>ML685791.1:13854788-13922224 GCA_007922175.1 Pelusios castaneus
CTTTGCCCCATTGTACCTAGGTACAATGGGGCAAAGGCTGAGCCCCCTGGCATTGGGCAAGGGGTGCCCCCCTGCCCCCGTGGACCTGCCCTAGGTCCCCCTAAGCCCCTAGAAGTCGACCTAGGCGTCCAGTGTGGATGCTCTAGGTCGACTTTTTAAGTTCCCTTTTAAGTCGACTTTATTTTTAAGTGTGGACACACTAAGTCGACTTAGATAAAGTCAACTTAAATTACCAAGTGTAGACATAGCCCATGAGAGGTAAGTAAGAATTTTATCCGCTTTACAGGGGAAGGAAACTGGCACAGAGAAACTGTGTCTTTGCCTCAGAATAATTTTTTAAAACATTGATATTGTAAAATATGAATACTTTACCCTGTTATCAAGATTAATGCTACTTTTCAAAGCAAATGTACTATATAGCTATAGGAACTATAAAGGAAATGTTGTTATTGTTATGCAGGCCTGTTATTAACTTGATTGTAACACCTCTCCGCCTTCTCTCTGCTCATTTTCTTCAGGTTCTTCTTTGGCTCAGGATATCTATCACTGGGAAAGAAGAAGCACTAAGGAAAAAAGCAGATTTTTCATGCACATCTATTATGCCTGTCATACTGCAATGGCATTTGCCCCAGTTTTCACTGACTGAGCCACCTTAGGCTGGTTAGAACTTGGATGGAAAAAATCCTGGGTGTAATGTACGAAGGAGGACTGGGTATTCAGTAGGTCGCACTTTTCTCAATGAGTCATTTCTGAACCATGCCTCAACATAGGGAAGTGCCATCTTTCAGCTGTTCAGTCAACTGAAACCCTGACTGCTCAATAGTAAATAATGCCAAGATCATGGCTTGGCTTATGTGCCCATGGGAGCAGGGTTGCTGAAAGAACTTTTAAAGTAGGAGTGCTGAGAGCCATTGAACCAAACTGTAAACCCTGTATATAATGGAAAGCACTTCTTCAGACCATTCCCAGTTCCAGCACCTATGCTTGGGAGGGTATAATGTACCCCCTTCCTCCTCTATGTTGTCATTGATGTTGCAGTTCACAGCACAGGCGTGAAAACAGGGGAAGGGGATAGAATGGACAGAAACTTGACTTTACTCCCAGCATTTGCAACATGTTGATTAGCACAGCTAAAGGCGCATCTATGCCTGTGTTTAGTAAAGGATTGGTGCAGATTACGTCCTACCTACCACCTCCAAACTAAAGGGGGAATCTGGAGCCAAATTGTGACACTGTCTCAGTTCATTCCTTGGTCTACTCCTGGTATAGTGAAATTTTTCTTAGACCCAAGAGTCCAACTGGGCTGATATGCAGAGCTAAGGCACATCAGCACCTCTTCGAAATTGTCAGCTTCTGGTAGAGAATAACAGCATTCCTTTTTGAACAAAACTAAATCTTTAGCTGTAATGAATCCATAGAAAACATTGAAAATGTGAACCTAGTATAACCAATGCAGAGGTATGAAAGCCTGAAATAATAGCTCAGAGTTTTGAACTGGCCTGTTTACCTCAGTGAAGTGTTGGTAATTGGTTACCTCAGTGATGGTAATTTAACAGCATTGTTGTTCTTGCTCAGTGTAAGATTTAACTATTTTAGTAATAATCCAAAGCTATTTTACTTGACAAAAATTCTAAACACAAGTGCCTGCTTTTGGGATATGAGATGTAAGATGCTACAAAAGATTATGGTTCTGCCTACGTTTAAGTCAAAGAAAAAACTCTTATTAACTTCAATGGAATCAGGATCAGTTTCTAAGTGCAAAGTACTCGACTTTATTTAAACTGTGCTTTGTTTATAACACATATTTTTCAGCTTGAAGTGAATCAGAGGTAATAAAAGGGAGAGATCATATTCCTCATTTTCCTTAGTAACATTAAAAATTAATTGTTCGTTTTATGATGACAAGGCTTTTTCTTTCCTTCGTTTGTTACTGAGATTTTGCTTAGTTCCTGGAATTAGGAGATTTCATTTATCATTTGTTAATGACAGTAACATGTTAACCCCAAAGCATAAACTGCCATTAGACATGTTGGTTGGATATCCAGGCAGCAATGAAGTTATTCCATAAAGCCAGAGTTAAGGTTTTGCATTGTTGCCTGACTAAGAAATGGCGTGTGTGTATTGTGTTACTGGATGTGTTGAAGTTGTATGGGATATATTTTTAGTGCATTAGTGAATGTGGTGAATAGAATGTACGGTGGTTAAAGTATGTTAAAAAAAGATACCACAAATTGATATTTCTTTGCTTTTAAGGTTTATGTGGAGTTAGGGTTCCTCTTATGCTACCTTAATTATTTTTTTTGTTTGTTTGTTTGTTTCTTCTTTGGCGGCATATGATTTTCCAAAGGGAGGTGAAAAAAATAATTGTACAGAAATGATCAGCTTTTTAAGATTAAAGGTATATCAGGGAGCTCAGAAACGTGTGGCAAAATATTAAAACGCATAATAGTCCTATTTCATCATGCCTTATGCTATAATTGTCAAAATGTTAATTTCTATTTTGATTTGTTTCTTTGTTCTTTTCGTTTAAAGCTAGCTTTTTGAAAACAATTATAATATTTTAAAGATAACATACCTCACAGAAATAATTAATGACCATAACATTAATGGTAGCCTTTGAAAACTTTGTTTAATGATTTTCTCGATATTGTTGTGAAACATGGCAATGCCAGGGATAGAATCCAGTTTTCATGGGTCCTCCTCTAGTGTCTAAATAGCAAGATCATCCTATAGAACAAATGGGGTGAGATCAATAAAATTAAAGACTTCAGCCTTTATCTGTGTTTATGTAGTAGAATGGGGAATGCAAGAGTAGTTATATTTTATAGAGAATGTATTCAGCATGTAAATTTGACCTAGTGTTTCTAAAACAATGTGGCTCCATCTTAGTCCCACAATAGCAGAGACTTAGTTTGTTCCCATTTCTGCCAGAAGGGGACTCATGGAACAGACTTAGTCAAAAATTTTCTAATGGAACATTTTTCTGTTGGAAATTGCTGGTGTGTCAAAATCAAAACATTCTCTGTGAACATGGCAATTTTGATCACAACTTTTGACATAAATCATGCAGGATTGTGAAGAAAATCTGCCTGATTTCCTGCCTACTCCCCACCTACATACTTCAACTTCTCTGTAGCCTATCTGTCTGGGATCCCAGAGAGCATTTCACTTTGGAAACACCAAAACATTCACTTGGCAGGCAAATTTTGGTGTTTCCAAAATGAAATATTGTGAATTTCACTTTCAATTTGAGATACATTTTTTTCAAAAACCTCAACATTTCTTGCAGAGGTGAAATTCAGTTTCCTGGTTAACTCTACTGTGAAACCCATCGGATACTCCATTAATTCATCATTAACTAGGAGGACTGATACTTTCCAGAGTTCTGATGTCTTGCTCAAGAGGGAGGGCTGCGTGAAGCGCACAGAATTAACTCACGTCTGTGAAAGAAGTGAGATTTGAAGTCCTGAGGTAAAATCCTGGCCCCATCTAAGTAAGAAGTCCATAGCTTCTCCCTCTTTATTTCTCTCTTGAGCCTGTGTTGGTCAGTAGGTACAGAACCTTCCCTGTATTAATAGGATCATAAGATTCTTTCCAAACTATGCTTTCAGAAGAAGATCTGAACCAGAGACAATTTGTGACTGCCGACAGTGTGGGGGGAATGAGGGCAGCTGGCTTCAATAGTGTTACTGAGCATGCTTAGTCCATGCCAAGCAGCATATGTATGTGTGTGTGGGGGGGGGACGTGTTGCATAACCCCACATCCTCCCCTCCATGCGTCATTTCTGTTCTGAATGTGTGAGATGAAAACCCTTTAATATAAAATGCCTTAGAAATGTTTGCTTCTTGCTAGACTAGTTTATTTGCTTTAAAACTGGCAATTTGACCCAGCATTGTCCAAGCAGGGGGGAAAGGAGTAGCAGTTAATATGTGGGCAAAAAAGGGTTTTATTATGCTAGAAGGTAAATTGAGAAATAAGCATGGAATGATTTTTCCTTGTGTAAAACCCTACTACCCAAACCACGACTCTTTAGAAACCAATCTGAGCCGTTAGAAACCAATCTTAGGGAATTCACACTATATATGTGGATTTGTAGAGTTTTCATGTGTATATTGGGGACGAAAGACAATCTAGGGGTTCTGACACCAGACTGAATTCCCTGATCTGCCACAGATGCCCTGTGTGACCTTGGAAAAATGACTACAGGGCTTATTTACCTGGGATTTACTATGCACTCGGTTGTAGTGCATTGGCTGGTAGGCGGTGCATAAACTGCAGTGATAGCATACAAATGAACAGCAATTTCAATCCATTCCATTATTGCATATACCCAACAGGGACTTTGTGTCAAGTAAATGTGTGGGCATTCTGGGGGAGTATCCCCGTATCCTTGGCTTTCTTGCTGGGCTGTATACATTCTGGGATTATGCTCTCTGTACCTCAGTTCCCCAGCTATAAAACTGCCTCACAGGGCTGTTGTGAGGATAAACTCATGCAAGGGGCTCAGATTCTACAGTAATGGGAGGGCAATATGTGTACCTTTAAACAGACAGACAGATATTCCCTATCTCTTCTAGGTCCTATTTAAAAGTTTCTTTTGTCAAAACACACATAAAACCCACTCATGCTGGGACAGGCTCAACAGCACTCTAACCTGTCAGGAGAGCATAGTGGGACTCACGCACACCAGAAATAATCTTCTACCAGATGAGCTCTACGAGGAAATGTATGTTTTTTTTCCTCTAGATTTTTTCATGTTCAGGTATGTCATACATTTCCCCCCCTCTCCCCCCATCTGGGGCAGGAGGTTATTTTGATAATGGCTGAAGATATAAAATCAGTGTTAGATTTAAAAACACATGTATAAAAGTCACCAAGTCTCTTTACCCGTGCTGTGATACCACCTTAAGCTCTGATCTTGCCACTTGTTCCATACAAGTGGGCTCTGTGCAAGTGCAGGGGTCCCTAGCCTGAAAAAAATAAGTTGTATTACAGGGAACTTAGTGCTTGAAGTACAAAAACTTAAAAATCAAATTGACATAAGATTATGCTGCTAATGTTTTTACTGACATTTATAAATTTCTCTAACACATTTTCTAAATCTTTTTTTTTTGTTCAAGCTACATGCCATCATCCAATCCCTTCCCACAATGGATTCCTTTTGATACTGTACATGTACAATAATGTCAATTTTAAGAATGATCAGGAGAATAAAATGTTAATGAGCACAAGAACTGTAAGCGCAATATTTTATATACTTGAAAAATTTTGATAGCATTTGGGAGGAATTCTTTTGTGTGCTCTCTATTTTGCTTCAGTTTGCACACAGCTCAGACACTGAAACAAAGGAGTAGCGATTATCATTGTGGGAGTTATGAAAACCCAATATTTTGCATTCTCTCTGGTGGCTCAATAATAGCAATGAACTAACACATTCTCCCAAGAGCTGTAATGGCAATTATCATAGAGTCATAGAAATGTAGGGCTGGAAGGGACTTGGAAAAGTCATCAAATCCAGACTGCTGTGCTGTGGCAGAATCAAGCAAATGGAGACCATCCCTGATGGGTGTTTGTTCAAACTGTTATTAAAAAACTCCAATAATAGGGATTCCGCAACCTCCCTTGGAAGCCTATTCCAGTGCTTAACTACCCTTGTATTAGGAAGGTTTTCCTAAAATCGAATCTAAATTTTCCATGCTGCGGATTAAGCCCATTACTTCTTGTCTTAACTTCAGGAAACATGAAAAATAATTGATCAGCATCCTCTTTATAATAGCCCTTACCATATCTGAAGATTTTTACCATTCCTTTTTTTAACTAATCCTGAGGACAGCTTTTCTAAACCTTCTATTTTTGTTGCTCTCCTCTGGATTCTCTCCAATTTGTCCCTACCTTTCCTTACGGGTGGAGCCCAGAACTGGACACAGTACTCCAGCTGAGGTCTCACCAGTGCTGAGGAGAAGAATTACATCTCATGTTTTATACACGACACTCATGTTAATACACCCCAGGATATTAGCATTTTTTGCAGCTGCATCACATTGTTGACTCATGTTCAATTTATGATCCCCTATAGCCTCCAGATCCTTTTCAGCAGCACTACTGCCTAGCCATGATTCCTCATTTTATAGCTGTGCATTTGATTTTCCTTCCTAAGTGAAGTACTTTGCACTTGTCCTTACTGAATTTCATTTTGTTGAATTCAGAGCAATTCTCTTCTTTGTCAACTAAACAAACAAGGAATCCGGTGGCACTTTTAGAGACTAACAAATTTATTTATCGCCTGAGCTTTCATGGGAGAAATTCCCACTTCATCAGATGCTTTGAAGATTTGTCAAGTTCATCTTAAATTCTAATCCCATCCTCCAAAATGCTTGCAACCCCTCTTAGCTTGGTGTCATTTGCAAATGTTATAAGCGTACTCTCCATGCCATTATCCAAGTCATTAATGAAAATATTGAATAGTACCAGACCCAAGACAGTAGGACTCTTCTAGATATGTTCTCTCAATTTGACAGCAAATCATTAATAACTACATGTTGAGAACACTCTTTCAAACAGTTGTGCATTTACCTTACAGTAATTTCTTCTAGACTCATTTCCCTAGTTTGCATATGAGAATGTCATGTGAAACTGTGTCAAAAGCCTACTAAAATCAAGATATATGAACGATATTGGTGCACAAACAGGGATGCTGAAATAATTTGTACAATGGGGGTGCTGAGAGTCAAACCCTGTATATGATGGAACAAGCCAGAAGGTGTGGCAGCACCTTAGTTCTAGCACTTTTGGGCACGGATGGATGCGTTTTGATGGGATCAGTTGAAATAGTTGTTTCAAAACATATGGTGGGGGGAAAAGTGCTTGCCAAATGGTAAATGACAAAGTTAATAAGGAAAACATTGCATCTCCCACCATCTGGAAGAGTAAAACCAATTTCAAAAATCTTGATAATTTTGTCTATCAGATTACTGCCATTGTTGCAGAAGTATCACTCTAAGGATGTGGCCTTAAGTATAAAATGGATGCGTATATTTTAGAAAGTACTCAGTTATTCTGTGCTTAATAGTAGAAGTTGATAACCTCTTCTTATTCATATAGATGTACGATAATCCTGATAGATATTGAGCATTCGTGACTCCTATTTTCTTCATTGCAAGTTATGGCTGCTCCGAATCTTTTAGGATTTGGCCTAAAAATGGATAAGATAGATAAAATCACCCTTGCAAAATAAAAAATAACAATAATAAAAATAATTTGTTTCCCACAGAATCCACAGCATGCTAAGTACTATGCACATATAAAAGAAGATCTGATCTTACTGCTTCAAAAAGTTTATATTCAGAAGCCCCATCCTGCAAGCACTTATACTTATAAGGGCTTAACTTTAGCCAGGTAAATAAACCCATTGACTAAAGTCTGATCCTGCAAGCTGTTCTCTGAGAATGGACCTCTTGTCCTTGTTCTAAGTCCATTGATTTCAATCAGATTGTGTGTGGGCCGAGGGGTCTGAAATAACTTGCAGGACTGGGCTTTAAAAAGACAAGACAAGTTGTGAAAGAATGGTAAGGTGAAGAGGTAAAACACACAAAGTGATCAGAGCAGACTTCGGTCGTGTCTTGGTAATAAATACAATGTTTGATAACATAAGATTTTTTTGGTGGGTTGGTTTTTTAAGCTAGGTAGACTGCTCACGGTTACCCCTCAACTTTGTCATGATCTGACACCTAGACTCTTGCTGATTTCACAGTACAAATAGATCTTCAAGTGCAATTTGAATGTGGAGATGCTAGAAGCCTCACCAAGTATCTCAGGAAGAGGAGGAGATATGATTGGTGTGATGATCCAAGTGGATAGACTTGCATATGGCAGTTTTTGATGGGGACATTATCTTTTTATGGATGGTGAGTGAATAGGGGAAAGGAGGTTTTGTGTCTAGGCTATTGTATTTTTGACAGTATTACAAGGCTGCGGTGGCCCGCAGCCTCAATTCTGCAAGCATTTGTACATGCTTAACTTTCAGGAATGAATCGTCCTAATTAGTTCAATAGGATCATGTAAGTGTTTGGAAGAGCAAGACCTAGACGCCCTAAAGCTTGTGAGAGATTGATATAGAAATAAATCTGTGAGAGTCGATCTTGTATTCCTTTCCCTAATGTTAAAATATTGTGATAAGGTAGCAAGTAACCTTTGAAATTTGCATATGCAACTGAATGAAGAAATGGCTGGCTGCTCTGTTGTTGAAAATTCCATTCCAGGATTTCAGGAAAGCTTTCTGAGTGACACATTGACATCATTGGGGGCGGGGGCTCAGCGCTGAAATGCAGTTGTGCGGAGCTGGAATTACTCTGTAACAGTAACAGTAAAGCACATAGCAGATTACAAAGTGATAGCAGCAGACAACAGTGAGCAACTGCTGTCTACACTGGTTGGGTTAAAGTTAGCTCCTGTTGCTTCAAATGTGCCTTGGGAAGCAGTTTTTAATCTTCGTATTAGGTAAGCATAAGCAGTGTCCTTTACTCTCCTTCTTGAAGACGTTTGAGAACGGATCAGGTGCTACATGTTTGCTCTTGTACTGACGGATTCTCTTTAAACTCTTGTTTTAAGGTCTGAGATTAATGATTGCTTTGCCAGATACCTATATATATATATATATATATATATATTATGAATTGAAATGATGTTTTACTGCTAATATTTTTATGGAAAGCGTAGTTATGCACTCTTACCTGCAAAGTTCAAGTCTGCAACAAGTCAAAGGCATGGAATGGTTATATATCTACTAAATGCTGAATTATAGGCAGATGAGTATTCTTTTAATTCTCCAGTGAAATAGGGAAAGCCAGTTACTGGAACTGCTGGAACTTCTCAAACTTCCAATGAAGTAACTGTGCCATTCTTGAAATGAATTGTCGATCTTGCTTAATGGAGAGATTTCTATCTTGCGTGCTTGAACGTTCTTCGCTCCACTTGAAATTCCAAGGAGTTTTCAAAGCACTTCACGCAAGAAGTTTGTGCCTACTTTTCGTTTTCTCACTGACACGCTGACTATGCTCCAAGCCTGTCAGTCTGCAGCAGCAAGCACATGGCTGTTTGCAGAGGGCTGTGAGACAGAGCCATTGCTTTCTGCTGCTGGCTTGGTTTGGGACTTGCTGGAGAAGTGAAGTGTCTCTGCAATATTAGCTTTTATTTTCTTTTTCTTTTTTAAACTCTTTTTTTCTCACTAGGCACTCTCGTTGCACTTTTGCTGCGCGGAGGTCAGAGGGCTTGCAGCATGCCCATGTGGTGAAACAGAGCTGGATCCGGGACGTTGCTGTGCACCACACAAGTTCAGTGTGGAAGGCTCGTGTGACTCTCCCCGTCAGAAAAGGAAAATAAAAGGCGGCGTTGGTGGAAGAAAAGAGGAATCCCGTATTCCTTGCTCTGCTGTATCTTGCTGGAAACCGTCACGGTGCTGCTATTGCAAGTGCCTGGAGAACCGCTTCTGCTCCTCGGCGTCTGTGCAGCGATTGCGCTTTTTATCTTCCACCAGCTTGAGATGAACCATTTGCAGCTAGGGCGCGATTGTCGTCAGCTATAACAGGAGAGACCGACTTGCAACCAGAGAAATTGCTTCCTTCGGAATCCCCCCCCCCCCCCCCCCCCCCCCGCGTGATTTACTTCTCTCAAGAGAACTGTGCCCACTCAATGAACAAGTGAGTTAGGATAACACAGCCAGTGAATGTTGATTTTAATTTTAATTTTTCTTGAGCAGGGGCCGGGGGGCTGGGGGGAGGAGTGGATTTCCCTCTGCTCGGTGAATAGGATCTGGTGATCTGTGTGTGCTTTGCAGAGAAGAGAAACACACGGCAGAATTATCCTCGCCAGCCCAAAGGGGGCTGGCAAAGGAGTGGGGGGCACAGTCTCCTTCGAGGGGGAAACGAAAAACCCTTCTCCCACATTTAATGCTGAACTATTGCGCCGCCCTTGGCTCTTTAGCGGTGGTGGTTTGGAATGGATTTGCCATTAGTGTCTGCTTGGAAATGAGTAAGTCTTTAATTACTTGCACGTTCGGACTGCGCGGCTTTAAAACTATTCTGCAGCCGCCGCCTTTTGCACGTGTCGAGTTGGCGGAGTTAGCAGGTGCCCTGCCGCTGCCTCCCCCCCCCGAATCTCCTGGGCCAGGGGCGGAGGCGAGCAGGCTGCTACCGGCCATGTGGCTGGGGGCTGATTTAGGCTGGCGCGCGTGTGACTGTTTCCACTGACGTGTTTTCATCCACGGGCTCTGAACTTGCTCCGCTCGGGGGGCTGTGCTGCTGCTGCTGGAGCCTGGGTGCAGAGGGGCGGGACGGCCACAATCAATGGCTTAGAAACCCTGGCTGTGCATGGCCAGTGGCTCTCATTTCGGGCCGGCTGTGTGGGGGGGACCTTGTCCCAGTTAGCCCGTGGTGATGCGGGGGGAGGAGTGGTGTGAAGTCGGTGTCTAGTCCCTTCCCCGGCAGCTGTTGCTGGTCGGGGGTTAAAAGGACGCGAAGAGACGAGGATAAACGGGGTGGGGGAAGGGGACCCTTTAGGTTTGCCGGGTTGTGACATTTCTGAATGGGGGGGGGTGTCTGGTTGGGGGGGGGTATGTTTAAAGTGAGATCTTAAATGCCTCATTGAACCCCCTTGCAAAATCCTTCCTCCAGCAGAGAGATTTCTAAAAAGTGCCTTCAGTGGGAAAGGAGAGCGCCCGCCTGCAGTTTGGGGTCAGGTTCGGCAGGGCTGTCGAGGTGGAGGGGATAAGAGGAAAGAGACTTTCTCCCTCCCTTAGAAAGCACCCGGGGGGAAAAAATCCCCTGTGCATACACTAGCACACCCAAACCTTTCAGTGCTGTGCTGGAAAGGCACAGGGAGGGGGAGAGCGAGGGAGGGAGGACGCTGCAGCTTTAAATATTGGAAAGTCCGCCCTCCTGAGGTAATGGTAACCTCAGCCTCTTCCCCTCCTCCTGCAAAAGGGGGGAAAAAGCCCTTGTTTTCATTCATAACTTTTTCCTCTTCCTTCCTCTCCGTCAACTATTTATTCATCGCTTCACTCAGCTCAGATTGCAGAGGGCGCAGCTTCACCACCATAACTGGAAGTGCGGGGACACTTGGCTTCCTTTCTCTCCCCCACCCCACACCTTTCTGTGTATCAAACAAGATCAAGTTAAAAGGCAGCATTGTTTCAGAACTGATTCTGCCTTTTTGAAACTGATTTCAGGGGGGAAAGGGAGCAGTCTTGAAAACTGGTTTGGAGGAAATGCTGACATACTCAAGTACATTGTGCTAAAATCTGCCATGGTTCCGAGCCTGGGCACCAAAAAATGGTATCTTGCACTTTTGTTTTCTCTTTTAGAAAAAGTAATTTTTAGATCTTATTTGCAGTGGGGGGAATTGCAGCTGACTTTTTATTTTTCCTTTTTATAATTGGTATTGTCAGTCAGCATGTGTTATTAATATTGCATTTTTTTTTCAGATTGTGGCACTTGTTAGGCTCTTTTAAAAATACTAGTCTTCCTCCAGAAGTGCAACTCCTTGACTCTGCAGCTGCAAGTCTTTCCCTTTCTGTGTTCATTCATCCCTAGCATTTTGTGTGCTCATATTAAGGCTTATGAAAAGGAGAGCTTGTTATGTGAGAGGAATAAGGAGTGACTGAATAGGGGTGGGGTTTTGTAATCTTAAAACCGTAGATCCTACACAGGTGATATTAACTATAAAAAGAGAACTTTGGCCTCTGGATTGTATAATACTTTCTATATTCTAATGTAAATTTGAGATAAGTAGTTAATAGGGGTTGTTGTTTTTTTTAATTCTACAACTGCTTATTGAAGCAATGTCTCTTAACTGGATATCAGTGTACCTTTGCACTTCTCCTCTCCGATGTATCCATCTTCTTCCTCTTTTTTTCTTTCTTGAACTGGGAACATCTCAGTCTCATGTATGTTCTGAATATGCCAGAAGAATGTACTTTTTCTAGGATTGTTGGAGGTTGATTTGGCATGCATTCCACTCTGAAAAGGGAAAAACACAATTGTATGCAATTTTTCTTTTTGTGGGACTGGAGGAAGTAAATCTTCCGTTAGCTGCTGGTGCAGGAAAGCAAATGTTTGTTTTCTGAGGACACTTTGTAATCACTACAATGATGGATAAATAATCTGCCCTCCTTGCTTCCTCCCCCATTACATTTTATTTAGGTAAAGAGTTGGCACTCTGTAGAATTTTCCAGTAATCTGTCTGTGCCAATAATTTGGGACAAGAAGATGTAAAAATGAATAAGTAGCTCAAATTACATTTGTTTTATTTTTATCTGTCTTCCAAAATTAGTTTGAGCAGGTTTTTATCAACATTTTTTCCTGAAGTAGTTTGTGAAAACAGAGATGTAATTTTTACTTTTATTTTTTCATGAAAAAAGGTAACACGAGAAGTCATAAATGTCTGAAAACTGTGTTCCAAGTTTATTTTACTACTTCATCTCCCCACACACCCTGCCCTGTAGTCTCAAAACACTTGAGAGCGGTTGTATAACAGGCTGTCGTTTACATCTGGTGTCTTATTTTAATAACGAGTTTTTTACATTTTTTGAAACCTGTGAGCTTTCTATTTGGAAATATCCTTCAGTTTTAGACTTTTTTTGTAGGATTTAGTTTTGGATTTTCTTAAGGGATATGTCTCATTTTAAAGATAGATCATAAACATAAACCAAGGGAAGGTACACTTCTGGAGTGCATTTTGGATAAAGAAGTTCCGGATTGACAGAAAAACTAAAGCAAGAGTTTGTGCAAGTTTCACTGTGCAGATTATGAGTCT
Source organism: Pelusios castaneus (assembly GCA_007922175.1). Lineage (NCBI taxonomy): Eukaryota > Metazoa > Chordata > Testudines > Pelomedusidae > Pelusios > Pelusios castaneus. Next base: position 13,867,597 of record ML685791.1, read on the forward strand.
GATCCCGTTCATTCAGGTATCTAACTTAGTTTGAGGTGCTCAGTATTGCTGTTGGTGATCTATTCAGTAACGAGAGGGGCATTTATTTTCCAGGACTTGCCAAATAAACATACAGGTTAATACTTCCTTTATTTGTTTTTAATGGAAAAAGCTCTGATTTAAATGGTGGAGGGTCTCCTCTTACATTCCTCCTTGTTAATGCCAGACCCAGACTTGTATCTTTTCTCCCTCTAACTGGCCTTTGGCCAGGTCTTCAGCATCATTGTAATCCCCTGCTGAAGGAGATCATTACCAGGTGGTTAGGGCAATTTGTGGCTTGCCATGACATTTTTATTTAAAAAGCTTCCTGTGACTTATTCTTCTTTCACCCTTGATCTGTTTTTACATTTTTTTCTTAGGATTTCAGATGCATGCCAGGTTCCCGTTGAATGCCAGAAGTAGAGATCCCTACAGATGGAGCCTCAAAGTCAACATGGCAGTGGCGGTTCATTAGTTGTGATCCAACAGCCTTCCTTGGACAGCCGGCACAGGTTAGACTATGAAAGAGAAATTCAGCCAACGGCTATCTTGTCATTGGACCAGATCAAGGCCATCAGGGGCAGCAATGAGTATACTGAAGGCCCATCTGTGATGAAAAAGTCTGGTCCATGGACAGCACCACGGCAAGAAAAGCACGAAAGGACTCATGAAATCATACCGATCAATGTGAATAATAATGATGAGCACAGGCCCAGCCACTTGGGGCACGCGGCACACCAGCATGACAGAAGGCCTCCCGTCTTGAGTCGGTCAACTAGTACCGGTAGTGCGGCTAGTTCCGGAAGCAACAGCAGTGCCTCTTCAGAGCAGGGGCTGCTGGGAAGACCGCCCTTGTCTAGGCCAGGTTCAAGCCACAGATCCGAAAGGACGATTCGGACGCAACCCAAGCGGTCGTCTTTGGTGGTTGACGATCTAAAGGGTCCCTTGAAAGAGGACTTGACGCAGCACAAGTTTATCTGTGAACAGTGTGGGAAGTGCAAATGTGGCGAGTGCACAGCCCCGAGGGCCCTACCTTCTTGCTTGGCCTGCAACAGGAAGTGCCTCTGCTCTGCGGAGAGCATGGTGGAGTATAGCACCTGCATGTGTCTGATCAAAGGGATCTTCTACCACTGTTCCAATGACGACGAAGGGGACTCGTATGCGGATAATCCCTGTTCTTGTTCCCAGTCACATTGCTGTTCTAGGTACCTGTGTATGGGAGCAATGTCCGTATTTTTGCCTTGCTTGCTCTGCTACCCGCCTGCTAAGGGATGCCTAAAGCTGTGTCGAGGGTGTTATGACCGGATCAATCGTCCTGGTTGCCGATGTAAGAACTCCAATACTGTCTATTGTAAACTGGAGAGCTGCCCGTCTCGGAGTCAGGGGAAGCCCTCATAATTTTGGAGGGGGATTTTACCTCTTCAAACTTTTGCTTTCAGGTTGCGGCTGATTTTTCTGTTTGTGGGATTTCATCCCAATCCCCTTCCCTTCCTTCTTCACTTTACATACACAGGTTCTTTCCTTTGAATACTCCATATCCCCTTTTCAACTCAGATAGGTATGGAGTATTTTACTTAGTCATGTTCACTTCTATCTTTGGTAATGTGGCGCCTCCGTTTGGCAGGACCACTTAGGTTTGTAAGTAATCCACTCATGAAAGAGGCAGTAAGGGCTAATGGGCTTTTCTGCAGCCTCTTGCTCTGCAAGCAACTTCCTAAATGTGTCATCCTTTTGTTCTCTGCAACTCTGTCTCTTCTAGCTTCCAGAGGAAGATTTCTACCTTATTTCATGAGCATATTGGATTAATCTTGAGGGGGTTGGAACCGTAGAAAATACAGGGCTGGCTGTTACTCCATAGTGCAAAAATATCTGCTTTTTCCACTCCCCCTAAACCTTCTTGGAATTGTCTCAGTCCAGAGACTTGGCTGGCTGGTTCCTTTCCCCTCCCTTCTCTCCCCCCCCCCCCCTTTAAATGTAACTTTGGTTTTTGCTTCACTATATAGATCTTCACATTGGAGACATTATGGCTACAATTTATTCATCTGTTTCTTTTGCTTTCAAATCTGTGAAGGACCTCACCTGTTCCACCCCTTTCCTCATGTTTCTGTGGTCATTGAGATCCTGTTGATACTGATGTTAAAGTTGGTGGTGTTTGCCTATCTGAATATTCTTCAGGTGTCATTGAATTAAGTTACCTAAGTTCTTGGATCTTTAACACTTCTCTTATTCCCTTGATTTAGTGAATTTTCTTCTGCCTTCTGCTTCAAAACTTTAATCTATTCTGTGTTTTATTGCCTTAGCCACAAATTGTGGTCTTTTTTGTATATTTTATGTATAAAACACAAAGTTGAATTCTGACTATTTTTAAGACAAAAGTCTGTTAAAACTTTTTTTATTGTAAAGAATATTTATTATATGAATCTCTATTATTTTATGATATTTATTTCAAAGGACTGTTTGAAAAAATGTACTCGTCTGAATATAACAAAATATCAATACTTAACGAAAATAAGGGTGACACGAAGAAAGTACATATGTTAACTATAATGCAGAAAATATATTAATTAATGAAAATGTCTCTGGAGTTCTTCATTTTAATATACTGGTAGGTTGTGTTATTTCTATGTCTATATTGCAAAGTGTCTTGTTATTATTTTTTCCCTCCCTGTTCTCTGTCAAGGGGATTGAGTAATCAACACTGTGAAGACACTAGTATGTGCTTAAGTCTTGTTTTCCTAATTTTTATGTTGAAAATTCATTATCAAATGAATTTTCACTGAGATATTTAATAAAATTGAATGTATATAGTTTGCTTGATATTGCCAATAAGTTTAGGCCCCATTTATTTACCAGAGCATTCTGGAAATGCAGCTGTAGATAAGGACCACTAACTTTATTGATTTTTGTTGTCGTTGCTGTTTTGTTTTCTACAGAATATCAAATTAACGTATATAAAAAGCAGGAAATAGAAGGGTAAATAGTCTTGGTTTTGTTGAAGTTCATTAGCTCAGGAAACCTAGTGTGTGTTTGCTTTTTCCTGGTGGGAGCTCTGATTTCTCAACCATAGCTGAACCCACCTGCTCCCTTTAAATTAAACTCCCTTGATAGTAGTATGTGTCACAGCTATTTGCTGAGTACATTCACATCTAAATGGTCAGAAATTGGCTTTTCATTAGGATGAGTGGAGACTCTTCCACTCCTATTGGTGCAGTTTAAGGCTCCCTAACAGCAGAATATAAGTAGTAGTCAGTGTATTGACTTGATAGTCTCGAAGTTGTGTTCATGATGTAAAAGTAGAGAAACGGCACATTTAAGAAAAAAAAGTAATTTAAAAATCAGGAGACTACATTGGACTCTGCAAATGAGTTCTCCAATTTTGTCACTTTGAATTGCCTCCTAATTAAATTGTTTTATCAATATCCGCTCAGTATATAGAAGATTTGCCTAGTCTGGGGTCTAATTAAGTTTATCAGCACTGACTCCCTCAGTGTCTTTTGTTGTTAGAATCCAGGGTCTAATGAGAAGTTTGTGTAAAACTATAAGATGTTTTTAGCGGTTGCATTTCTTGTTGAAAGAAGTGTAAAGCTTTCATGACAATAAGGTATACATACAGAATTTTAACTTCTGGTTGACACACAGAGTGTGTTCATTTTATAGTATAAAAGTGGTAGTTCACTCATGAGTACCCCAGCATAATCTCAGAAACGTACTGAGAAATGCCAAGTTCACAGACTCCGATTTCTTAACACACATTTTTCAGATGGCAACACAGAAATACTTTACTTACTAGTATTTTCTTTCTTTTTTGAATGTGGTAGGGCAAAGCTGATAGGAAAACATTTTGGGGAAGAACTCAAAGCTTTTTACTACTACTGTACCTTTTTGTCAGTAATTTGGTCTAACAATCAGCTGCAAACAGTTCTTGGGATATTGAAATCCTTGTCAAACAATTGCCTTTGGTCAGATACAACTGTTTATACAATAAGATGCCAACGTTCAAAACTAAAATATTGAGCAGCTTCGTTTTCACCTTTGTGTGACAATCTAGCTATATGTTGAACAGTTTTATTCCCGTTATATTTGTTATTCTTACTCCTACTTTTATGTAATCCTATTTATTTCACTAATCTGTATCTGAGTCTTCTGTTTTCCATAGCTGTAGTTTCTTAGCTCTGGACTTCTAAAAAACAAAATATACGGCCTGCCTGAAAACAAAGGAACCTTGTGTACTGTGTCTCAATTCATCATGCTTTTCAGGTTACAGAGCATAATCTGTGATAGCTATTTTGCCTTTTAGTTTCTTGAAGATTAATTAACACTCCTTTTACTGACTAAACTCTGAGAAAACAGCATGGAAAATTTTCCCTCAAAACATTCAGTTCTTCCATATTGAAGTTAGAAAACTTAATGTAATTGTAGTGCACTGTTAAAAAGTTGCCACATTTCATGCCAGAAGTGGCTACATTTAAGCAATTGGAGGGATATCTATTTGTCTAGTTGATATATTTTGCATAGAGAATGTGTGTTTAACTCTGTAATGCGCTTCAGGATCCTTCAGAGTATACCGTTTTTCATACCTAACAAATCTGTGACACATCACAGTCTGAGAACTTCTGTGCTTTGGGCCAGTTAATAGCATGTGGGGCTGGCGAAACGCCTTCCTAGGGGAAAAAGAATGAGCAAGTAGACAAAAGTGTGTTAAACCTTGCACCCGAGAAGCTCTACAATTTGAATAGCCTCCTGCTGTTTGTCTTATTTTAAATCTGTCTTCATCAGTTGAGGTTATTTTCCCCCCTGCTAATTAGTTAATATTTTTATTAAATTCAAAATATACTTTCATTTATTGTCATGGTACACAATATTTATTTAAACCCATTTACATAAATTATTGAAATGGAGTCCAAGTTTGCTGGTGTTAAATGCACCCAAGGTCTTAATGATAAGATTAGAATAGGAACAGAATTCAGTCCAACCTTTGATTCAGGAAGCTATTTGAAGCAGGGACTGTGCACTTTCTCTGTTTGTGCAGCCCATAGCACAATGGGAACCCCACCCATTTGATCTTCAGGGGCTATTACAGTATAAACAAGTGATAGTTACCTTAATTAGAAAACCCAAGTTTCTTCTGTGGTGGTGTTAATTTTACTTTGAAATATTATACTTAAGCTTATTAAAGCGAGAGGTGAGTGAATAATATCTTTTATTGGACTAGATTTTGTCTGGGAAACAGACAAGGTTTTCAGCTTCCTAGAGTTCTTTTTACACATATGTGAAGAAGTCTGTGAAACTTGAAAGCTTGTCTCTCTCACCAGCAGTAGTTGGTGCAGTGAAAAAAAATATTACCTCATTCACCTGGTCTCTCTAAGATCCTGGAACCGACACAGTTATAACTACACTGCAGATGTACTGAGGCTTGGTAGAATTTGATTTTTATTTTTTAGATAACTTTGTCAGATAGTATCTCTTTGTTTTTAAGCATTTTTTTCTATTTTTATTTATTTCAATTTACAGTGGAAAATATAGGGGAGTCATACAGTAAGTATGGGCATTTAAAAAGTGGGTAGTTTTGTTTTTACTGTTAAAGCACAATTTTTCACCCTCATGTCAAAATATTCTGAGTAAATGCCCTTAAATCAAATGCCAATACATTTTCAAGCAGCATTTTTCTTACTTTGCTGATCTGTACATTTCAGTTGTCATCAGTGGAAATATGTTTTCATCTATGTGGTGAAATCAGTGTTTACCAACATTTATTGATAAAAATGTAATTATTTTCAACCCTAACTGTACCACAATTATATCTATCACATGACACTGAGATTTCAGTTTGTAAAATCTGTTCTGAAACACTAATTTTATCCTAAACTGATGTTCAATAAGTAGGTATGAAATTCAGCTGACTGATTAACCGAATTATATTAGCTTGGCTGTATTCAAACTAGGCAACCATCTGGTTGACCACAGAGGGGTTCTGAAAGGCACAGCAGAAGGTCTGGGGTGAAGAAAAGGAAGGAGACTTCTATCTCTAAGAATTCCAGCCTCGGTTTATGTGAAAATGTCCTGAAGACTTGTGATGAGAGAGACTTTAAAGAGCTGTGTAACCAGATGGTGAATGAAGAGCTGAATACCTGATGGAGTTAGAGACAGATAGGGATAGAGTTTTGAGATGGTACTGGTGTTGTCTATTCTCATCATAATTCTAACACTGGCCAATGAATGCACTAGACAGGCTGCATAATACTTAAAGCCATTTGCTTGCAAGTTTGGATGTGCAGAGTAATGAAGGATGGGACAGGAGAGGTTTTGATTGGTTTTACATTAATGAGGGTGATGTAGATCAAGTATCTGATTGGCTTTGAGGTATTCAGGATTCCTCTATATTTTTGTATCCCTTATTTTGCTAAGAACATTGAGACATCCTGAGGCACCCCTCCACCCGCCAGCAACTGGAATATGTACTTGGACCATCAGTACAGCGATCAGCCATGGTTCCTTCATCTGGAAAATGAATTCATTAGGCTGCTAAAACAACAGCTGTGAATGATGCATAGAACTGAACTCAGCTACATTTAATTCTTCCTCCTCTCTCCCCAGCCCCAGGAGTGGGACCGTATGCTGAATGCACGAATAGCAGAACAGCTGGAGAAATTTTTGGCACAATTTCAATGTATTTTTATCAAAATCACAAGCACAAACTGAGAGCTATCATACTTCCCATTTCCCCAAAATCCAGTGCATACCATGAAATTAAAAATACTCCCTGCACTGAGCTTGCTGTAAGATCAGAGTTCCTGCAAAAACAAAACCCAGCCAATAACAACAACAAAAAACAACTCGACCCTGCACAAAAACCATTAATTCCTTGCATATGCTACTTAATGCTGACCATAAACATTTTAAATAGGGGCTCTTTTTGTGTGTGTGGTTGCCCCCCCCCCCCCCCGAAGTGTTTAAAACAAAGGTCATTTTGGAATACAAATGATGTTCTTTGGGAATTGGCCTGATAATTGTTGCTGCTTCGACTTTGGTTCAAGAATACAATGCTACTTTTATACAGTTTTCCTTGGAATTAATTTTTTGACATTCATTATTTATTTATGCATATAGTACCTAGAGGCCTTAATCAGGACTTGAAATAGGTGCTTCACAAATACAGTGACAGTCCCTGGCTGCTCAAAGAATGTGCAAGAGGCAAAAAATCGAAATGTTAAATGCCTGATTTTAAACATCTAGGCTGTAATCCTGTTCCTATTGAAGTCTATGGCAAAGCTATTGACCTCCCTGGGGCCTGGATTTCACCTCTTGGTGGTAATCCTCCTGATTTATGCCTATATTTGGAATGAAATCTCAGTCAATATCCAATGACTGAAATAAACTGTGTGCTTTCAAGTAGATAAAAAGAGCTACTATATTCTGCAGTATTACCTATCTCTACACTTTGGAAGAAGTTAAATTATTTTAAATGCTTATTCCTTCTAAGAGAAGAAACTAGACATTTTCACTTAAAATGTTTGTGCACTTTCACAAAGTTGTGTTTTGGTCGCCACACCAGTAAGCTCTTTGGGGGCACTGTAAGCTTACTCTGTTTTCTAAGGCATCAGTTCAGTGTTGTATGAATTATTCATTCCTTTCGACAGTGTATCTGTGGCAGTGGTTCAGGTTAGCTCCTCAGGGAGAGGGTCCTTCTCTTCTTTGTGTTTTCACAGCACCTCGTACAATGGAACTCTAGTCCTGACTGAACCCTCTGAACCCTACAGTTGTACAGTTTTTATAACAATATACAAAATGCAGCTGGATGATGGGTCAAATTCATCCTTAGGATAATGCCACTGAAATTGCTGGATTTGCACCCAGGATGTATATATATAACACAGAACTTATATGTTATACCAGTGTCGCTTCAGCTACAAGTGGGCTATATAATGGTGGTGGTCTTAGTAAGTAGCCAGCTCAAGTACAATGTACTGCATGGGATGTATGTCTAAACTTAAGACGTTTGTCATGATTATAATACTGAATGACAATGGAGAACAAGTAACAGTTAGCAGGTATTGCATAGCTGAAATATAAACTTGGAAAAACTTATGCTAACTGTATATAATACCACTTTGTAATCAATGACTCTTATCTCATATATTTTAATTTAAATAACCCTTTTTTCCAGGAATTCCCTCCACTAATTCTTCCAGTGCCTAGAAGATTTCCACCGTCAGCTTTTCAGTTCTCATTTGTAGTGCAAGTTGCAATTATCTTCTAGCTGAGGACTGAGCAAGCACCTGTTCAAAATGCCATCAGTTTTAATTTGTCCAGAACAATTGATATTTATCTTATCCTTATGCCATTGTGTCTGCCACCTCTGAAAAAACAGGGTGAAAATTCAGCCCAAAAGAGCCATGCAGTTTTCTATATAAGGTCCTTTTGGAAGAGACTAAAGCCTTTCTTCTCTGAAATCTGGATACTGGAAAATCTCATGATATTTTATTTTTAATAATGAAGTTTGCTAGCTGTCCTTAGTCAACATCCACCCAATCATGCTTCCTTGTTCTGTACCTGTTGACCCACCCCTTCACTCTGAGGATAACTATTTTGGAGTTATATATGTTTATCAAGCAGGCAAAGTGTTTCTGGGGTCCTTTGGATGAAAGGCACTATTAAAGCATAAGGAGTTATCTTTGTGTGGCAGTGCAGACTGTAGCCATAAGGATATCTGTTCTTTTAATTCCAAATGTTTATATAATTTTTGATGAATTACAGTGAAGCTGGGATGGGCTTTCCCAGCCACAAAAACTTGGATAAATTTGGATCTAGGGTTTTGCTTTGGCTCATTATAAAGATAGAGCTAGGTGTGACGTTTATGAGATCTGGTTATGAATTTTGCTAAAGTTCTGGGGCACTTGGGTTTGGGGTTTGGATTTAGGTTTAATGAAGAGCTAGGTTATGTAAGGTTATTCCTTTATTGTTTAAAAACACTCTTGCTGCTCTGCCAAGTGTAAAAGGCCCCCATGAAAGCAGGTGATGGAGTTAAAAGAAGAAATCTGGAGACCCCAAAAGGACTTTTCAAGTGTGTGTTTTTCCAACCCTTGGGTTTTAAAGTTGTTGTTGGTGTTTTGTTTTTTGGTTTTTGTTTGTTTGTTTTTTACATGCTGGAGTGTGAGCACTCGCAAAGGCCATTGCACAGACATCTATCACTGTTACCAGATGCAGGTAACATTAAATGTAAGCGTTGAACTAGTTTGCAGTTCCACCTGACAAGTTTACCATATCTGGTTATGGATAATTTTACCCTTGAGGCTACTAGCGTGGCAGAAAATACAGTACTGCTCCAGGTGGAAGAAGCTGATGATCTGAAAGCACTTTATGAATTCATTTCTTAATTAACTAAGCCTAGTAACACTTCTGTGAAATATAGATTTCCCTTGCACTGTTGGGAAAACTGAAGCTCTGGGAATTTAAGTGACTTGTCTGAAGTAGTAGTAGAATACACATCTTCTGACTTGCAGCTCTGTGTTTTAAGCATTAGTATGTTACTCTTTCAAGTACACAGGCGAATGAATGGGAACCTGCTAAATCTTAAAATTTGAGTGTTTCCTGTAACATCTTGATGTTATGTATATAATAAAATGTAATCATGTTTTTATTACGTAGTTGATTATTATGATTTACAATTAATATTAGTGCTTGTAATTAGAAAAATATGTACTCCAAACATAGAGACAAACTTTAAATGTTTTTGGAGTTCTAATCATATGCATGTTTGTACTACATGATCCAACTAACCATCTGTAGTGGACAGCTGTCTTCATATTCGTTTACTAAATACTATTTGAAAATGGCAATGATCCTGATATTTGGCTTCTATTTAGTCTCCCCAGATACACAGAGCAGGAGTATAAATAATACATGTTAATTTCAGGGCCAGGAAACAAAAAAGCCAAATCCCATGATGGTCTTCTAATTTTTAAAAAAACCCTTTTATTTCTGCAGATTTATTCTGTGGTCCTTACTAAACAGATCTGCCTTGGATTTCTAATGGTGAATATTTTAGCAGGAATGTAGCCTTTGTTACTATGAATAGTTTAGTACAGATTAGCGGTATGCCAATTTCCTGTTGCCTTTCAGAGCTGCAATTTGAGCCCTATTTGCTCCTGGCTGTTGCACAATTGAAAACAATGGGTGGCTTCTTTTAGGTTTCACTTCAGAGCTCTTAAAAACAGGGGAAGTGACTAAAGCCCTACTTTACAGGTAATTAACAATAGATAATGTTTGCTCTGAACTTATTTATTTTTATTTTAGAGCTGGTAGAGCTGAAGGTAGAAGTAGTGACCTCCCAATTTAGATACTGTCCTTAGTTTTATGGATGCAATTGCTGACGTAGCCTCTACATGGTGGCACTGAATAAGTGGGTCAAACACATGCCTGAGTGAGTAACCCAACAAATGATTAAAAACAGGGTAGTCAACAATACATTTGGTTATTAAAAATGCTGCAGTCCCGGCAAACATGGTTTATTTCTTCATTTCAGTACAATATCGCAACATGCACTATGGAGAACCATGCTTTTTGATTTACGGCCCCTTTTTAATGTATCCTGTGTCTGTTTTATGAGGTGCTCAATTTTCATACCTTGTTGATGTTTATGTAAGATAAGTATTTTTCTTTATCTATATTCTGTCCTAGGGAGCCACTTGTCCTTTAAAATTTTACTCAAATAGAGAAGTTTTATATCTACCACATAATGTTACCATTAGACACAGATACCTTTCCCTATTAAATAGTCACTGACACCTAGTAGGAAACTGAGGAAAGCATTCTTTTCCCCCATCGTCATTAGGGTAATTTCATTAACATTATAAATGCAGAACAAAAATATTGCTTGGATGCCAGGGCTCCTTATAAGCAATCTGGGAAGACTTGAATATGTTTCTGATGCTCACTTACACTCCAAACATAGAAATTCTGTACTTGCGTATTTCAGGCTATAGACTAACATGTTGGCAAGTTTGTCCCTACCAGCACGTGTGCGCACACACTCACTCTCTCTATTTGGGGCTAATTTATCATTTGGCTCTGACTTGGTCTGATTCAGAAAGTGTGCATCTTTCTGAACAACTACATATTTGTGTGCTCACATAGGATAGTTACCGGCTTTCATGCAAAAGCATACTCTATGACGGTAAACTTAGTGCATGCACAAATTAGAGGCCACTTTTTTATGTAATTAGCTCCACTGTCATATTTTTGCTTCAGCTGGAGCTGTGTTAGAAAGCTGCATTCAAACTCTACTCCCATCTCCTTCTTTTGAACCCAAACTGATTTTAAACACTGTTGGCTAACAGGGCCAAGCTGTTCAAAAGTAGCTAAAAAAGACTTGAGACTACCTTAGGGCGAGTCTACCTTAGGGCAACCTTAGGGCGAGTCTTTACTGATGGCTGTAATACCAGCTCCGTAACTGTACTAACACTATGCTGACTGGATGCTATTTCCGGTTGGCTTAGTGTTAGTGTGTAGTGAGGGTTTAAGAAGTCGGTGGGAGATATGCAAGGCATTTTACGTACCTTGCGCATCTCCCGTTGACTGCCACCGAAAATGGCAGCTAGTGTGGACTAGGGCTTAAAGTGCAGCATAGATTTCTTTTGGAAGATTATGTCCATTAATTTTCTTTTGTTCGTTACCTGCCCACCTGAAATCATATTTCTATTTGTATGAACACAGTATTGATTGCTGTGGAGAGGGTAGTGATGTGACAAAGATACGACTTTGAGTAGAGAGTTAGTAGCAGAAATTTCTTCTCATGCAAACTAAGTAGTAAAGAAGAAAAAAGTGATGGGAACAATGTGAGTCAGAAGCAACCCTATTTCATATTTTCACTATTTCCAAGTTTTTTATAAGGCTCAATATGCTTTGTAACATTTCATTAGAGTGAGACATTCCATTGCTGCTCCCTGCTCTTAAAATTTAAATGGTGAGTGGAAAATTGTTTAACTCAACAAACAGCTCTTATTTCTCTTCCTTCCTGCTCTAACCCACCCTTCTACCACAGTAACCTGATTGAAATGTTTGAAAATGGGAGGTTTTGCAGTAAAATACATCAAAAGATAAAGAAGGATGAAAATACTAGAATTGATCTTTCTAAATTTTGGAGGCTTACTTGATTTGAATGGCTGGTAGAGGCTGGGGAGGTACACTGTTCCACTTAAGATCCTTGTTCGCAAACCTGAAAGAGAAGAGATTGGTCTTAACTAGGGGCTGAGTTGTAAAGCAGCTGTGTGACTATTTTCCTTAGTTCCCTCCTGCTCCCCAAAGTAGGAATCATATTACATGTGTATCTTGCCTCCCTTTTGGAAAACTCCCATACATTTTAATAAGTGTTGAACAATTGAGTTCTTCAGGAATTATTGTCAAATCTGATACAATTGAATAGAGAAATGTATGCTGCTATAGAATTCTAAGATTAAACAAGCAACAATCCTCTATTAAATTCTATAGTGTTGGAAAAAAAACTTCTATAGAACCTTACTTGTTTCATGTTTATTAAATTCTATAGAAGTTTTTCAGTAGGTTGAGCAGGGTCATCCCTAAGCATATACTGCTTCACAGCTGCACAGATCCCTGCTTGTGGTTAGCATCCATTCCTAAGATGCACCCATGACCTTCCCCACCTGTAGACGTGCAATAATTCTTCCACTTAACACTATGAAAGTCATACCCTTCCCCCAAGCTCCCTTGTGTTCTTTGTGTGTTGCAGCTATTTTACTTCACCCTGTTAGGGTAAATCTAAATATTAATAGTCTCTTGGAATATGAAATTTTTTTTATTATATTTTGAGAAATGTATTATTGGTGAGCACAGAACTGAGAGTTATTTTTCTGTTAGGAGATTCAAATATATAAAAATTAATTCTCCCTACACCTCAATGAGGCAGGTAAGTATTATTATTTTATTCTAATTTTACAGATCCTCTGGATCAAATTCAGCCATAGCATAAGTGAGTACAGCTCCTATTAAATGATTAGGCGGTAAATCCATTCACAAAATGAAATTTATTATAGGAGTAAATTGTTTCCCTGTGGCTACACATTACCTTGATGTTCCATCTACATTTTAGGAGTCATGGATCCCAATCCTGCTTTTAGTGCACTAGACCATAACTGCCTCTCAGAAGACCTTATGTCAAGACTATTGTATTGCAGGCACTAGAAAATGGAAAGGGGAGATAATATGGGTTGGCTCTGCATTTTTTTTGGCTGCAGAATTATACAAAAATGGGACCCTAAAATCAGGCTCTTAGATCTATATGTAGGCACCCAAAGAAATGGGCCACTATTCAAGATCCTAGAAGCACATCACTTGTAACCATTAGGCCACTTATTTAGGCTTAATGGATCCTATGGATTTAGGAGCCTAATATTACTATACTGTTCTTAAAAATCTTGACCCTAAACTTAGGAACAAAAACAACCCCCCCCCCCCCTTCTTAAATTGTAAAGTGAACTGACCCAGTTCATGTAGTCTGATGTGATCAAGATAAAGCCAGATTGTTCACATTGACATATAGATTCATTGGAAAACATGGTATAGGGAAATACAACTATTAATGATACTGCATAGAGAGTGCTCCTTTCCATAATATTTGGTAAGAATACTTCCCAAATCCAGGAGTTCTGGACAAGAGGATCTTTTGGATTGCTCTTATGTCTAACAGACCTTCTGCTTGATCCCGTGCATTTGATCCTTCTTAATAAAGCTAACGGAAATGGAAGCAAAGTCCCAACTTCCCTATATGGTTTACTACCTAGATTCTGAACTGTTTTCCTAAAATTACTCCAAATTCAGGTTCCTATTCTGGAATCCTTTTCTGCCAATTCTAAAGCATTTGAAAGGAGCAGCAGGGACCTATTTCACTGTAACTTATGGGATGCTCTTGGCATCTGAAGAACGATTGCAAATCATTGCAAACCAGCTCCCAGTTCACTATTGCTGAATTTGCTCAACTCCCAGGCAAAGATCATCTTGTTTGATTTAAATGAGGAGGATTGCTGAAATAATGGTGTTGGCCTAAATGAGTATTTGGACATTTTATAGTGTGCCTTCTTCTTAACTACAGAACGGACAAAACCACAGTGGCTAAATGTTGGAAATCTGTGTTACTTTTTAAAATGTATTAATATGTTAAGAATAGTTTGTGCTTGCATAGGCATTTCTACATGTACCATCAAGAATAGTTACATAAAATTTATTCTGTCATATTTACTTGACTACTATGGTGTTGGGCATGGACGATTTAGTCATTTTAAATCATAGGTTATCAGAAACTGTGTGTGTTTTTCAAATGTTGAACATGCCAAGAGTTTAAGACTCTGATTCTGAAATAAAATCGAATATTTTCTTTTGAAATCTGAGTTGAGCCAATGTAAACTACTAAAGATAAGAGTCTTTACATTTTTGTATAAGTAAAGCTCAAGGATATATTTTTCTGCACTGCTCTCAGTCAAGCTAGAGCATGCCATGAAGCTTTGAGAATCTCCATAAAGTGGCTGAGTGTTTAACTTTTGTACAAGTTTTTTTTGTACGTCTATGAACCATCTTATTTCAAATAACTTCTTTCATACTTTGTTCCCTGAGGACAACACTGCTACTTAGCACTTTTCACCACAACAGTTGATTCTGAATTGCAGAACAAAACGACATTAACAGTGTTCTCATTGCAAACAACACATTTTTTCTTTAGATCATTTAGCAAATTTTGTAATTTGGTTGACGTAGCTAGGTTAGTGGTTCTTAGCAATCAGCATTCCATGTTTCCAAACATTTATAATCTATATAAAAGTTATGGTGTACTTCACAGAAATAGAGACCTATGGTTATCTGGTTTGGTCCTCACCTGAACACACCAGCTAGTCACGACTAATAACCACTTAGTTACTTAAGACATTATCAAAACTTTCCCTTTGTTTTCTGCTCCTTTTTCTCAACTTTGATTGTAACATCTTTCTATACCTGTAAAGTGCCATGCCCATCAGTGGTATTTATGTTTAAATAAATGTAGCAGTTCCCCCTGTTTTTATTCTCGGAGTGTATAAAAATATAAACATTGTCAGCCATTTTATATCCAAAATTTCTGTCATAATTCAGAGAACTTGTTCAACTTGCAAGCGGTAGTGCTACTTGGTATGTGACATTCTTTTGTAAGAATGATGCCTCTTTCCTGTTTTCCAGTGGAAGTGTTTATTTGCGAAAACAAGTGAGGAACATAGGAAGATGTGACTGCCTTGTTTTGATTTTATGTAACCTTTTCAGTGTCATTTTACAATGACTCTTAGATAGGTAGGTGTTATGCCCAAAAATAGAATATTTAAAAACTGTAATGATCTCATCTGATTTTTCTATTTTAAACAAGGTGCTTTTTGATGGTTTACTAGACATGACATCACAGTTTCCTGTTTCATATTTTAGCTGTGCTAGAGAGCCAGTTGCTCTGGATCCTGCAACTACAGGGGCTAACATCCCTCCGTAGTAAAATAGTCACTACAGATAGTGGTAGAGGATAGGAGAAATAAAAGAAACATGGGTGAGGTGGGCAATGATGTGCCATATCAGAGCTAGAGGGGCATATTGTTTTTTAATTGCACCAGCTAGCCTAAAATTTGTTGACATGACAAAATTGTTTTTGGCTTAGCTTGGGGAAAAGCAAATTTTAAAAAGATGGTTCCAGGCTTTCAGGACTGTAGGTGCTTCCATAGAAATAGCTTTCTTTTTTAAATATAAAGGTAAGTACTGTCTAGACAGTTCATGTTCTTGCCTTTGGTGCAAAAGAGCTGTGCCCTATCCTTATAACTGTGCTATTATTCTGTAGAGATGTACAGGATGGCATGAACTGAAGAGGGAGCACAGGACTGGAAATCCTGAGTTCAAATCTTAGTTTTGTTATTGATTTGTTGTGTGGCCTTAAGTAAGTCACTGCACTTCTCTGCCTCAATTTCCCCAACCACACGGTGGAAATGATACTTGCTTCTCAGACGTTTACTGAGCATTTTCTACTTAATGTCTATACAGTACTTTAAACTTGCAACTATTTTCATTATAAAATTGCTAAATACTATTCGTGTTACTTGTGCTACATACTTTTCCTCTGCTTGTTGGAGAAATCGGATGAGAAATTATTGAAAATGAACCCTCTTCTTTATACCAATATAACCAGCTCTTAAAGTAAGAGAATTTAAGGCCTTAAAAGATTGACTGTCACTTTAAAGTTAATATACATGAGTGTTCAGCAGACACTGAGAAATTACCTCTTGTTGCTCATGCACATAGGTGTCCTTGGAATTTTTGGACAGGCCTGTATAACTTTTGGTTTTTCCTTTCTTTTTTCCCCACCACTCCCCCATTTCTAAGCATAATGTGTTTCTGTCCTTTCTTATCAAAATAGTTTTAACAGGGACAAACTAAGGATTCTGTAGAGAGTTGGCCAGATGTTTCTTTGGGAATCACCTTAATCACAGCTCATTTTACATTTTAAAAAACAAAACAAACAAACCTATGTGTCAGGGATCTGGAGCCACAGGCTATTCCTGGTGCCCTTTGCAATTGGTTTGCATCGGTGTATATCGCTTTACATTTGCAAGGCTACCTTTGAACGGAGAAAGGATAGAAGTTAAATCCAACATTGTCAAAATTAGGTATTTAGATAAGAGATGTCAGCAAGAGCCAGAGTTCTCAAATATATAGCCATACAAGGTACATTCTACATTGCAGCTGACTCTGCTGTTCTCTCCTCGTGCACCACAAATTCAAGCAATTCCCACAAGATAGGGAGTATGTGGGTGGGGGAAGGAGGAGGTGGTCTCCTCTGTCACCTCTGGGCCCTGCTTCTCTGGGATTTTCTGCTTCAACAGCCAAAGAGAAGGTCTGGGGGGGTTGAGGAGCCCAGAAAACAATGGATTTTTTGGGTAGCGTGAGGAGTGAGCAAGCTGACTGAGCTGCTACATTACTCACAGGGAGGGAGAATGGAGTAGAGCAGACCATGAGCTGTGGGGCTCTTCACAGGCTGAGACTCCAATCTCTTACCTCCCAGAGCCCTCAATGAAAAAAATGTAGCTGTCCTGCTATGTCCCTTCCCCCATCCCACCCCACTGAAAACAAAACAAAAAGACCACATGAACACCAACACACTGAGTCCTGTGGCACTTTTAAATGTTAACAGATTTATTTATCGCAACACACTGGGCACCTGGGCAGTAGGTTGTGGGGGAAGAGGGAGCCAGGAGCAGGGGGCATCCAGAGGTGTTCAAAGAGTAGCAGTGAGAACCTCCTTGAAGGCAGCAGCTGTGAAGCCTTATAAAGGGGTAAGGCTTCTTTAGATTAATTGTAGTGGGCGTAAAATATTGGACTCTTCCTTGGCACCACAATAGCCTGAGTGGTTTACACCACCTCTTGCTAGCCCATTCCTCCTGGTGAACAGATCACAAAGCTGTCTCAATTCATGCAGAGAGGACAGAGCCTTAAAAACAAGGTTGATACTTCTGAACTGAGAAAACAGCCAGCCTAGGTGCGAGAGGAAGCTCCTTTCTGCCTCTCCTAACTGTGCTGTTCTGCTTCTTTCTGTTCTGCAGATCCCAGCCAAGGGAATCTCTTCATTGCACGTAAACAGGGAAAAGGACAGGAAATGGAGCTCTCTATGTTAAAATGGCACATGGAATGCAGTCTGTGGAAAAGCTGTGGCTAACTGATCTCTTTCTGGGGTTGGTGGAGGTGTGTGTGAAACTGCTGTAATGAAAGTTACTTAGTTTGGAGTTTTCATTGTGAACCTGAATCTCAGCCCTGCTTTGCTGAAAGATTTCCAGAGATTAAGGAACCTTTCAGTGAACCTAGTATGAATTTTATGTGAACTCATTCTGATTTATGAGTGGCAGAGAAGGATTTATTTGGGGTGGGGATGGGACGTAAAATGATCTGAATGTCTGCAGTTAATGCTTCCCTGAAAGAGGGCATGTCACCAGAAACCATCAAACATACAGGGATCTAACTCTTCCTCCAGAAATTATCATTTATCATCAATAATTCACAGATTATCACATCTAGGGTGACCATATACAAAGTGTGAATAAGTGGAGGGTAGGGGGAGATTCCTCTGTAAGACAAACCCCCAAGCATCAGGACTATCCCTATAAAATCAGGAGATCTGGTCACTCTAATTTCCCATCTTTAATCTCCCTTTCTGGAGGAAAGTTTACTGAGAAGATGGTGGCATGTGAGCTACAGCAGCGCCTGACTTCTCTAGTTATTCGTATCTCTTCCAATCAGGCTTCAGACTTGCGTAAGACATAGAGATGGTGGTGGTGGTATTGGCAGATGGACTGTTCTCTGCTTTCGATAGAGACCAAATGTCCATCCTAAAACTATTGGTCTGAGCAGTAATCATTAACATGAGGGAGTCGAACGTTTATGCTAACAGACCTTGCTGTGGTAGGGAGGGGTTAATGACATGATTTTATGACAGCTTTACTCTTTCCCATTCAGTAGAGAATGATGATAAACAGTTTCCTCCCTGCAGAATCCTCAATCCTGACACAGACTTCCAGGGGAGATCTTGAGACACTATGGCTTATGATACCAATAATATGCTGATGATAAAGCAAGCTAGCTCTATTTTCTGTATGGGGAGAGTGCTGTCTCACAGATGTCTTACTGTCTGGGTGTAGCAGGGACATGGATGAGAAACAATGGGTTTAATTTAGTCTAAGAAAACACACATGACGCTACTTGGCAGGGGGCAATAACTTAAGTAGCTTATGAAATTTGTGATCACCTCTTCAGCTGAGAGCATCTGTTTCTCTGACTCCACAGCCGAGTCCTATTCCTCAAGACAAAGCCGTCACCAAGAGGAGAGGCAACACCAGAGTTTGGAGGCTGGTCACCCCCTCCCCATGCCTTGGCTATCACAGTGGCAAATTAATCTAGTGTTCTTTTTGAACCCTGTGGGCAGTCCATCAAGTGGCCACAAGCAGGCCGATTGTTGTCACTTGCCTTCAAGAGCAGATACCAACCACCCCAACTGGAGAATGTGCTACTGCTTGGCACTGAAACTGGCATAAAATACAAAACCACACCCAGCTCTGGGAACAACATCAACCCCCAGCACTGACCTCGATGAGTCAGCACCCCAGGACCTTATGCGAGCAGATGGTCAAGAGACTGCCCCAGTTAGGGCGTTGTCATCTTTGTCCCTGAATGAGGCAGTTGCAGGATTATCACCAGCAATGGTCACAGAAAACAGCATAGCCCATCAGCGGCTCTTAAGAAGAGTGGTGCAAAATCTAGGGCTTCAAATCAAGGAGGTCTCCAATACACAGATCCCATGGTGGACATATTAGCCCTTGCAAGCCCATCCAGGGTAGTATTGCCACTAATAAAGACCATACGTGATGCTACAATGTCACTATGGCAGAACCTGGCCTCCCTGCCCTCAACTGCTAAAAGGGTAGAGAGGAAATATTTTGTCCCTTCCAAGAACCATGAATACCTTTATACCGATCCCCTAATAGGTTCACTTGTTTTTGCAGCAGCCAACGAGTATGAGACGCACGGTCAGCAAGGTCCCATGCCAAGGGTGAAGGACACAAAAAAATTGGTCCTCTGTGGAAGATTTCCAACTGGGGCTCCAACTCTGTGTTGCAAAGCAGTGTTGAGTAGATACAACTTAAACTCTTGGGGGTCCATGTCAAAGTGTGTGGAGTCTATTTCACTAGACTCTAGGGTGGATTTCACAGCCCTGATCGAGGAAGACAAGGTTGTTACAAGGGCCTCACTTCATGGAGCTCTGGATGTGGCAGCTGCATAGCTCACGCTATGGCGTCAGTAGTAGCAATGCGATGGAGCTCATAGCTATGAGCTTTGGGCCTCACATACAAGGTCCAACGGACAATCCAGGACCTACCCTTTGAATGCCTGTCGTTGTTTTCCAAGCAGACAGACTCAAAGCTTTGTAGTCTTAAGGACTCTTGAGCCACTCTTTAGTCCCTAGGCCTCCATACTTCAACACCACAAAGGGGGCATTTTGGACCTTATTCCTAATTCAGTTCTACCAGTTCCAACACAGGCAGGAGTACAGCCATAAGAGAAGCGGGAAATATAGGAGGAAACCCGCTCCACCAGCCATGAGGTAAGTCCAGCAAGACATTCTTCTGGCCCCAGGCAGAACTTCTGAGGGAGTGCCTGAGGATGGCATACTGACCCTGGACTAGATCCTCCATCCCTGTTGGTTATCCCATTTCTACCAGGCATGGGCCCAGATCATATTGGATTGTTGAGTGCTATGCAACTCTCCCTCCTACCTCCTGATCCTCCCCATTTGTCCTCAGGGACTCCTCTCATGAAGAGCTTCCAGTCCAAGAAGTATAGGTGTTCCTAAAGATAGGAGTGGTGGAAGAGGTTAAGGGGCACATTCTGCTCATGCTATTTCCTAATCCCAAAAGCCAAAGGTAGCTTGTGAAACCTGAACAGCGTCATGAAGAAGTTGAGGTTCTGCATGGTCTCTTTGGCTTTGATTATTCTCCTCTTGGATCCAGAGGGGCGGTAGGCTGCCCACGACTTGAAAGACACATATGTTCATGTCCCATTCATCCTAAGCCATAGAAGGTTTCTTCAGTTCATAATCAGACCCACTACCAGTTCACAGTACTTGTGTTTGGCCTTTGGGCAGCTCCCAGAGTGTGTCTTTCATAGTCTCATTCCTCAGAAAGTGGAATATACAAATCTGTCCATACCTCAACAACTGGCTGATCTAAGGTCATTCCAGTGAACAGGTGGAAGCAGATGTAAAATTAATAAGGTCAACCTTTGTCAAGTTGAGTCTTCTAGTCTATGTGCAGAAATCAACTTTGACCTCCACTAAGAGACTAGCATTCATAGGGGCTGCGCTAGAATCAAACCAAGCCAGCATTGTCTCCTGGACTCATGATTCTGGACAATAGAAGATTGGAAACGATACCCTACAACCATGGCTGAAACTACCTAAAACTAGTGGGGAACCTAGATGCATGCATGTGTCGTCCAGCATGCCAGATTATGTCTCAGACTATTACAGGCATGGCTAACCTCAGTTTATCATCTACTCTGAAACCACATCGAAAGGGTAGTCTCGCCCGTCGTCCCCCACCCCATTTTAGAAATGCTCCACCAGTGGCTCAGCCCACAATCAATCTGTACAGGAGTCCCCTTCACTGCACCTTCCCCCTCACTGTCCCTGGTCACTGATGTCTCGGTGTCAAGCTCAGTTTCTGAACTAAACTTTCTCTGAGATCAGCCATAGTGACTGGCAGTGAGTTGCAAACAGAAGAGCAATACGTCCTGCTTATCCCTGCAGAAAAGGAAAAATCGCCCAAAGCACTGGAATCACTCCTAATGTCCTATTCTGTGGATCCTGTATTAGTGTGATTTGGACTGTAATAATCATTAGTGAACTGAGATGTGTCTAGATGCTTGAATAGCTGCACTATAGTTCCTAGCTTCATCATGCCAAATGCATTTAGTACAACCCACACATTGGGGGAAAGTAAGGACCTGTACTACCACTTGGGGGTGGGGCGGTTGTCACATTTGTACTGAAATGTTTGTAATTCTGCTCTTTCGCAAGCCATGGCAACTGGACTGAATGTAATCTGGTTCTTTTATTTTCTCACTTCCATTCAAATGAGTCTTATTACGAGTAGAGAGAGCGTGTGTGTGTGTGTGCACGCGCGCGTGCGCGCCAAAGAATTAAAACTGATTTTTAATTTTTTTTTCTTATGTAGACAAGGTTCTGAGTGGATGTACGGTAAGTTTAATTCATGGAGTTTGGACTTTTTTTTTTTAAAAAATCATTCGTTTTAAATAAATAAATAAAACTTGGCTAGGTCTTAGTTATCCACAGGCCTTGTTCATTGATTAGTCCCATCTATCATGACTGAATTAAAATGAAGGATGTGCTTGCAGTCAGCATTTGATAAGAGATGATGTCCCTCTATTGGGAAAGTTCTCTTTTTTTCTGTTTCTTGGTGCCTGGGAAAGCTGTTTTTAAATTACAAAAAGTTTGAATCATTGCACAGAGTCACTGGCCCCTCTAAGGCGGCTTTCTCTCTCTTCTTAAGAACAGACCACGCACAGAGCCAGATGGTTCCCGTCTGCTGGCTTTATTCAATGCACTTCCTCCCACAGACGGGAGCCCTTTTGCCCTTCTTCCAGTCCCCTCAACCCCCCTTTCAACCATCCACCACTGGGCCTTTCTGTTCTGTGGCTGGAAATAATCTTTTATTGCCCAGTTGTTCGGAAGTGACCTTTTGCCCTTGATTAGATAGCACCAGGCTCTATCACTGGATTGCTTTTGAGCTGGCAGTTGCTTTTTTGTGTTCACTGATCCGGTGTCAGGGAGAACAATGCAAGTCTTTGCAAAATTTTAGTACAGCTAAGGGCCTCATGTGGGATAGCTGGGGGTGAGGAGGAATGGGGTCGTATAAAAACAGCCTTGCAGACCATGATTAATTGTAAAAAAAACCCCATTTCCTTTAATAAACTGCAAAACAAATTCTGTGTTTTTAGACCCATCTTACATGGATTTACAAATCACCTTTCCCTCCTTTCCAAGCAGCTAGAGGTTGCAGTCAAAGCTAATGAAGAGAAACAGGGAACAGATTTCCTTCTCAGTATATCGTACATGTATTTTACAGGCATGCAAACTTAAAGAGTGCTGAGAGTCTCTGGCAGACTTGGAGTGAAAATGGCTGAGGTTAGAGTTCAAATCCCAGCCTCTGACTGCTTCAGAACTTGAAGAAGAGCTCTGTGTGGCTCAACAGAAGTTGGTCCAATAACAGGTATTGTCTGTCTAAAAACCTGGGACCAACACAGGTGCACCTTCATGTCATATTATGACACAATTCGCTCATTGATTGAAAAGCTATAATCAAGGAAGTTTGAAATAGGTTTTCAAAATGTGTTCAGCATGACTTAAATCTACAGCACAGTTAAAAATATAACTGGCTTCCATTCCCGTGGGTGCTAATAAAGAAAGGTCACCTTTCTATAGAATCTTTGTACCAGCCTATAAGATTCTCTAACAGGGATGACATTTTCTATTAAATGCTATGGAATGTTTAGACTAATTTTTATAGTCACTTACTGCTTACATTGCTACCAAATTTGATAGAACTTTTATTTTGGCAACCTAGTCAACCCCTTCAAAATCAGCTTATACTGTAGTATGCAGCTGAGAAGCCAGTATTTTCATTCTGAACTGTGCCCAAAATAAGCAATTTAAATGTTCTTTTATATATAGTCTTTGTGAGTCAGACTGACTCGTATAGAGATTGTTTTAGATTTTTAATTCTGAACACTGACAATTCATTATTTGCATTACAGTGATGCTCACAGCTTACAGTGCTGTGGTGATCCATTTTTCAAAGCTCTCCAAGCACCCAAAAAGAAACAGTCCCTAACTGAAAGAGCTTGCAAACTAAATGGGGACAAATATGACAAATAGAGACAACACAGCAGAAGATGAAGGAAAGTGAAAGATGACAGTGGACTTAAAGATTGCATATAGTTGCCAATTGTCCAATGTAAAGGCTTCATAGTTTTGCTCTTTTCATTGTTTTTAGAGATACAGTCATGAAGAATTATAATGAATCACTATGGCTATGTCTACACTTGTTAATTTAAGTCAACTTAGCATGTCCATACTCAAATTTTAAGTCGACTTACAGGGGACCCTACAAAATCAACCTAGAGCGTCCACACTGGATGCCTAAGTCGACTTATAGGGGCTAGGTGGACCTGGGACAGGTCCATGGTGGTGGTGGGGGGGCACCCCTTGCCAAGTGCCAGGGGGCTCAGCCTTTGCCCCATTGTACCTTGGTACCTTGGTACAATGGGGCAAAGGGGGACTGGGACCCTGGTAGGGCATAGGGTCAGGGTGGGGGGCACGCCAGGCTGTGGCTGTGCTAGCCACCCTGGCAGGGAGGGCAGTGGGGAAGCCCTGGAGCCCCCTAAATCGACTTAAAGTCGACTTAGGGCTACTCCACATCCACACTGGCTAAGTCGACTTTCTAAAGTCGACTTAGCCAGCAAAGTCGACTTAAAAGGAGGTTTTATAAAGTCAAGTTAATTTTTCTTTAAGTCGACTTAAGCAGCTGCTTAAGTCTACTTAAGAAAAGTGTAGTGTAGACGCAGAGTAAATTAAGTCGATTTAAGCAAGCTTAAGTCGACTTAATTTGTAAGTGTAGATGCACCCTATGAGGCCACCTGCCTAGTCATTACTATATGAGGCAGACAAATTATGGTAAAGATGAATCCACTAAAGTGTTTGGAAGGAATACAGGATAGTGGCCATGCATATCAGTCAGGTCCTCCATGCATCTCGGTTAGCCTGGGAGAAGGCAACAATACTCGAGGGAGAAGTGGCCCAATGGGTGGTCAAAGCTGCCATTCTTATCAGAGCAAAGGACATGGGTTACTGTGAAATAAGAGTGGATGAGTAGGGAGGAGATAAGAATCAGTAGTTTATGTTGCAGTGATGGAGAAGGAGGTGGGATTTAAAGTGATGAGTTAGGAATATGATGTAGTTATTTGTGTGTGTGTGTTAATTTATTAGGTTTATAGAAGGGCACCTATCCTAAGTTGCAGTCACCATCACATAAGGGAGGATACCAAAAGCTAAGGAAAGAACAACCCAACCCAGTTCCCATCCACTGAACAGGAAAAACCTTAACAAACATTAAAGTTTCTACTATATATTGGAAAGCTTGAAAATTGAACCTAAGGTAATACAAGCAGGATTGTGGTCTCTTTCCCCCATGACATGCAGATTGTTTTAAAAAAATAGTAAGTAATGATAGGTGTCAATTAAAACCCAAATTGCCTATTCCATAGGGAGCATCACTCCCCTTCTTCCTGGGGAAAACAGTGAAGGAAACTTCTTGGAATTTTCCTTCTGCCCCATTTCCTATTATTTTTTCCTCAGAAAGAGGCAAATGGGCTGTATGTGTTTACAGTCTTAACTCTGATGGAGCACATCTTTTGTCTTGTGCATATAAAGCATGTGCGTGTGTATAATATAAACATGCAGATGGGAGTGGGGGAGGGGAAGAGCCAGACTCCAAGGGCACAGGGTGAGTAGATTTAGATAAGACGCTTGGTAGGAGTGTGGAAAGGTGAGACTTGGGACTGGAGGCTGGCAGTGGGGACGGATGACTGGGACTTCGGGTGATGGGGAGACTGGGATATGGGTGGGGAAAGTGGGTCTGGGAATAAGGGTGGAGGCTGAGATTTACAGTTGGATGTGACTGGCTGGGCGAGGAGACTGAGAGCCAGGAAGAAAACAGAGGGACTGGTAGCCAGTACATTGGGGGGAGACTGGGACTGGCAAGATAAAGACTTTGGGACTGAGAACCTGGGGGAAGGAGGCCAGGTGGGAGGGGAGACAGATCTGACAAGGAGCCAGAGTGCAGGGGCAGAGCTGGCACTGGCTTGCCAAAAAGAGCAGGAGAGCCAGATTGGGTGAGGGGCTGGGAGTATAGGAATTGGGAGTGTCTTTACAAGGATACTGAAAAGAAAAGTAGAAGGATGTGGAATTCAGAGGGGCGAGGCTAGGACTTTGTGGGCAGTCTGGGACTGGGATGGGAAGCTGGAGGAGTGGAGCTAGGAATTGACTAGATGAGGAGAATTCATTGTCATAAGGAGCCAGGAGTGCAGAAGAGACAGGATGGGGACAAGGACAAGCTGAAGGAAAGAAGGGGTCAAGCTTGTGGGGAGCTTGGAATGGAACCCAAGATCTCTGAGTCTCCGAGCCATTCCTTTTCTGTCAGCAAATATCTATGAAACCCTCTGGCAAAGTATCTCATTCCACTTTAATGTTGGTCCATAGAGAGGAAGAGAACTGATTATTGCTATCGGTTACTCCATTAGCTCAAGTGGTGGAAAAGCCTGTGTGTTGAATCTAAAGATTCCAATCCTGCTGATGTTCCCTATGGGCCTCCTTATGATGCCACATGATGGAATTTCTGTTTTTCAGTTTGCTTTTTAAAAAATCTAGGAAATTGTACCTGCACACATACCACTACATTAAAAGAATATTAAGGTCGAAATGTCAAATAGTCAGAAGTTTGGAAATAGCAGAATTAAAGTTGCTTGTGCAATATTAATTCAGCTCCTCTGGGGGTACATGACTGAGGCAGGGTTCCTGTGGAAAAAAAATGTGATCATGTAATTAAAGACAATATCATAATGCATATGCACTACAGGGTAAATTAAGGTTGCACAAGGAACCTTAATTCTGGTATTTCCTAATTTTTGAGTGTTTATCTTTGTAGTCATATAAAATCCCAGACTCATAAAACTGGAAGGGACTTCTACACTTGTGGCACGACTCAATATTATCTTCACCATCCCTGAGAGATATTTGTCTACCCTGTTCTTAAAAATCTCCAAAGCTGGAGATTCCACAACATCCCTAAGCAATTTATTCCAGTGCTTAATTACTCTGATAGTTAGGAAGTTTTTCCTAATGTACAGCATAAACCTCCCTTGCTGTAATTTAAGCCCATTGCTGCTTGTCCTATCCTCAGGGATTAAAGAGAACATTTTTTCTCCTTCCTCCTTGTAACAACCCCCTATGTACTTGAAAACTGTTATCATGGCCCCTTTCAGTCTTCTCTTCTCCAGATTAAACAAATGCAGTTTTTTCAATCTTCCCTCATAGGTCATGTTTTCTAGATCTTTAATAATTTTTGTTGCTCTTCTCTGGACTTTTTCCAATTTGTCCACATCTTTCCTGAAACCAGAACTGGACACAATATTCCAGCTGAGGCCTCATCAACTCAGAATAGAGTGGAATAATTACTTTTCGTGTCTTGCTTACAATACTCCTCCTAATAAATCTCAGAATAATGTTTGTTTTTTTGGCAACAGTATGACACTGCTGACTCATACTTAGCTTGTGATCCACTATGACACCCAGATCCCTTTCCGAACTGCTCCTTCCCACATACTCGTTTCCCATTTTTTATGTGTGCAACTGATTGTTCCTTCCTAAGTGGAGTACTTTGCATTATGCTTATTGAATTTCATCCTGTTTACTTCAGACCATTTCTCCTGTTTGTCCAGATCATTTAGAATTTTTAATCCTTTCCTCCAAAGCCGTTGCAACTCCTCCCATCTTAGTATCACCCACAAACTTTATAAGTGTTCTCCATGTGCCATTATCTAAATTGTTGATGAAGATATTGAACAGAACTGGATCTTGACGTGATCCCTGAAGGACCCCTCTTGCTATGCCCTTCCAGCTTGACTGTGTGCCACTGAAAACTACTCTTTGGGAATGGTTTTCCAACTGGTTATGCATCCACCTTATAGTAGCTGCATCTAACTTATATTTCCCTAGTTTGTTCACGAGAAGGTCATGAGAGATAGTATCAAAAGCCTTACCAAAGTCTAGTTATATCACATCTACCACTCCCCCCATCCAGGAGACTTGTTACCCTGTCAAAGAAAGTTAGTAGATGGTTTGACGTGGTTTGTTAGCAAGCCCATATTGACTATCACTTATCACCATATTATCTTTTAGATGTTTGCAAACTGATTGCTCAACTATTTGCTCCATTATCTTTCTGGTTACTGAATTCAAACTGACCGGTTTGTAATCACCCATGTTGTCCTTATTCCCCCGTTTATAGACTGGCACTATATTTGCCACTTTCCAGACCTCTGGAATCTCTCCTGTCTTCCATGGCTTTTTGAAAATAATTGCTGATGGCTCAGATATCTCCTCGGTCAGCTCCTTTGAGCATTCTAGGATGCAGTTCATCAGGCCCCAGTGACCTGAAGATATCTATCTTGTCTAAATAAATTTTAACTTGTTCTTTCCCTATTTTAACCTCTGATCCTCCCTCATTTTTGCTGGCATTCATTATGTTAGACATCCAATCGCTATTAATCTTTTTGGTGAAAACTGAAACCAAAAAGTCAATTAGCACTTCTGCCATTTTCAAATTTTCTGTTATTGTGTACCCCTTTCTTAATAATGTTCTTTTAATCTAGTTTTTTTGTGTTTATATATATATATGGGCCAGAATCTGATCGCCGCCTTATACCAAGTAGTAATTTACACTTGAGAGCCCAATGGGAATATATAAACTATGGTAGATGGGATTTAACTTGAGTAAAGGGATCAGTGCCTGGTCCTATATATATAACAGTGTAAATCATAAATATTCATAGTTTTTAAACATGTTTTAAAATGCCCACTTAAAATGGAGTTTGTACCTTTTTCTGTGACTAGCTGTACTCTTACAAATGGATATATGCATTAATTACTCAGAAATTGATAACACAAACTGTTAAGATGAAAATGTTTTGAATAATCTTCTAGAAAATATGTATATTTTCAGACAGCCAAGTAACATACCCAAGATTGGCACTTGCATCTCTGCACAAATTGCTCTCAGTTAAGAGGAACATGCAGCCAGAGGTTTCTGGAATTTTACAGAGTTTGCTGTATGGATCATGGGTGAGCCAGGAACATTGAAAAATAGCATGGGAAATTCAGTGTTTGGGTATCAGTTGTAAAAACAAATCACCATTTCTATGGATGTCTGTAAAACTATACATTCATTTTTTTTCAATAGTTTCCATTGCTAAGTTGAATCACTGCACTAGAGCAGCAGTTATTTGAAATAAAAAAGTATGTTATCCGATTTTCCTTTTCATGGCCTACTATGTCAGATATGTCAAGGCAATCAGGTGTTAGCTTTTTTGAGAGTCAGATTTCAGTATGTGGCTGTCAAGGGAGGCACATCCATGCACCTTTAGGACATGATCTATGTAATTTTTCTGTTCAGCTTTGCAATGTAATTGAGTGATTTGATGCCAAATGTGCCATACCAGGTTCCTTTATGAATGCTCATAACATGGTCAACATAATTACCACAGTACCATGTTTCCTACAACAATGTGTATGTGTACCATGTGAAGCAGGTTACATAGCTCTGGGGACATGGCGATAGTTTTGCAGCAGCTTGTAAACAGCACAGAGAGCAGCTGAGGTGCATTAAAAAGAGAATCACCTCACCACAGAATAGGAGGGGTGAAGAGGATTTTAAAGAGGAGAGAGGGGAAACTAAGGGAGACTCCGTCTTTTAACGTTCTCCAACTTCAAGCTAGTTCTGGGCCCTGCCTGGCCTCAGGTAGAGACTGTCTGTGAAAAAATCTGGCAGCCGAACATTGTGAGCATAAACTTGGATTATGAGGTCAGTTTAGGTAGAAATATTAGGTTATTGTGAGTTTTTATGCCTTTTATTTCCCTGTGGTCACTCCTGACTCATTTATATTATGATTCTGCATTGATTTGCCATTTTCTCACTTAAAATCGTACTCTGATCAATAAACTAGTATTTGTTTTATCTCAAGCTATTTCTTTGTTAAATGGATAGACTTGAAACCATGGTTATTGGTAGTAGGTGCCAATCCCTGTAAGACGGAAGCTCCCATGGTTGTATCTGGAGCTGGGGGTGCTTGCTTGGGGACTGCCCCATAGGTGCTTAGTGGGTGTACCCACACTGCACAGGACTGATGACATGCAGAAGGCTGGTGTGGACTGACTCAGGAGTGAGTGGTCACCTGGCTGTGCAGGGTGAATTGGGGCTCAGGAGTGGAGTTTGGGGGGACCAGATCTGGGGAGCAGCCTGGTGCTCTGAAAATGTCTGTAGAGGTTAGTTTCAAGTTTGTACCTGTAGACATGGACAAATGCTAGGTATATGGAACCTTATTCATGGATGCAGACCAGATCTGCTTAGCATAGCAACTGGGGAGTAATCTGTGGAGGGGTAAAAATGGATTTAAGATCTGACCACACTTACTGCCTGCCTCTATGCTGTGTATTGTGGTGCGAGAGATATGGGAACCAGTCTTTCAACCCTGTACCTAGTCGGAACACTCCCACACTGGGGGAATATTCCTAGCAGGGACTTACAGGAAGTTTCCACTACCTTCATGCTGACTGATCCAAAGCTCATTCAAATCAATGGCAGTTTTCCCATTGATTTCAGGTAGACTTTGGATCAGGCACTTGGCAAGAGGGTGCTATATGGGTAAGTAGTAAGACCACTTTGTTTAATTTGCATGTAAAGGACCTTGTACAGTGTCTATGATAAGGTGTTGTTAAATATGCCTGTAAAACAAAATGAAGATGAAAGAAATGGAAAACACTTTTGGCTGGGGCTGATATGGCTGCTGAAATTCACTGTAAAGTAATGAGAAAGGGCCACGCAATTTACAGAGGCTTATATATCAGAAAAAATGGTTGGAGTTGTGGCTATTGCTTTGATATCATGTGCTCAGCAGTTGGCAGTAATGTGAAGGGCAAACAAGGTTTTGGTGTATACATCAAAAGTCATTTACAGAAGTTATTTTAATACTCGACGCAGTACAACATGAGCAGTGGCAGTAAAAAACGATTTAGAATAATATTGTGTGCCATTCTTGTTATGGTATCAAAACATGTTGAAATGGAACTGGTGGAGCAAACGGCAACTTAATCAGGGCTTTTGAATTCTGAGTTATGAAGGAAGTTTAGTCAGATTTGGTTTTAATTGCTTAGGAGAAAAAGAGGGAATTTTATGCAGATCTAGAAGTGGTTGAAATCAGTGGGCAATACAGTTTCCTTTGTTAAAATAACATTTTCATTATATAAAGGTGGGAGACCCAGTAAGGGAATGCAAACCATTCAAAACACTGTGAAGAAGAAAGAATCAAGATAATGTCAATAAGACGTTTGGAAGTATAACTTTATTTTAAACCAAGATGACAGCGACTGAAAGTGAGAGAGTAGCATCCCCATTCATGGTCTGTAAATTATTCAGGGAAAAGTTCTTTACTTGAAATTACCGAAATATAGGATGAAAGCAAAGAAATTAATATTGTGTGGTTGAAGAAGTAGTTGTAATTGTTTTTTCCCCTCTGGAATTATTGTTATCACAAACTATTTAAATGACTTAATAATCTTTTGGTAGTTTTTCTTTATTTTGGCATGACTGGGATAGCTCAGAACTCAGAACCAGTGGTGTTCACTATGAATGGGCCTAGGTGGGCTGTGGCCCACCTGCTTTGAAAGCAGGTCAACCCAATCATACAATCATAGAATCATAGGTTTGGAAGGGACTTCATGATGTCATCTAGTCCAATCCCCTGCTAAAAGCAGGACCACTCCCACTCCCACTACAGTCATCCCAGCCAGGGTTTTGTCTAACTGAACCTTAAATATGTCCAAAGAGGGAGATTCTACCACCTCCCTAGGTAACCCATTCCAATGCTTCACCACCCTCCTAGTGAGAAAGTTTTTCCTAATATCCAACCTCGACCTCCCCAGCCATGAAACCATTGCTCCTTGTTTTGTCCTCTGTTAGCACCGAGAACAGCCTAGCTCCCTCCTCTTTGGAGCACCCCTTCAAGTAGCTGAAGGTTGCTATCAAATCCCCCCTCAGTTTTCTCTTCTGCAGACTAAATAAGCCTAGTTCTTTCAGTCTCTCCTTGTAAGTCATGTGGCCCAACCCCCTAATCATTTTTGTTGCCCTCCGCTGGACTCTTTCTAATTTGTCCACATCCTTTCTGTAGTGGGAGCCCAAAACTGGACACAGTATTCCAGATGCGGCTTCACCAGTGTCGAATAGAGGGGAATAATCACATCCCTCAATCTGCTGGCAACACTCCTGCTGATGCAACCCAATATGCCATTGGCCTTTTTGGCAACATGAACACACTGTTGACTCACATCCAGCTTCCCGTCCACCATCCCAGGTCCTTTTCTACAGCGCTGCTACTAAGCCGATCGGTCCCCAGCCTGTAGCAGTGCATGGGATTTTTCTGTCCTAAGTGCAGGACTTTGCACTTGTCCTTGTTGAACCTCATGAGATTTCTTTTGGTCCAATGTTCCAATTTGTCTAGGTCTCCCTGAATCCTCCAGAGCATCTACCATTCCCCCCAGCTTGGTGTCATCCGTGAATTTACTGAGTGTGCAATCTATCCCATCAGCCAGATCATTAATGAAGATGTTGAACAGAACGAATTTTAAGCAATTCATCCTGTGTTTTTATCAGCCTCTGTTTCATTTATGACACCCGTGTCAACCGCAGGCCCTGCCAAAGAATTGGTCCTCATAGACTCTAAAGTCAGAAGGGACCAATATGATCATCTAGTCTGATCTTCTGCACAATGCAGGCCACAAAACCTCACCCACCCCCTCCTGTAAGAAACCTCCAACTGATGACTGAGTTATTAAAGTCTTCAAAACATGATTTAAAGACTTTAAAGTGCAGAGAATCCACCAGCAAGTGAGTGATGCTACAGAGGAATGCTATGCCTTTGCTCAGAATATTCCTGGATGAACTGCACAGGAAAAGTCTTGCTAGTGAATTATTTGTATTTCTTTCCATTTCTCAAATCTTTTATGTGGGTTCTGTGATAGCTGTATGATATTTAGTAATCATTCAAGAATAAAATGGAATTTGACACCTGTGGAAGAAATTGTATGAAGAGTAAAGGGTGACTTTTATAAAGTGGAAAAATGTTTCCTTGAATCATATAGCATACTGTATCTATTTCTCATCATCAGATATAAGACCCACAGAAGTGTATTTTAAGGCTATTTCCGCCTACCAATAACTGTGTCATCATTAGCAGCTAGTATGACAGGATAACATAAGGCTGTTGATTATAACATCATTTTTAGTTATTTGTGCATGCTTCAGATTTTTCCACTGATAATGACAACTTTTCACCAATTGAGTATACTTCAGAAAGGCAGCAGCAGAATCAAGACATAAACAACAATGGAATAACACTGTGAAGATTTTTGTCACTTGGTTCAATTGCACAACATAGCAAACCTTTTCCTGTCCTGCAGTTGCCTCTGAGAGGTATTTTCCTTTTGATTTCCTGCTTGATTATTGATTTATACATCATGGGTGCAGTTCAGTGCCTGCCTCAGCTACAATATATTAAGAACAAACATCAGGGAAATCTTTGACACTTCATGTTTACTTTGTAAGATAAAATAGGTACAAAGCTCTCCTTTCCTGGATACCTGAAATCAGGTAAAACTCTCCTGTTAAGAATGCAAAATTCAGACTTTAATGTCCACAAATCATTTAACCCATCTGGCTTGATTCACAGGTTTGTATCAAAACCATATGAAAAATATGTTGTTAGTTGGTGAGTCCAACTGTTTTGCTTTGAGAATTCTGGGTTCATCTGAATCCAAAATTCAGAGTAAAAATATTGTACTTAGATCAAAACCTTATATATTCTGGTAAATGAAATAAGTAAATTCTGCTGAAGGCATAAATCATTAGCACTGTGCAAAGGTTGATTTCTAGCCCAGTAAATATGTCTAGTATAGATCATTCCTGTTAAGCCTGAATATTTTATACAAATAATGTTTTGGCACAATTTGCATCCTTTATAATTGCATATTGGATAAACTTATTTAAATAAACAGCAAATGTCCTGTTTATCAGAACTTATGGCTGACAAAGCTGCAGCATGGACCTTTAGGATCACAGGACTGGGCCATTTGTCCATATAGTCAAGTATCCTGTCTCCAGGGCTGTCCCGAGCGAGAGGCGGGGCCCAGGGCCAATTGGCCTGGCACCCTCCCCTTGCCCCCCATGCTGGGGGGCAGAGCAGGGCCATCCCAGAGTCTGGGCTCTGCACTCCTGCTCTGCCCCTTGGGGCAGGACAAGGCAGGCTGGCCGTCCCAGAGGCGGGGATCTGCGATTCTGCCTCTCCCCTTGCTGCCAAAGGAAGCAGGGAAGAGTGCGGCAGTGGGGGAGGGGGACAGTGATGTGGCCCCACACTGTCCCCACTAGGAGTGGGGCAGTATGGAGTCCACAGAATTGCGGGGCCCAGGACAGTTGCCCCTCTTGCCACGGCAGGCCCAAAGGTTTTGGGTGCCCTAGGCGAACTATTACTTTGGCACCCCCCTCTACATGTTATACGAGATAACATGTTAATTTTTTAAAATAGAGAAACAAATTCACTTTCATATAATTTGGCACCCCTTAAAGTCAGGCGCCCTAGGCGACTGCCTAATTCACCTATATGGTTGGGTCAGCCCTGCTGCTCGCCCCTCCCAGGGACGGCCCTGTCTGTCTCTTGCAGGGGCTGGGACCAGATTCTTCTGAAGTGGTACAGGTCATCCTAAAGTAAACAATAATCACATAATATAGGTAGAGGGGAAGTTTAATTCCAAGCTATGTCAGTAAATGATTGGTCTTTACCCTGGATCAGCAGTGGTTATGTCTATTATTTAAAAAAAAAAAATAACCAACCCAACCCATAGTCTTCCTCAAAGTATTTATGCCAATTTAGATGATCACCGCTTCTGCTTCCCGTGACCCATGCACCATGATATTGTCCATGTATGTTCTGTCTCATATTTAAAAACATTCTTCTTGTTCTGGCTTCTATTGCTACACTTGCTCTACAGATTGTTCAATGAAGGGCCTGGGATTGACTTCCTCTGCTGGATCCTGGGAATAGGTCTATACTGCAGCTAGAAAGGAGATCCAGTCCACAGACTTGTGCAGAGACGACTTTTGGGGTAGGCAAAGCAGGTGCACGCCTAGGGGGCCCCAAGCAGTAAGGGGCCCCATCGCCTGCTTCACCTACCCCAAATGCCGCATCTGCCTCAGTCGGCACCAGGAGGAGGAGCTGGCCCAGGAGGCTGAGTCCACATGGGGGGAGATGGGGCCAGAGGGGGACACAGAAGGGGGCTCTCGTGGGCCTATAGAGGGCCCCGCATTGGACTTTTGTCTAGGGCCCCCAATAGCCAAAGGCTGCCTCTGGACTTGTGTTAGTGGGGCTTGTGCTAGCTCACTGAAAATAGCCGTGGCTTAGACTTTACAGCCTGGGGGTAGTGGCAGGCTTTAAAGACTCAGCTTCAGACCAGGAGCTATGTAGAAAGCAGCTCAAAAGAGAACTTCCTTGCCTAATTGGGAGATTTAAGGGAGTGGCTGAATATTTGTAATATAACCAACAGCGCAGAACACAGGACTGTTTTCCTTGATATTTCAACATTTAGCTTAACGTTATCAGTTTTGAAGGTATTGAATATGAAGCAGAGTGCTCTTTCTTTGTCTGAACATTTTTCCTAGTAGTTTTCTAATTGTTTTGATGAACAGAAAATGTCTAAAAAAAATTACATTGAAAAAATAATGCAATATAAATAACTTATAAAAGTGTGTGATAGATCTTAAATATAAATAAATATAACACTCCTGAAATCTATTTAATGCATGAGCTTTCTCCCACGAAAGCTCATGCGATGAATACATTTGTTAGTCTTTGAAAGTGCTACAGGACTCCTTGTTTGTTTTGCTGAACTAGACTAACACTGCTACCCCTCTGGAACTACTGAACTCATTTCACAAGTTTCAGGATATGTGCACATACATCAGACAAAATGGTATTCTCTAAATTTTTAACCTAGTCCTTTCCTATACAATACTACTTTCTTGAGAAATAATGTATTTCTTTGTTTTGTTTTGTTTCACCACTTTCAAAATCACTTGAAAATCAGTCAATGAGACTACACATGTGCAATAAATTCGACTATCTGGTTGAGTACTTGTAGAATCGTGACCTTACCTTTTATACTGCAGTGACCTCATTTATGTTTTCCAGTTTTAGATTAACTTGTCATTTAAAATCTGTTTTTAAAAAAACAAACAAACAAACAAAAAAAAAATAAGCAAGGTCTAGTCATTGTTGGCAGATAACGAGCCTTCAGAAAATTATCTAAGCATTCATTTTAATTAATTAGATACAATGTGGCATGTATCACTTTGATTTCTCTGCTCATACTGTGGTCTTCCAGTATATATATTAAAATAAGGAGCAAAATTCTGCTGCCAGTTTCATTAATATAAATTTTGAGTGATTCCACTGAAGTCAAAGAGATTACTCTAAAGAGTAAATATTGTTCATAAGGCAGGCTTGTAGGACTGTTCACATAAGCTGGTGAGTCTTACAACAGCATTTTGCTGTGCATATTTACTACCTGCAGTTGTTATATTTACACTGTTATTTGCCCTGTCTCTTATTCTGAATATATAGAACATTGCAAACACCTCAGTAAAGGCAAATACCACAGTACAGTACAAATCCATTTTTAATGACTCATGCTATACACCATTATGAAAAAGCATAGCCAATCATCCTAATATTTTCCATTTTCTTCCAGATCAACCAAATCATGTTATGTTCTATATATTTCTGTGAGGATGACTGTGAAAGAAAACAATTGTAACAGGAAACTTACACTTAGCAAGAATGGGAGGATGGTTTAGAAACTGTTGTAATCATATGCTGGCTTCATAGCACTATTTGAGTGCAGTTAGACATGGATTATTGTTCTTTTTAAAGCTTCTAAGTACGGAGACGATTTTGTCATGCCACAATGATTTTCCATTGTAATTTGACATGATTACCTTTTAAGCATTCTACCTAATTTAAAGGCTACCTATTGTTCCAAAAGATTTGCATTTCCCCCCAAATATATGTGCAGCTGATTTCATAACAAGGGAAAAATGACCATTGAGGTCCGAGGGAAATTGTTTTGTTCTAATCTTAACAGATGATTCGCAGAACTTAATTAAGATCCAAAAGTGGCTTCTCTTTCCCAGACCCCTGACAGATCCATTCTGTTTAGATTTTAACTCCTCATTAGAAACAAGGATTGCATCTCCTGTATCTTTATACAGAGCTGAACTTTTTTCCAGAACTAAACGACTAACAATCCTATCTAAATAAACCAACTCCAAAATGGCAGTAAACAAAAGAAGAATACTATATAATATGGTATCTTTTGACAGAACATTTCTATGAAGTCAGCCCTTAATGTCACTCGTGTATGAGATTTATATAAATTAGTCATCGTTTTCTCATTTTCCTTTTACATATGTATGGCTATTAGATGTGTGTGAAAAAATGTCAGAAGTATCAGAGCTCTATTTGCATTAGAATTTCCAGTGGAAATGTCAAGTGTGACCTTTTTCTTGTTTGGGTGGATAATCCCATTTGAAATTCTTGCCATGCTCCTACAGAGGGTCAGTGCTCTTGTGAATCAAACCACTGCACCTGCTAGGGCTCCCCACTCCTCCTCTTCCTCACATTATGTCTGGAGAAACTTGCAGCTTGAAAACAAGAGTGATATGCTGTCTGAGTGCCTTGAATGGACACATTTCACAAGAGTTCATCCCTGGGAATATTGTACTGAAACATTTTGTTTTGTTTTTTAATGTTACTGGTGGTTAAAATTAAAGGGAAAAATATTGTGTGAAAAGACTGATTTGTGCCTTTGTTCATTCGAAGTGGAGGAATAACAATTTGCAAGTGGAGCTTTACAATGGAATAATAAATGCCTTGCCCACTATGAAAGGAAACAAGGAATAAAAAACCCTTGACTCTTGTATCTATGAGATGGGAACTGTACCTTTTAGGCATTGCATCTGGATTCCTTTGGCTGAGTCCTCAAATCAATACACACAACATAAACAGGTGCAAATGGGCAGGGTACCCACACACGCTTACAGCTACTTAAAGACAATGCTAAAATAAACTAAACCTGTTTTGCCATCATTTGGCTATGTTGACAACTTCCCATTATAGGGTATTAACAGGAAAACTGGCTCTAAGATGATAAAGTCTATTCCTGAATACATATGATTACAACTTTTTATACTATCATAGAATGAAGGGGCTTAGTTAGAAAATAAAAGATTCTATAACATATAAGCAAGCAACTTTTATAAATCTGCTTATCTCCAATTAAATGTTGTTGTTTTTTAAAATGTCACTTTATTCAAATATTTACAGTGGGAAATAAACAGCTAAGTTCTTCTTTCCTATAGTAACCTGGATTTTATCATTTTATGGATCCTTTCGGAATCCAATCCTAGTCAAAGCTTTTCTGTCAGGCTGCAGCTGTTGGTTCAGGGTTATACATGGAGCCAGAATCAGGGTGCTTTTGAAATTAGCTCCACACATTAAAGAAGGAAAAGGGAACTTCTGAGCTGCAATGGTAACATAAAGTATGGTTAAAATAGAGGACTGAGGGGCCTAGGTTTTATTCCTGGTTCTGCTGCCAATTTACTGGGTGAACACGGTCAAGTAAGTGACTGTTGTGTGTCTTAGCTTTTTCCATCTGCACAAGGAGGATAAAACTGACATTATGAGGCTTGATTCGTCTAATATGAAGATAAAAGTAGCCATGCAAACATTCTATAGCAGCTTGTATGACATTGGGAACAAAATAGCACAGCCTATATAGTAATATAATACGTGCTATATGTGCATATTCTTATACTGAGCATTATATGAGCAGTAAAGTGTGTGCTCTATAAGGTTCTGTACTATAAGAGGGTGGTTAGTAGCTCAGAATAGTTTGACATTACAACATTTG
The DNA here is from genome assembly GCA_007922175.1 of Pelusios castaneus. Classification (NCBI taxonomy): domain Eukaryota; kingdom Metazoa; phylum Chordata; order Testudines; family Pelomedusidae; genus Pelusios; species Pelusios castaneus. The sequence goes on from ML685791.1 coordinate 13,906,094, forward strand.
AACAGCTCTGCACTTTCCAGCTGATTTCCCATCCCTAATCAGTGGAGAGGGGATTTGATAAAAGATGTACAGAGCCAGAAGGCTTATGGGAACTGAAAAATATTAATGGTTTGACACTTAACTGAGTTAAAGTGCAACATTCTTCAGAGAATAAAATGAGGCACTCAGCCACTGGAGATAGAAAACCACTGACAGACCTCGATTCACTGCATATACATCTTGCAACACACACCCCAAGAGATGTGCCATGTGCCTTTCAGACCCCTTCACTTTCTTTCATTTATTTTCAGAGGGCTCCCCAACATCTAAAACAAGCCTTGTGTGCCTTCCACTAACTCCAGGTTTATAGTGCAGAGGTTAACATTTGTTTGCTAGCTCCTACATTGTGCATTTTGGTAGAACTGATGACATTTTCTATGAAAACACAACCTGCAACTCTTTTCCTGAGGACGTGGGCCTTATTGACAAATTATACCTATTTATCTAGTTAAACAAAATAAACAAGCAAGTAAGAAATGTGTTACATTGGAAAATGCCTCAGTATATGATAGGAGGGATGCTTGTTACAGGCTTTTTATTTTGTTTGGAAGTGGGAGGCAAACCTGCAACCAGACAAGGGCTGCTCACACAGGTGCCATCCCTCAGTAGAACCTGCAGTGAGTCATGGCTCAGGCATGTTACAGCGACCTATCCCTGGGCAGGGCCTGGATCAGATGACTATTAAGCACAGATGTTTCAGTGACCCTGCCAAAATTGCAGATGAATCTCTGCAGCACCACTGTTCAGCCATGAACTTGCCTGCTATAGTATAGATTCCTTGGTTTCAGCTTTGCTTTCTTCCATGCCCTACTGTAACCTTGCTCCAGCCTTGTCTCTGTCTCCTGACCTCTAGATGTTAAAGTGACTCAAATCTGGCTTTGATTTTCAGGCTGCATTTGGATTCTTCTGACATTGATACTGATTTGGCTTGTGTGTGTCTTCTGGCTCATGGCCTCTTTTCAGCACTCCCGCTGGCCTGGTCCCAACTCTGCAGCTGGCTCCTCCCACCAGGTATGACTGCTCAGAACACAGAGTCTGACAGTGATATAAATTAAGGGGCTAGGGGAGCAGGTTTGTATGTTGGGAAACTGCCTCAATTTGACAAATAAGTAAAATGTGAGCTTTTAGAATTTTATTGTTAATCTGTTTCATACTATAGTCTATTGGGGTTAATTTATTAACCATTAGCTTCTGAGACATGCCCCCCTTTAAGGCAACCTCTGTCTTACTAGACTCCACAAATGTGACCCCATCGGGCATTGTTACTCTTGATTTACATAATTGAAATTGAGATCAGAATCAAGCTCATTGGATACCTAGCTTCTTCAAGCAAGTGGTTTTGGATGGTACCTTGTGTTTTGAAAACAGACTATATTTGTTTTTTAAAGATTACTTTTTATTGTTATTTTGACAATAAAAGTTTGGTTCTCTCCCTTCTGAAGCAGTAGAACCTGATGGTCATGGAGCACCCACACAGGAATGTGGAGAAGACCATGTACCTATCACTTCGTTTTGCCTTTCTCTCTCAATTGATGTGTTGGCATATGCTAATGACTAACCCTAAACTTCCACCTGTGTGGGCTGTTGAGAAACAGCTGGCATCTTTGCTGAGGGCAGGATGTGATTTCAGTCCCACTGAGAACATGTGGTTTTAGTGGCCATTTTGTAAATGGGAAATTGTTGGTACATGACAATGAAGTGGGGTATTCATTTGTGACCCTTTGGTCACTCATATGAATTTAATGATAAAAAGCAAAGGGAAAGAATGTTAATAGACTATTTTTCAAATTTTAAAATAAATATGTCCATGAATGTCTCAGTGTGGGTTTGTGATGGGCAAGGGCTCTGGTTCTCTTCAGTGCCGGGGTACAGAACAAAGCTGAGATTCCATGGGGCATTCTTCTTAAAGGGCTTGTAGCATTGGATGGATCCACTGACTCAGTTTCTTCCCTTTGGCTCCCTACTAACTGCATGCAACTCTCTTGTGTTGAATTACATGCCATTCTGGGGTCTGGTTTATTAAAATAAAATCACATTTCAACATAAACCAATCTTTTCCCCACGCTATAGCTCCTTTAATCTGTGGCTGGGTTCTGTAGTTCCCATTTCATTTGGTTGGTACAGATAGCCTCTTCCAGGGTTCTGACCTTAGGTCTCCTGCAGGAGCCTTCCAGCTCCTTTTTCCTTTGACTGAGCAGGCTCCCTCTCATAGGAAATGCCACCTCCATAATGTAACCCCTTTGATGATTAAGGACTGCATGTGGGCCCCTTCTAGCAGACTTTGACGCAAGCAGTCTGCTTAAAGAACCCATTACCAATAGCTAAAACCCTTGCAAAGCATGCTTGAGTAGCTCAAGTCAAAGGTGAAAGCGTTTTCAAAGCTTCACCTGAAAATAATTTACTAATAACAGCTTTACACAAAGTTAGTAAAACTAAACGGTAAGAGCATTACACAAAGGGAGTATATTAAACATACTGGGCAGACCAAAAGCATAAATAATCTTCATCTGATGTATTGTGGCAGCAAGAGAACTGTGTTTTCAAAGGTATGCTGTTATGCTCAGCAAGATTCAAGTTGAGCCTTGGCCCTGTTGAGTTTGCTTTGCTTGGCTCCAGGGATGGTCCCCACAAGGGAGTTCCCCAAGAACTCAATTTAACTCCTTTCTTGTCACTTAGGTTCTTTTACTGACATACCATCAAACTACACTTCTTAGTTAAGCCCAAGTGCAGGTATAGGTCCAGGATATACCACACATCCAAAGTTACTTTTCTTGCTGTCTTTTGTTGACATGCTTAATAGTAAAGCCCCAAAGGGATCAGAATTTAATCAGTTTTTCCCATCTTACAGACAGAGAAACTAAGATAGAGGTCAAGGGACTTGCCTGAGGTCACAGCAAATAGTGAAGATCAGAGATGTGATGTAAACTTAAGTTCTTTTCTTCCAGTCCTTTTCTTTCACAAACAGAGCCAATCATCATTCTGGCCCTGATTCAGCATAATGCTTAAACACATGCTTAACTGTTAACCATGTGAGCAGCTCCTTTGCCTTCAATAGTTTGATTACCTTCCCGAACTAGGACCTCTGACGTTCTGTAAAACTCTTCCTATTCGGGATAACAAGCACCCACAGGTTTTCAGAATTTAGATCTAAAATTTCCTAAAACACAAAATAGCTGACAAATGCCACTAAGCACTGGATAAAATAAACATTAGTTTGCTTGACAAGTAGATTTCTTTGTTACTGTATTTTATACTACAGTGATTTCAAACATATGTGGTTATAAGCTTATCAGATTTCTAGAAATGAACTTTCTATAAAAATCACACTGGGCCCCTCAGCTGTGTTTTCTTCCATTATTTATAGACAAATTGAAAACAAATGTCCTTTTAAAAAAAAAAAAAAAAAGCACAAAGAACTAGAAACAGCTGTCAGAATGTGCCTTTCCTCCAGAATTCAGCTGCAGTGTGAACCTATAGTAAAGCAAAATTGTTTCCTTTTGTCTGAAGTGCTATCTCATTTAATGGTTTTCAATGACAATTTGAATGGGAAGTAAAGGGAGAAGTCTGATTATTGCAACGGGACTTCTATGATGATTTTATTTATTTTTTAAAAAGCAGTAAGTGATAACTTTCCATAAAACAGGAGAAAAGTTTTTCTGCAGCTGAGGTGTGTCTATTTCTGAATAGAGTTAATATTTGTCAGATTTTTGCGTTGGAATCTGCAGCCCTTATTTGAAGTCAGTGGATTTCCTCTCATGAGTAAGAGCTGTTGTGGAACTAGGATTATTATGAGCATATATCGTATTCTATATTGCTGCAATGAAGCAGACCAGTGATCTTTCTAAACTAGTATATTTCTTTTCTGAGGGTACCCACTGCACAGGAAAGAATAAAGCCACCTAACTGCATTACGTTAACAGTACCACTTCATGAAAGGAAGTGCAGGGGGGATTCCCTGTTAAAGTTTACTAGTTATTAGCTTGTGCCCAGAAGCAAGTAATATGATTCTATAGCACATCTGCATTTATGGGGATTGCTTTTCACAAGTAGGGCTGTGGGTACACTACGGTCCTGGATGTTTAAAAATCCACACATGCTATAGGGGATTTCTGCTCTGCAGGGCGAATTCCACTGAATAACACCAAGTTCCTGTTGTTGACTTATCCTTCATTCTTAATGTTATTTTTTAAAAAGAATGAACATAAGAGATTAGGGAATCAGTATTTCTTGGGCCAAATTCCACCATGTGGTAATGACGCTAACAAAATTAATCCAGGAATGAACTTGGTCTCATTTGTCTCTATGAAACATTTTACTGAGGTGCATTTTGTAGCAGAGTGATTATCAGGAAGAAATATGTCTGTTCTGTGTGCTGCACCTTTCCATGTGAGGAAGCTCCCAGCTTCTCTGATAGTAGCTAATAGTATTAGTCAATTCAAAATGGCTGTTATAAGGTGAGAGACACTGTTCTCTCTGAGTCACAGAAATGGTATCTGTTGGTAGTTTGTTTTCCTTATTCCGAAATCACGAGAGGCTGACATTCTCCACTCAAAAAATAGGTAGTGTGCTGGCAGCAGCCATGCAGACTTACCGGTACATTGGTTGTGGTGGTACAACACTGGCATCTTAATTGACATGGAGGGGTCAATTCACTGAGCGAGAGAGGGATTTGGTCCTATGTTGATGCAATCCCTGGCCTATCTATAGCATATGCCAAGAAGGACACATAGGAGAGAGGTCAGGAAGGAGAGAGCAGTCCCACAGAGTGATCTGAATTGCTTAGTAAGCTGGGGGCATTCAAACAAAATGCATTTGAGTACAGCCGAAAGCAAAGTTATACCGCTAGGAACAAGGACTGTAGGCCATACTATAGAATGGGGGGACTATAATCTGGAAAGCAGAGACTGAAAAGGAGCTAAGGGGGTTGTAATGGACAGGCAGGGCAACATGAGCTTCCAGTGTAGTGATGTCATAAATATGGCTAATGTGGTTCTTAAGGGTATAAATAAAGGAGTAGTGAGTAGGACAGGGTAGTGTATGCAGTGTTTAAAGTATAATTTGATGGGCCCCGGAACCCTCCTAATCTCTGGGCCCCCTTCCCGTATTGTCTGGGCCCCCTTCATGCATATGCAGGCTCCAGCCCAGGTAGGCATTTGCAACCACTTCTCAGTACCACATGCATCTGTTATCACTCCATAAAAATATTTATAATTTTATATGGTGTTTTTGTCTATAGCAATTATTGTCACAAACTAGCAAACAATGCATAACACAATAAGTATTGTGATTAACAATGGTGGGGCGTAGGTCCTGTCAGCAGCCAGGGCAGGGCGGAACATGTATTCCGCCAGATTTTTCTATTTTTAGGGGCCCCGGAACTCTGGTCCCTCAAATTTGTGGGCCCCGGAACTGCGTTCCGGAGCATTCCCCCTTACTTTAACCCCTGGGTGTGTGCTTTGTATACAGCATTGGTGAGACTGATCCTGGAATGCTGCATATCGTTCTAGTGTCAGTGTTTTTAAAAGAATGTTAAAAATTGGAGCAAGTGCAGAAAAGATCCATAAAAATGAATTGAGGCTGGAGAGAAGACCTGATAGTGAGAGATTTATAAGCTAAATTTATTGAGTTCTTTCAAAAAGGAGACTGCGATTGATTGATTACAGTGGATAGGCGCCTTGACAGGGAGAAAAAACTGGCCACTAAAGATCTTTTTAATCCTGCAGAAAAAGGCATAACAAGAACCAATGGCTAGAAGCCGAAGCCAGGTAAATACAAATTAGAAATTTAGGCACAACTATTTAAAAGTGAGGGTAGAACTAACTACCAAGTGAAGTGGTGGGTTCTCCATTTCTTGATGTCTTCATATTAAGTTTGGATTATCTTTCTGGAAGAGACACTTCAGCCAAACACAAGTTATTGGGCACAATACAGAGGTAACCAGCTGAAATGTAATGGTTTGTGATGTACAGGAAGTCAGGCTAGGTGATCCAATGGTCACTTCTGGCCTTAATCTCTGTGAAAGAGGAAGACTTTTATGCTGGGAACATCTGTTCAGTAGATACAGGACTGAGAATCTAAGCAAGAGATCTTGATAAGTTTGTTAAAATTATTTTAAAATGATTTCAAGGAGAACAGCAGTTGTTATATAACTTCTTGTTATATCACAAGACCAGAGTAATTCTTCCGGATTTAGGTCCTGTTGGATCAGGTCCAGTTTGAACGTCGTTCATTTCTATAGTGACTCTGAATTTGCACATTAAACTTTGTCAGATAACTTTCCCTCTTGCGCGCACACAATAAAAGACGTTTCCAATTTTCATTATGGTTGCATTTAGACCTTTACAAAATAAATATATAAAATCCACAATAGCAGAAAAATGTATTGCTGTGTTCTTCTTTCTGCCTATCTGCTTCCAGACAATCTTTTGCAAGCCTAGAGAACAGCAATAGTTCACAAGTTTGCAAAAGCTAATAAGAATAGTTTTTACAATGGGAGGGGCTAGAAATGAAAATGGTGACTGAAGGATTTGATGCTGTAGAATGCTGTAAAATTTCTGATAGCTGAGACAGGAGTAATAAGAGAAAATAAATCTTTAACCTTTGGCTTAAATTAAAGGGTGTGTCCCCTGCAAGAAAGTTCAAATCCTGAGTTAGAGATCTGACTATAAATGTTACTCTTGGTTAAATCGTATCTGAAAATGCTTCATGTTCAACTTCAGCACCTTGTCCTAGCTACCTAGTTCTCACTCCCTGAAAAGTCTTCCCAGTCAATTTATATTATGCACGAGCCACAGTAAACCAGCAACAGAACTTAAGCAACCGTATCCAGTGTTTTGGCGCCTGATGGGAGGTGGCTCAACACAAGAACCCTGCTACCCTCTAATACAGACTTTAATATCAGTGGCCACTGATTACGTGTGTGCGTGGGCGTGCATGTGCTTCATGTACTGGATGCTCAATTTTGAGTCACCTTGGTCTATTTCTCATAGTTGCTGGGATGTATTTTTATGACCCTTTTAGAGATGGGGAAACTGAACCAGACTGGATAATACACTTCCTAATTTCAAGAAGTTGGTGATTAGCTTGGGAAAGAAAATTCTTTTACAGGCATGATATTGCAAAACATTTTATTACTTTGTAGGATTTATATCACCCTAAGCATCTCCTTTGTGTTCCATAGTAGAAGCAGAATCAGGACTAAAGAGGACTTCCTCATTCTGAAGCCCATATGTATGTACTACACATGCATTTATGAGTACGTGAGGTGCATGTGTATCTATAACATTAAAAAGTATAGTGTATCTCGTAGTATTTGACAAGTGATGGACTTAATTGATCTGAAGTATCTCCATTGCTCTCCAAAAAGAGAGATTGCATCCTTGTGTTATACATCCTTTTTCATCCTCCTGACTTATTGATTCATACATGCTAGCGTTATGTTCTTTTTTCATGTCTTGCATTTTACAAACATTGACATTAAGCAACGAATTGGTACCTGCCAATTGAAGACAGCTCTGAATCATCTCTTTTCTGTTTTTTGATTTTCACCAGCAAAAAAACGTTCTTAGTAATGAGAAATGATTGAAGTGAAATCCATCAGAGCAGTGCTACTGCCGGTAACACACTACGTAGACATTATTTTCAGAAGTAATTGAGTTCAGGGAACGCCCTCACTCCACCCCAAGACACCCTGTTAAAAGCACACTGTCTCATAGTTTATTGCAACCAATTATTAGCAGATGGATCTTTAGTCACAGAATTAATGGTAGAGAGCCATTTGGGCACTGTATGGTTCATATTCCCACAGCTGCCTCCTGTTTCTGTTCTCTTGAAACTTGCTGAAAATTGAAGGCTTTTTACTATAATCTAGGTGAGATTAAAAGTATCTTTTCAATAGCTGTATACAATTTTCCTACTGGTGATTTATGTAGCATCTTTAAATAGCATATGCTAATCTAGCAGCAAAGAAAGTTTGTGAGATCAGCAAAAGCTAACAAGAAATAACCTGGAAAAAATGTTCTTCATATGAAATTTAATATTTGTGTGTTTGGGCAAAAAAACTTTCCCTGCAAAAATATGTGATTCCTGTCATGCTAACCATTCAGTCTTGTGTTTGGATTTGACAGCTATATTAAAAATAACACATACCAACTGCGACACAAAATTAATCTTCATATGACTCAAATATGACATGCACTGTCATTTGTGGGTGCAGTTGTGAGTGCACAATCTGTCTGAGCAAATGACTGTGCATGCAAAATTAGAAGTCTTGAGCCTGCTTCAGATTCCATGAAAATCAACAAGAAGCAATTTAGTTTAGACCTATAATTTTAAACACATTGGGTGAAATCTTTGCCCCCCTGTAATTCAATGGCAAAACTTCCCCTGACTTCAGTAGAGCAGGATTTCACCCTTGTTTCTTAATATTTTAAGAAAAAAAGCAAATTCATATTTTTGTAGATCACACAAAACCCTATGTAAACTGGCTCCTGAACTGAATTTAAGACATACTGTTGTGCAGATTGCCTGATTAGTAATCTTCATCCCGGAGGTGGCTGCATTTCACTGACAGTGTATTTAAATTGTAGAGTGGTTTTGAACAAAAGGCACAACAGAAATGTAAACTTCTTGGAGTTCAATTTTGCTTTTTATTTTGTACATGCACAACTTCACTTTAAATCAGTTGGAGTTTGGACTTAGTAAGAGCTACATTAAAATTGAGTAAGGACATGATGACCTGTCACGTAATAAAGTACCTTGCAAAACAACTCTAGTGTCCCATTGATTTCAAATGGAGTTTTGCATGGGCAAGAAATGCAGGATTGGATTTTGGGACTATTCAAAGTCCTTGGAATGGTGCTTGAAAAAGTGAGTGGGTGTGTAAAATGGGGTGTACCATGCACTATACTCACTAACTACAAGAAATGTTTTCATAGTCAACTTAATTTCATTTTTAAATGCAACACTAAGAGAGAAGTACGCTTTGACTTTCACAACATTTTGAGACTTTACTTTTTTCCCCACACAAAACTTAAGGTTGATTTCCATGCTACGGTTACCAGCCAAGAGAAATTGCAACAATGCTGTCAGGAAATAATTTTTATTGCAGTGGCACTTCCGATTCATAATGCTCAATGCTTTACAAACAAAGTAAAAGACAGTCTCTCGGGGGCAGAGTTTAGAATCTGAATGTTAGGCTGATGGAGACTGTGTTGATTTTAGGAGCTTCAACTTATGCCCTTGGCAAACCTCCCTCTGGACATGCACAGCTCTCGTCTCCATCTTATGGACCAGTTTTAATACATTTATTCACAAAGAGAGGTCCCCTGTTTAAAAAGTGATTCAGCTATACATATAAAATGATGGAGCTATAAATCAGCTGTTCCCACTCAAGAAAGAGGTCTTGGGAGTGGTGGGTAGTACTCTGAAAACAGCCACTCACTGTGCAGTGGTAGTCAAAAAAGCCAACAATGTGGCGAGGAAGGGGATAGTTAAGATAGAAAATACCATATTGCCTCTTTATAAATCCACAGATCTAGTTGCCCTGTCTCAAAAAAGATGCCTGAGAATTGCAAAAAGTTCAGAAAAAGGCAAGTAAAATGATTAAGGGTATGGAAACGCTTCCATGTGAGGAGAAATTAGTAAGAATCAGACTCCTTGGCTTGGTGAAGAGGCAACTAAGATCACGACTGGTGTGGAGAAACTAAATAAGGAAATGTTGTTTACTCCTCATAACACAAGAACTAGGGTTACTGAATTAAATTAATAGGCAGCAGGTTTAAAATGAGCAAAAGGATGTATTTCTTCACACAATACACAGTCAACCTGGTCACTGTCAGGAGATAAAAAGGGAGTCCTGTGGGATTCCTCTTTTTGTTTTGCTGAAATAGACTAGCACAACTGTCCCCCTGGAACTTGTTGGAAAACAGAATACTGGACTAAATGGGCCATTGGTCTGACCCAATACAGCTGTCCTTATGTGCTGGTGTCAGCGAAACTACTCAAAGTAAAGTACAACTCTCAGTCAATAAGATCAGAATCTGTCCTATTTTGTCAGAAACAGGAATAATCTATATGAATGCATGCATCCCTGGGGTCATGCGCACGGAGACACCTGGAATGAAAATGGAAGGCAAGAACAGGAAAATCAGAACTACTTCTGGTCTCTCTTGGCCCTAAGCTTGTCCAGTGTGTGCACAGTAGCAATTAATAGGCAGGAGTTGTCTGGATGCGCCATACTTTTAACTTGGAGTTTTGGGGTTCTAGATTTGAAAACTCTGTGTGTGGGTAGAGCTGTATAAACAGTGGGCAAATAATTTTTTCTTTAAGAGCCAGGTTAAAGATTGGAAGAGTGATGATTGTATTAGTACCATAGAGAAAGAACAGGGAAGAGCCCAACGGAGCCACACAAGGCAACTATCCCAAAGAGCAAGAAAATGTGAGGATGCAAAAAGACAGGTGCCCCTTTACCGCTACTGCTTGTGCCTTTCCCAAAATATGGGGGAGGGGGAACCAAACCTCAGGACAAAGGAATCATCAGGAAATGTAAACTCCTTATTGGGCTGGCTTAATTTAAAACCAGTGGCCTTCATTTTGAAAGATGTATCTAGCTTTTGAAAGCTTAATTTTCTTAGACAACAGAATCCTGTGGCACTTTTAAAGACTAACAGAGATTTTCTCCCACGAAAGCTCATGCGATAAATAAATCTGTTAGTCTTTAAAAGTGCCACAGGACTCTGTTGTCTTTCTACAATAGACTAACACGGCTACCCCTTTGGAACTTTATTTTCTTGTGAGAGCTTTGATAGGAAGAGAGAACTGGGGGGGCAGGAGGTTGCAAAGGGATTTCGCTTTTCCTTTCTCTGCCCCTTTCCCGACGCTCAATAATGCTGCTAAGGCCATTCCAGCTTTTGAGTAATGGTGCTTGCAAATGCCCCCAGCGCCTGCCAATGCCAAGGGGAACGATGATGGGCGTTAATAATGGGGGGAGTCGTGATGCATGCCACGGTGGCCGGCTGGTAGAGCTTGGGCACCCTGTTAAGCTGGTGACTCACTAGGGCAGCCTGCAAGCCGGGTGAACAGTTAAGGACACTGGGGGTGCTGTTGAGGACATGGCCTCATTTGCATTTCAATGCCACCTCCTTGTTGACTCAGCGCCCGGCGCTTCGGCAGCTCCCACCAGACTCTGCTTTGTTGGTTTTAGCTCCGGTCAAGTCCACTCGCTGCCCCAGGGGAGTTGGGCGCATTGAGTTTGGTTAGTCAGGCGGAACACAACAGGAAGGAAGGAAGAAGGGGCTGCTCTGCATGGCCATTGTCCGGGCAACGGGGCTTAAGCAGCCCAAATGAGTATTTAGTGCCCTTGATTCCCTCCCAAATCCTCTCAGTGTGGAGCAAGAGGGACCCCAGGCAGGGACAGATGGCACAACCCCCCCTTTGTTTACCATATGGAAAGACACTCTCTCAGTGCATTTAGGAAAGGTAGCCCCTGCTCTTTCCACTGCTCCCGCCCCCTTGCACGTCCCAGAGATCAGAAGATGATTCATTGCACGGCTCTGCTTTGTCTCTGCAGCTAGGCTGTACAGTATACATCGCCGGATTGCAGGCTAACGCCGGAGATGGGCTTTGCCTTTCATCGCCCCGCGCAGCAGCCGGGACAGACAATGGGCTTTCTGCTGCTTTGGGGGCGGCCCTGCTTAAGCCTCGCCGGTTGTGCACGAGACGTTTAGGTTGATGAGGCTGGCGATGCTAGAGAGGGAAAGCCTGATTAAGCAGCAGCACGGACTAACCATGATTGCTGGGTCGGCAGGGCGAGCTCTCGTGTGTGTCCGGCTGGAGAAATCTACCTTCTGGATTTGGTCAGTGTTAGTGTGTGGAAATTTGAAAATTTTATTATGCATTATTATATGCATGCTCCCTAGCATCATCCCAGCAGGGGATAGGAAGACACTACATAATCCATAGCATCATCCCAGCAGGGGAAAAAGACTGCAAATTATATGCATGCTCCCTAGCATCGTCCCAGCAGGGGAAAAAGACTGGAAGGCACCCCAGGCACCTTAAACATGTTCAGTATTTCACATAATGCAGTATTTCCCCTCCTTTATATATGGGCTGCCCTGAGAAATTCCCCTTCTTTGAAGAATGCCTTATAAATGATCCATTCACCTCCTCCCACAGGAGAAACAAATAAACACAAACAAATGCCCCCTCTAATTCTAGAACGCTTGGGGGCACATCCTGCATTCAACCTGAAATGGGGTCAATCAACTGTCAGTTACTGACCCATTTCCCCAGCTGTTGCTAAATGCATTTAGTCATGACCATGCCTAAACTCAAACTGTATTATTAAAAAAAAAAAAAGTTAACAAATGAAAGGAAAAATAGGGATTAAAATGAGACTATTTAGCAGACAGATAATCTAGCATTATCAGACAGTTTAAAAACCCACTTCTGCTCTCTGAAAAGGAGAGATGCATTTCAATAGCATTTCAAACAAAAAGATTGTCTAATTGTAGAATGTAACCATAGAAATTAGTATTTAGATAAACCTAGTTTTCAATGACTAAAGCTTTTAAAATATTTTTATCAATCTAGGTATTGATATCTTAAACTCTTCAGGGGATGATTTTCAAAGGTGCTGAGCACCCCCTGTTGCCTTTGAAATCAGGTTTGCATAGCACCTCTGAAAACCAGGTCCTTTTTCTTTCTTTTTACCCTGTTTAGATATTAGCAAGTCTTATTTGTATATTAAGGAATTATATAAATAAAACAAACACCTCCCATATGTAGCAAATGGTCATTCTGTCCTTGTCATTTATGGTCTGCCTACAGGCCTACTTTTAATATTATAGTTTGCTGAGGTGACTCTGAACAGCCATGATTTAAACAAACACAGAAATGTGTCCTTTTCTCACCTTAAAGTTGACTTATCCCTTAAAATACACTACTTTGGGATTGAACATTTTCATTCCTGTATCAGATACATTGGTAATCCAGTTTATTTTGAATCACCCAGGTTAGAAAGAGCTGCTTTATTCCACTGGGATAACTCCCTTTCTAGTGAGGTAAATTTGTATTTAGTACCGATTGCTTGCAGTAACTTAGAATTTCCAATTGTGGTTCTGAGATAGAAATGTTAGCTTCAGTAATTTCTAAAGGACTGAAGAATTTATTATCACTAATTTTTCTCTTTAAGGCCTATACAGCTGGACTCATGACACTAAGGCAGTCTGTTTGGGTGGAAAAACAACAAAATATCACCAATAAAAATGCTCAGTTATTTTTCTGCAAGAATCCTCCTGTAAAATGTAGCATTAAAAATACATCATGTTGTGATGTAAAGGTCTTAATGGAATGCCTTGCATATGGCTTTGCCAGTCATGAGAAATGTGGCCATCCCAGAATTGGGCCAATAATTCTACTGTACACTACTGTACATCAGGTATTGACATAACCTCCCCATGAAAGGGGTGAACAAAGGGGTTTTGAGTGGGCTATTTTGGTGAAAGTCAGTTGTAACCAAGTTGGAAATCAGAGGAAGGAAGGAAGAGAGGTGTGACCACTAGTGGAACAAAGAAGAATGAAGTTGACCTGGGGAGGGGAGTCAAGAAGGAGGGCTAGGGACTTGAGATGTGAATACAAGAAGTGAGCTATCGGCATCGCTGTGAGTTCCCAGACACACTTAGGGCTTTTATTATGATTATTATTATTTAGATCATTTACACTTAAAAACCTTTAAGCATTTGGAATCTAAAGGCTACAACAAAGGCAAGGAAACTCAAAGTGAAGGCTAGCAATACAGCCTTGGCTACTCATTGTGTACATCGGATTTTCAGATCACTGAAGGATGTTAGCAATTACATGGTGCAATAGCTAGGTACAATGGGATGAGCAAAGGAAAGAGTTTCAGCCTTGAATTTGAATTTCTTTGGTTTCGTCAGTTCATGCCACAACTGTAGTGATGCTTAAAATGTCTGTACTTTATATATTGTTCAGTGCTGGGAGACTTAGGGACAGAATTTCAAAACTAGATGCCCAAGTTTCATGTATGAATTATATGGCCACCCACATGGCCCATGCACGCCACCCAATTTAATGCAGTTTCACTGTTGCACTTGAGTGTCATTTTTGTGGGCATGACGTTGGGCCCTATTTTTTTGACAAAGTGGTCTTCAACGTATTTGTAGGCTCATAGTATCTTGATTATCTAGTCTACCCTTAAGCAAAACTCAAACTATAGAATTTCACTAAGTAATTCCTGCATTGAAACTCATATTAAATATTCTCCCCCTTGGTCTACAGCCATTGTTTTTTTTTTTGTTTGTTTTTTTGTTTTTTTTTAAATGATTTATACAGTGAGAACAAAAGGGTCTCACTCTTTAAGGACCAAATCTAGAGCCCTATGCTGGTCCTGAATAGTCAGGCCAAAAAGCAACCTCACCATGGGTTAGAAGCAGGATTCCTCCACTCAAAGTTGTGGAGTGAGTTTGTCATCAGTCCAATAGTGGATATAATCTCCAGTGGCCCATGTACTGCTTCCTCATGAGGTTATCTTATTCCCTGCTTCCCTGCAACAGAATTGCATCAGTTACACTAATTTGCATACTTCAGTGGTTATAGAAGAATGGGCTGGGCTTGGCCTTAGCTCATGGTGACAGCCATGGAAAATGTCATTACAGACATCTTTTCTTAAAAACCAAACACACTCTGACTCTGGAGTCCGACTCCTAGTTGGAAGAGTTAATCAAAATGTTAGTGATTGTATTTTATGAGCTCCTTCACAGTTTATGCATATATCTCTTAAACATCTGCAAAACAGCATGGCTTGGATAAGTTTCCATTACTACTCTGAGGCTTCATTGGCTTTTCATAGTGAGTGAAGAGGAGCCAGACAACATAAAGGGCAGACAATCAAAGCTTTCAACTCTTAGATCCTTGCAGATGGACTTTCTGATGCAATGACTAACAACTGCTGCCAGATCAGCAAGAAGCAACTACAAAGCACCTGTATTTATTTAACTCTTCTAAACTTGAATTTCATCAGATACCCTGTCTTTATGCAGATATAACTCTCTCATTTTCTCACCAACACAAGTGTAAATCAGAAGTAGCTCCACTGAAATCAATAGGGCTATGCCTGTGTAAATGAAATCAGAATCAGGCTCACAGTCTTAAAAAAAGAGCTCCTTCCACACTTCATTTGAAACATCTTTATCTACATATTCCCGACTAGAGTTGGTTGAGAGTGAATATCAAGAATTTAAGGCTAAAAATCTTAGTAAGGACATTCTGGTTATTGTTAAAAACAAAATAGCCAACTATCAAAAAGCTATTAGAGAAACAAGGCGGGTGAGGTAATGTCTTTTATTTTACCAACTTCTGTAGGTGAGAGAGACAAGTTGTACAGAGCTGCTCTTCAGGCCTGGGGGAAGGTACTAAGAGTGTCCCAGCTAAATACAAAATCAAACAGGTAGGTTCGCTTAAGTAGTTAGTACATATTCCAAGGGCCTTTCAGGGTGAGTAATTTTTGCAAGATGCTAAAAATAATGGTCTTAATAAAGACAGTATATTTATGGCTTACCTATTACAACACTCTGTAACCCCTCTTTTTGTTTTACGAATACAGAGGTCTTAACTGGCCACTTCAACTTGAATGGGCCCTTGGAATATGTGCCAACTCCTTACCCTAAAATAATCCATTAAATCTTGTATTTAGCTATACCTTTCTCAGGCTTGAAGAAAAGCTCTGCGGAGCTTGAGAGCTTGTGGGTGTGTCTCTCTCTCTCTCTGAGAGAAGTTGGTTCAATGAAAGATATTTCTTTTTCCACCTTGTGTCTCTAATATGCTGGGACTGACACATCTACAGTACACTGCAGATTAGAAAGCTACAAAATTAAAGTTAAACTTGCAAGTGTGGAAATTCATAGTTAAGGTTCCTAAACTAGTTTTAGACAGTCCTTATGTTGACCCTCGCCTGCCATCTTCGCTTCTTAGCAGGTACCAGATTGAGTGTGCCACAGAACACTGCCATTTTTCAAATATGATATGATTTTGGTTGCTTCTATTTTTGAGTGTCCAGCTTGAGAGAACTTA
>ML685791.1:13922234-13972129 GCA_007922175.1 Pelusios castaneus
ACTATACAATTGTGACTTTGTCCTGTAGATTTTTGCTGAGGAGTGTCCCATACATTAAACTTTCTCCACCCCCTCCCCTCTTTTCTTGCTAAGATAGATCACTTCTTCGATGTTGAACACCTTGCTGGTTAAGGTATTACTATTAAGATATTCCTATCCCTTTGTCTTCAGTTTTTTGACAAATTTTTATGACAGCATAGAAATTTCCACTCATCCCCAAACTTCTAAGCATCAGAATGTCTGGCATATTATATTTTATAGTGGAAATCTCCCACCAATATTCACTGAGTTATTGTGTCTTCCATACTCAAGCTGAGAATTTTTCTCCAAAAGTAGTTCAAAAGGAGTCTGGGTAAGTCAGCCAGAGTGGTGACCATTCTTGCAGAAGACTTGTGCTGTTGCCAGGTTTTTGGGATGTCTGACTGTTGGGAGAGGTCTGCAATCTCTTTACTCAGAGTCATCTCGAATGGTATTTAATTAGGCATGGATTTATAACAATATATATTTACTGAATAGCATATTGCATTTTAGAGACTTTTGTGTGTTCATGAAATGAAAATTCTTGAAAAGACATAGAAATAAGATCACCTGTGAATTTCCCACTTTTGTCAATTTAAAATTTCAACTTTCCCTTGGTGTTAACATCATATCTTAAAACTGAACTTCCTTTTCTGATGATAAAATGTAAGGAAATCAGAAACAGGATTAGCTTTCTCTGGCAATGCCTTTCTTCCCGCCCGCCGCCCCCCCCCCCCCCAGGTCAGGCCAATTATTAAAATGAGCAAACAAACAAAATCCCACTCTCTCTGGTTATAAACAGGTATACAGTTTCAACCAGAAAGAATTTTCTTTGAAAGTAAAAATCAGATTGCAACATAAGCCTTATTGAAATGTTATATGGTGTAAGGTTATAAATACAGAGTAGACATATTTCCAGATACTTGAGCAATAACAATCTTGTCTGAGCATTTCCTAGGGATTGAGGATTTGCTGCAAAGAGTTGTGGGCCAAAGGTGTCCCCGGGGTTCAATAACACAAGACTGACATTAATTTTCAGGAAATGTCCTACTCTGAGTCTGTTCTGCTGACGACATAGCTGAAATGAAAATAACCCATGAAGGCATATGATTTTGTTTTTTATGGATGATGCCATTTCAGTTGATCTGTACTTCAACCAGTCAAATTAAATGAATCCTCTTTCAGAATCCCAATGCTATAATCAGTTATATGAAAGGAAGTGAAAAAAATATGAATTAAGACCATTGGGTCAAATACTGGGTGGCCAAGAAAGGGGAGAGGGCTCAAGGAACTTTATTCTCTGTTGTACATCGAATAGCCACAGCTATGGCAAGAGAAAGGACCTGGGAATTGGTTTAGTGCCAATGGAAGCCCTGAACTTTCCATAGGGCAGAAGTTCTCAGGCTGTAGTTTGTGGAGAGCTGACTGGTCACATATGGTTGGTTGCTCCTTCCTGTTTCCAGATGATATATTACATTAAAGTACACCAGCTATGTCCCTACGGTTACTTTTCCACCTATGCTATTGCTGTAGTTGTCATGGATGCTACAGAATGATGAGTAAGAAAGAGAAATGGTCTGCTTGATCATGAATGAATGGAAAAGTAGAGATGCCTATGAGACACTTTTGATATTAAAATGTTGTGCACATTATAAAGAAACATGGGGAACTCTACCGTAGGATATGGAATGAAGGTGAAGCTGAGATCTCATTTCCTCACTATTTGGTAGAGTAATGGTGATAGAGGTGAGAGCCCATGTTTCACTTCTTTAAAAAAAAAACAGTGCTAAACTTCTTCATTCTTCAGCACGCTCACTGCCATGGCATCTGGGGACATTCTTGCTGACCTCGCAAGAATGCCTTGAGTAACTCTCAGTGCTGCACATGATCCTTACTCATGTGTGTCTTGAAAGCTATAGTAGTAGAGCCTTTTAAGTTATATTACATGTATTGGGGGTGGGAGGTGCAGAGACATGGGACTGAGAATTAATACGCTGGAGGATTTCAGCTTGTATATTCTGATGTCCCTGAAATGGTGTTGCTGTTCAGGGACTTGTATGGAGTAATGTGAGCTTTGTTGCCCCCTATCTTTTTGCTGATTACACATCATTTCCTTTTCTTTGCCACTAACTGTTTTTACCTCTGATAGCGTGTAAAGCAAGTAACTACATGTGCTTCCACTTTCCATGTCATGGACAGTTGCTGGCTTTGGAAAATGTTTTGCATTTGTTAACAAACTCGGGCTGGAAATGTGTTGCCTGCTTCTCTCTTTCTTTTCTTGATGGGATCTCCCTGGCTCCCCTCAAGGATTTGTTACTAGGTAACAGGGTTCCAATTGCCACTATTTCCTTCTTACCGAACTGCAGGCCTTATTATTAACATTTAGTTCAGAGAAATTGCTGTCATTATGTGAAGTAACTTCCTTCAGAGGTTACTCATTAACCTTAGGTATTTTACTGTGTGATTATAATTGCCAAACGCCATAGGCATGGAAAACCTTTGAACTCCTCCAGGTATTAGGGTATGGGGGTGGGGGAATCAGTTATGACTTTTATATGCGTAACTGTATCCCTGTTCTACCTCCTCCACGGGTCTCCGATCAAATAAACAAATGATTGTGAATTGCTGATTTGGAGTGAATTGCTCCACTACATTCAGTAGAGTTACAGTACTTTGTGTAAATGAGGACAGAATTTGGTCTAGTGCCTTTTGTACCAAATCTGCATCTTTAAGAAACCATAACTCAATCTGTTATGCTTCAGAATGACTTATTCCATATTTACATGCTGTTCAGTATTTATAGTAGCATCCATAATGAAATAGCTTGTGTGTGTGTGTGTGTGTGTCCAGTATTTATAGTAGCATCCATAATGAAATAGCTCTTCTGTGTGTGTGTGTGTGTGTGTGTGTGTGTGTGTGTGTGTGTGTGTGTGTGTGTGTATTTTGCCCCTATTAGGGCAGACTCGCAATCAACCCTAATCTGACTGGTATTCAGCTCAAGGCACGGAAGGCTTCAGGCAAGAACATGGTTTCTTTTGTTTTTCTTATTAGTTTTTTATATCTCCATTTTCCATGTAAAGAGAATCAGCCCTAATTTGCTTTGTACCACAGGGTTTGTCTCAGCGCTGCATGTGCTCTCTGGAAAAGTCTTACAAAACATATTTGTCCTTCTCCCCCACCCTGCTTCTCCTTTAGAAATGCATGAACATTCTTGGTAACTTGATTCCTCTGACAGGATAGAGCAGGCTGCTGTAGCGGTGGTGTAGCCTGGACTGCCACATGACTTCACTAGGGAAATGTATATCAAATTCAGGAAATTAAGGGACAAGTGAGATATATGCATCATATATTTAAACTGAATAAAGAAAAAAAGGGATGCTGTCCATAGGCACATTTTACATGTTGCCAGTTCTAACTTTGATTATAGAAAATGAAAAGTTGTGATTAGCAGAGGAATCTTCATCTCTTAAATATTCTAAAACATAAAGGCAGAATGAGTGTGCTTTAAGATGAAAGGGGAAAAAGTGGGGGAACTCATCTTTTATTGCACATCTGAAAGAGGGGGCAGAGCACAAAAGTATGAGTGAACCTTGACCATTCAGAGCAAGCCCTTGATTTAAATCTTTCCCCTCATTTTATTTCCTTTTAATCTCTGCATCATTTGGAAAATTTAACCTAGGGTATGGGGGAACAAACTTTTGTGTGTATATTCAGTGTTTAGCACAACTGGGGTCCCTAAGGCACTACAATGCTATTACTACTATTAATTAATAATACATTATATTTGCAGGTAATAAACTACTCTGGGAAAGAAGTGTTTGGAGCTACGGGGCTAAATCCTGCAATCCATTCTAGGAGTGGATTTTCCAGTGTGCGGAACTTGTCCCAGAATTAATCTTCTGTGGCAGCAAATATACCATGAGTTGACCCATGGTATAATATGGTGCCATATAATAATACATTCTAAGTAACTTAAAAGAAAAATGCTACCCCTCTCATCAATGAAATAATGCTTGGACTGCTGGTTCATTTAAGTTTAGTTAAAACTTAGTGCTTTGCTGCATTCTTTCCTGCCCCCATTCTTTTAGCCCCTATGTCCTGCCAAGTCAGGTAGGTGAGCATTATTTAGCACAGAAATATGAGATTAACTCAATTTTCATTTTAGTTTTGCAACTGACATTCAGTAAATAAACCAAATGTAATTCAGTATAAGTTGCTAAGATAGGTAAAGTCAGCATTTCATCTAACTATGGTAGAACACCCTATTTAATAGAACACTAAAGTGGAAATTGCTTATTCAAAATTAGAAAGATGATAGCAGGTATTGTGTGTGACGTACTGCTCAGTGAAATGAAAAGCGTGTCAGATGCCATACTTTAAGATGTAGTATGGAATGGCGTTGCCAGCTATGGCATGCCTTTCACTTCAGACGTTCATGCTACTTACTTGAAGCAGGATTTTCTTATGCTGCATATAACATACATAGAGCCCTCAGTCCATAACTAGGGCTCCTAGGTGCTATGACAGCATGAACAACATCATCTACCATCTTAGAATAATATGCCACAAAGCTTGCAGTTTTCTTGACTAATCTAACCCTTTGCTATCAGCAATGACATGGCATACATTACAGAATATTGGCCTTATGGTGATAGGCAAGACTCAGTGTAACTTTGCTGTGGATGATTTATCATTGAATAATTTTATACTATTCACTGGAGATTCGAGACCTTCTGAAAAAGCATAATTGGTGCTTCAGATAATGCTCTTTCCATTTGCTGAACACGCAAGGGCAGATAAAAGTTTTAGCCAGATGGTTGAGGGAAGAGAAGAATTAGGGGCTTTGCACACACAAAGGTGTGCACAAAGTAAATCGTATTGTGAAAAATATATAGAGCACCGAGCAGATTAGGCTCGTCTAGATAACATCACATGGGGAAAAACCTGTATAGCAGCCTATGCAACAAATCCACTGCAGACAGAGAGGTTGAGGGTGTGGCATAAATTCTGTTATCTTTATAACACACTGTAATAGTCTGAAAATGTCATGTGTACATTTTATTTCCATAGGGTTACAATTTGCCTGAGTAAAACCTAGTAGGAATCTGATTTCTTAATCTTGAGTATCCCCCCAAAACAAGTTTTTTTTCTTTCTTGAAAATACATATCTATTGTGCATAAAGTTTGAAAGTTTTACAATTTCATTTCAAATATATCACTACTGATGACTACTAAAGACAATGCAGTTTTATGTTTGCTACAATTTTGAGGTCTTTACTAGTTATTTGTCTTGTAATGCCTGTTTTCCCCCACTCCTGACATGCTATCAAATTGCACACATTGTTTATCTTCCGTAGTGTCACTGAACTTGTATTTAATAGCCACAAATCTGACTAATGATATTGCCTACCAGTGTGGAATTTGTAGGGAACAGAGTTAGGTAAAATTGTGCATGGTTTCAGAATATTATAATGGAATAAATATGGATTGTTCAGGGCAGAGGCTGACATCCATTAGAAATAAGAATTTCATCAGGCCAACAAGGGTGAATATATGGAGAATTAAATATGCTATACAATTCCAAAGGGGTAGCCGTGTTAGTCTATTGTAGAAAGACAACAGAGTCCTGTGGCACTTTTAAAGACTAACAGAGTCTTTAAAAGTGCCACAGGACTCTGTTGTCTATGCTATAAAAGTTAAAGATGGGGTATCCCTTGCCTTCCCAACACCTCTGTTTCATGATCCCCTTTCTTGCTTTCCCACCTTCATCACAAAGATGTGTCCAGCTCCCGCTTTCTGGCCAGGCCCCTGAGTCTCCAGGGTGGGCTGGCTAGTCCTGCTTCGTCATGTGACCAAAGGCTTCCTCACAATGCTCCAATTGCCAAGCAACTGGAGTGTTGGGAGGAGGAGGAAGGGGGAGAAGCAGCTTGCCCCTTGCCCTGCGAAGGCTGCATTGGCTGCCTGGGGCTGGAGCAGCGGGTGGAAAGCAGCCTGCTCCTGTGAGCAGCACCATGGTGCTGGGACAGGTGGGGGTAGGTGGGCTTTCTGGTCAAGCGGGTGGGCATGGGCACACTTGGGCCCAGCCGTAGCTCTGCTCCTGCTTCATCACCCCCATAATGGAGAAATCTGACTGCAAAAATTCCTGTAACTCAAAAACTGTTAAATTGTGGGACCTATGGATGATATATGGCCCTTGAGAAAGTTTGAGAAATAGCAAAGAAAAACAGTTGTGGAATCTACTGTTTTTATTTCTGACCACAGCATTTGGTTTTGTATTTGACTAATTCTGTGCAAACGGAAATCAGAATCCATCATTTCCAAGAAAGTGTCTGGTGATCTGCATGCTTTTGAAGTGTATACTGTATTTCCTTTTCCTTCTCCCTTCATTTCCCATTCCTCCATGTGGAAGCTATGGATCGATGGGGATTTACTGCTTCCTTCTAGGATCACCTGTGCTGCAGCTTAAATAAAAGTTTGTTTCTTCAGCTGTCTGACTTTTGGGTTTATCTGACTCCAGGTTGACCCCTTAGTTTTATAATGAGCCAGTTTATTTTCTTGTGCAACTTGGGGTTTTCTTAGACAGCAATATAACAAACCTGTAAAGAAGCCAATCTTTTGATCATTTCCCCTCCGGAAAGGGGAAATCTACAGTACCTTTCTGCACTCACTGGGCACCCTATAGTTTGCTAATAAAATTAAGTTACTGCTCCTGCAAACTTAGTTGTTTTTTGTTGTGTTTTTTAATACCATGTTGTAAAGTCTAGTGTGTAGGAATATTGACCAGGGTTACAAGCTAATTTACTCTTCTATTCACAAGAAATCTAGAGTCTTTGCTTAGCAGTCAGGCTAATCGTTTCTAATTCTTCTTTAAATATACCTTTATATTGCACCTATAGCTCTGCTGACTAGGAGTTTTAACCACTTACCAGAATATTTGGGAGAAAATAAGGAGTAAACTGTGTGTGAAAATGGTGCCAGTTTTTTCTTCAATGGGACCTGAGCCTGTAACATAGTCCAACAAAGCAGGGCATGAGGTGCCAAAAAAATCTATTTAATAAACAACACAGGCAGTAGGAAATAATGCGGGTAAGGACTTGTTTGTCTGGCACAGGGCCTCATTCCAACCTGTTGCAACTAGCTATAGAACATCTATAGGGACACCCCCGTACCAGAGGCCCCATAGAGGAAAGAAACTTACATTTCTGTTTGACTGGGATCCTTGCCAATGGCTAAGTTCAAAGTGCAGTTTCCAATAATTTGCTGTTACTACTCTGTATGTTTGATAGGCCAGGACAGAAGCATGCAACCTGAAGTAATATTTCCTGATTTCTGTCACTTCTCAAGACATGAATGAAGCTTGCTGTGGGACTGAAACTTGTAAAAGTTTTTTGGCTCCAGAATCTTTGATGCTTTCCCCTTGTCCAGCCCCCATCTCTCCCATTCAGATCATATCCCATGGCAGGGTCAGTCATGTACTTTGATGAAATTCAGGCTGATTGTTTCCTATGCAAACACTGTTCTTATGCAACCATCAAAAATCCTATTGATTTACTGAGTGTGAGGATTATTTAGATTTGTAAACTTTGTAGTGATGATAACACTTCCCTCTCCTCGTCAGAACTACAATTAACCTTTTATACACTTCTTTGGAGGGGGAGGGTCTATTTAAAGAGATTAAAAACAACACTAAAGGAAAAGAATAACTGTTCTTTCATATACATATTTCTGCACATGTGAATGTTAAAGCTGTGGTAAACTAAACTAAGGTTACCTATTCTAAACCCTATATTTTTAGTCACTTAGTTTTTCACAATATGTACCTCTCAGGAAGATACTTTTCAGACTTGGTCTCTGCCCTGTGCTGAATTTTTGTGTTTTAAATGTGCAACACAGATATTTCAGATGGTTTTGAGCATGAGAAGTAGCGAAGAAATACATTTCCTCCATTTTATGAAGATACTTGTTTAGGTTTCAGTTTCGGGTTTTTTTTTGTTTTTAATTCCATTTTTAATTTTAAACAGATCCAAAGTTGAAATACCTTTGGAGAGAGCTGGAATTTGACATGGCGATAGACGCTTTTCTTCTTTAAGAGCTTTGAGTGTGTTGGTGAACACAAGTTTTGATTTGACAGTTTTGCCACAATTCAAATAATTGATAGTGTACTATTTAGGTAATAGTATGTTTATAATGCAGAAAAACCCAAACAGTGTAAGGTGGGGTTTGAGTTAAGGTTATGCATTATGAGTGCACCCTTAATGTTTTCATTTCTTAACTTTTCAGTGCTTAATTGTGCAATCATGCGCACGTGAACACACACAATACATTGTGTTTATGAGAGAGAGAATTGCTGTTACTGAAAGTTGGTGGGATAAGTCTCCTGACTAGAATATTGGTACAGTGGGGCACATCTTGTTGAGGAAGAACAAGTAGGATAAAAAGGGGTGAAGTGTTATGTTATACACCAAGAATATACATACTTGTCCTAAGGCTCAAAAGGAGGTGAGAAGCAGATTAGTTGAGTCTCTAGGTAAAGAGAAAAGGAGTGTAAAATAGGGGTGATATCATGATAGAGGTCCACCATGGATCACAAAGTCAGCAAGAAGAGGCATTTCTAAAGCAAGTAACAGAAATATCCAAAATATGAGACCTGGTAGTAATGAGAGTTTGGGCGTTTAACTACCAAGAGACTGGTTGGAAATGTAAAATGCCAAAAGACAAAATGTCCAATGAGTTCTTGCATGACAATTACTTCTTTCAAACAATGGAGGAAATAACCTGAGAGGCAGCCATTTTAGATTTGATTCTAACAGGAGGAATTGGTGGTGAATCTGAAGAAGGAATGCAATTTGGGTGAAAGTGACCATGAAATGATAAATTTCATAATTCTAAGAAGGGAAGGGGTAAAAGAAAAATAAAGACAATAGACTTCAAAAAAGCAGACTTTAACAAACTCAGAGCTGGTATGCAAGGTCTCCCCTGGAAATAGAAGGGAAAAAGTTCAGGAGAGTGGGCGGTTTCTAAATGACATAATATTAAGGCAAAACTGCAAACTATACTGATGTGAAGGAAAGATAGAATAGTAAAAGGCCAGTATGGCTGCATTGGCAGCTCTTTAATGACTTTAATGACTTATATATCAAAAAGCTATGCTACATAAAGTGAAAACATGGACAAATTGCTAAGTAGGCGGATAAAAAAATCACAGGCATAATATGAGCTACACCTAGCAAAGGATATAATAGGCAATAAAAAGAGATTCTTTAAATACATTAAGAGCATGAGAAAGAGGAAGGAAAATATAGGTTCTCTAGTTAGTGGGGAAGGAGAGCTAATAACTGACGTTAAAATGGCTGAGGTCTTTAATGTCTATCTTACTTCCACTGAATAGATTAATGGTGACCACATATTCAATACAATTATTAACAATGAAATGGAAGGAATATTAGACAAAACTGGGAAAGAACAGGCTGAAGAAAATTTAGATATGTTAAGTGCTTTCAAGTTAGCAGGGTCTGATGAAATTCATTATAGGGTATTTAAGGGACTAGCTGAAGCAATCTCAGAACAATTAGCAATTGTCTTGAGAACTTCTGGAGTATGGGTGAGGTCCCAGAGGACTACAGATGACCAAACAATAGTACTTGTCTTTTTAAAAGTGGAACAAAGAGAACTCAGAATTATAGACCACATTACTGAGGCCTCAGTTGGCTTACTGGGTCCAACTCTGGATCCCATGGTTTAGGAAAGATGTGGGAAATTGACAAGTGTCCAAACAGAATTAAAAAAAAGATGGAAGGTTTAGAAAGCCTGACCTATGCAGAAAGATTAAAGAAATTGGGTATATTTGGCCTCAAGAAAAGAAGATTGAATGGGCACCTGATAATTTTTCAAATATGTCAGTAGTTTTCTGTGTCCAATGAAGGGAGGAAAAGAAGTAATGGGTTTAATCTATTGTAAGGGAGATTAAGGTTGGATATTCGGAAAAAATCTTTCTAACTATAAGAATAGTTAAGCTCTGGAATAAGCATTCAGTGGAGGTTATGAAATTCACAGCTTGCAATTTTTAAGAATAGGTTGGACAAACACCTGTCAGGAATGTTCTGTGTTTAGTTGGTCCTGCTTGAGCACTTGGGCTAGACTTGATGACCTCTCAAAGTTTCTTCTATCCTTATATTTCTATGATTCTATAAAAACAACATATAGATAAGCAAAAGTTAAGGTTCCAGACTGAACACCTTGAATGAGTCACTTTTATAACTGGCTGCACCAGCTCTGAAAACAAAAAGAAAGGGTCTGCATAGGCAGATTCCTTATGAATTCAAAAGTGCATGAAACAGAGACTTGAAACTGTGGTGCTTCTTATACAATAAGGAGATGGATACTTGATTGAACAGGACTTTAGCCCTAAAATGATACTCTGATATATTAAGCTCCATCTCACTTTTCTGTTCCTCAGAAAGCCTTCCCCACTCTCTTCAAAAACAAAATTCAATTTCATTTGAATCAAATTTATACTCTGAGTTCAAACAAACATTTTTGTGTTCAGTGTCAAAACCGGTGTTCATGTAAGTTTAGACTGTCATTATTAATTATTAAAAGTTTTGTTAAAACATAGTGGTTTGGCGTTAATTGTGCTCTCTGATCCAGGGGTGGGCAGTAATTTTTGTCAGGTGGGCCACGGGGCTGATGGAGAGCCAGTGCTGTGGTGGAGACAGGGGGAATGGTGGAGAGCCGGCCATGGAGCTAGCTGGGGAGGGGTGGGCTATGTAGAGCCTGCCCAGAGAAACTGGCGGTGGAGGGGGAGGTGCGGTGGCGCAGGGCCAGCTGTGGGGAGGGGTGCAGAGCTGGCAGGGTGGCAGCAGAGAGCCAGCCCCAGAGCAGTGGAAGGCAGGCCAGGGGTCTTGGCAGGCTGGACTGAGCTATTAGGCAGGCCACATCCAGCCTGCGGGCCAGATGTTACCCACCCCCTGGATTATACTGATTCACTTCACATTCAAGAAAGTGTATTGGTTATTTTGTATACCTGTAAAGCAGATAACCACCTCTTTTTAGCTTCTGTGTTGGAACTTGAGAGAGAAGAAAGCAAAGAGGCCAAAAAGGAAAGCCCAGCAAATCCAAAGGGCTACTACTATGCTAGCTTCATCCTGTGGCCCTGGGTCTTACGTCTGCACTAGCTATGGCAAGGACTGTTGCTTAGGAATTAAATTTCTTAGCCACTCACGATGCTGTAACTGTGTGTAGCATGACACACACTACCTGAACTGCTTTGGTGCTTACACCATTGTTTTTCAAGATGGACTGTTGCCATGTATACATCCATATAGGCTGAAGGTAATAGGAAGAACATATTTTGTGGGATGGCTATTTGGTGTGTTTCAAATATTCCGATTGTTTTTGAATTATGCATGTTCAATACCATTTTCCCAGTGTTTGTACTTGGTCAATAATACCCTCTGTAGGAGAAAAGCATGAATACCAAACCACAGAAAATTGATCTTATTTTTCTTAGGCAATTAATTTGTTGTATATCATTAGCACGGTAACATTTGTCATGTGGCATACAGTGAACAGTCAGCACTTAAATCCAACCAATCACATTGTATTCAGTGAGGGTGGGGGGTTCTGTTTTGAATTTTGGCCAGAAGGATAAGAGTGGAGGAAAGAAACCCACAACCTTGTTTGAATTTTTTTATTGGGAGAACAATTCTATGAAGGCTGATGGACAATATGATAAAACCACAATCTCCTGTAGTAACAAAACCTCTGGCTATGTTTCAACTACTGTGATGAACAACATGAAATTCAAAGAATGTTGGGTTGTTCCATGAAACCAAGCAGCAGGTAAACACAAGAGCAAGCATTTCAAACTGAAATTATACCTCATAAATTCAAAGAATTCCAGCAAGCTTTGAACAGCTGTGCTACTAAGAAGAAAGCATCCAAGGTGGTTTTAATTTAAACTTTTAGTAAGATGCTATCATTAAATGTGAGACCTGACTTGTATGAGAAGGACACAGAACTTGATAGACCCAGGAAGTTATAAAATATAAGGTGGTTTTGCTTAATTATGCCTGATATGCTAACATAATATTGATGATTGTTATCTATGTCCTCAACTGCTGATATGCGGAACCAGAATAACATTACAAAGGCCTTCTTTCCTGAAACCAAATATTGGATTGACTATGAAATTCTTGGTTCTGCACTGAGACTTTTTGTAGAAAACTGATTTCAAATAATCCAAAAATAGGAGTTAATTAAAGATAGTTATCATCTTGTTGTTCATCATGATGCAAGCGTTAAAAAGCCTTTAATGTTTCTGTTTATAGCTTGGGTGTTTCAGGCATATGTTTTAGCTTTGGATTCACTAAGGTTTATATCAAGGTAGAATTTGAGTTTTGAGTAGTTAAAATGACACATGGAAAATTTCCCTAAGCAATGAAGTCCATGACAAAGGTCCAAATTATATGGGCTCTCTTGTGAAATCCTTAGTGGGTAATCTCATTTGTAGCCACCTGAACAAGGGCTCATCAATGTGTGTTACAGTTGTACCAACTAGCCCTATGAAAAGAGAGAATTTATTTTCATGCTCCATCCGTATGGTGTCAGAACAAGATTACACAGTTGTATGAATGATCTGTTATCCCATGCTTTAAGTCAGTGGTTTTCAAACTTTTTTCCCTCAGGACCCAGCTGAAAAAAATCATTTATGCCCGCAACCCAACAGTTACATCTTTGAGCAATGCATTCCAGGCTTTCGGCGGCAGCAGAAAGGGGTGCCGCGACTCAGTGCTTGAGGGTCTGTGACCCAGTCCTGGGTCCTGACCCTAAGTTTGCAAATCACTGCTTTAAGTTGCATCATTTCAGTTTTGATATCGCAACCGTGATGCAAAAATGGCCACTCACATGTGTTACTAAACAGTGCTAATATCTGTAGCAGTCAATGACTAGCAAAAAAGGAGACAGTAATGTCCATCAAGAAATCATGTGTGGATGCCAAAAGTCTGCAAATAGTTAATATAAAGCTCTCTGAATCCTGTCTGCTACAGACCAGTCACCCTTTTTGTACAGTGGAAGCATAGTTGTGTTCATCTTTTAAATTTCCTGTTTCCTTAAGGTTATTCCTAGGTGTGAGTGATTTTATTTTATTTTTTTTTTTTTTTTTTTTTTTTTTTTGGGCCTGAGAATGCAGAGTGCCAGGCCTTTTAAACACAATTACCCAGTTCTGGAGCACCCATGGAATCAGCACCAATTGAGTGGTTTATTATTAACATTAAAAAATGTATGCCTTATTTCCAGATCTGCTGTGCAGCCCAGCTCCACCTGTCCAGAATAATTTCCTGTGAATTGCTGGTCAGGTGAAAGGGGTCTTTCAGGGCCAGTACAAACTTATTTACTCCCCACATAAATAAGAGAGGAAGAATTGTGAAGATTCCTTCCCAGAACTAATCCTGGGGCAGAGAGTCCCTGAGTCCTATTTATTGATCAGGGCTCTGCCTAGAGACTTAATCCATTATCTAGAATTTTGTAACCATTTAAACTCAGATTTGTATGAATAGTCACTGTTAATTTAAATTCAAACTATTGCATCTGCAAAAATAGCCTCTGCCTTTCAAAATTAGAGCCAGCTTTTCCACTAATACTTTTACATGTGTGCAACAATCAATTGTGAGCCCAAAACTGGCATCTTCCTAAAAGCCTTATGTATTTTAGTCCACGAGTGTTAACAGAAGTTTAACTATTCAACTAATAACTTCCCCGCTTTCAGAGTATAAACTACGCTATGCTGTTTTCAGTGAATTGGAGTTTTAAAACAGATCTCACTGTGGAATAATTTTGATAGTGATGTTAATGATCAATTTGACATCAGTGGGAGTTCTAGAGGCTTACAAATTTGTCCCTTTATTACATTGATGAAACATGTAGAAATTTGTTGGGCTAATTTAAAAAAATATTTCTGCATTATCTATTTTAATTTTCTTATTTGTTATAAACATTTAGCTAAGTAGCAAACCCATCACTACTGGATTTAGACTGGTTCAACTTCATTCTCTCACTGCCTATGACATAGTAGCAAAACCTAGCATTAGAAGGGTGTAAACAAAATCCCTCTATACACTAGTAATTACATTGAAAAGGTATGAGGGGATGGGAGGAAAGAAGTAAGAAAGGCGAAAGAATGGGTGTCTGAATTAAGGGATAGACAAGCATTTATCTCTCTTCTTTCATGGTGCCAGTCCAGCCTGAGGACTTACGTGAAGCAGCTTTGATGCTCTTACTTTACAGAAGTCCATAAACACAATTTGGTACAACCCAAGCAGGACTGAACTAGTTTGGAAGCTAAATTACCTTCTGTCTCTTGATAGCGTTCCCTTCCAGCTCAGGTTGAATGGCTTTGCACATAAGAGACTGCACTACAGCTGGCTATACAAACAAGATAGAGGGATACATTTTTCCAGCACTCTCTGTCCTTAATGCTTGACTTTTTACAAAGAACATGATTTGTTCTGGTCTCACTTTGGCAAGAGGACTCTCAAGTGAAAGAGAAAGCAGCAGATTGTTTCATAACCACCAGGCCTGAGAAAAATTAAAAGTGATGGGTGTAGCCCTTTTAATAGCTATTAAGCTGTTTAGTACATGGATGCAATGAAAGCTCTAACTATCACTAGTGATTTTTTTTTTTTGGCTAATGTACAGCTTGGAAGAGAAATAGAACAACTGTAGAAATGTGTTGGAAGCTAATAATCAATTAAACAAAATTAATGACCAACCGGGAAGAGAGTTAGTGACTAGCTGGAGAAGGTGAGGCTGTCTGGTGAAACATCTTAATTCTGAAACTGTGATGTCCTGAAGTGTGAAAATACCCTGTGGCCACTTTTGCATCATTTTAATTAATAGGAATGCAATATGCAAAATGATGGAAGATCTTTATGATAACTGACTGTGATAACTTTGTCACAATCCCATTTATTTGGACAAGAATACATTAATATATAACTGCATGGGCATTAAACTGTAAGTTTAAAAGGATTCTGAAGTTTTATTTTTCAATGTTTTGACGATTCATTCAGAACCATAAAAGTTGGAAACTTAAGGGGTTTTTGTTTTTGTTTTTTTCCTGGTGAAATCTTAGGTTCTGCAGGATATAGTTTGCAATGAATTTCATGGTCATGGACATATAGAGCATGTAGGTTTTTGACTATATAGCGGACAACAAAGGTTTCGAAAGAGCACATTGCAGTCAACCAAGTATAGGAATTGCAACAGAAATGTGACTAGTCTTAAAAGTTGATAGAAGTGGCTTTCTGACATAGATCATTGGGATATGTGTTGCCACATCCGTAGTTAAACTATGGGCATTGATTCCGTGTTTCCCTGGAGAGTCCGTGTGTTAAATTGTGGATTGTCAAGAAGGAAAAAATACTTATCTACTGTCTGATTTTGTTCCCCCCCTCTTACCTGATACGCAGTTACACATCACATTAGGTTGCATCAGTCCTGTCATATTACACTGTGGGATGTGACATAACATGAGCTGACTCTCTCAGCCTGTATTAGCTCTGGGAAGCCTGAAACTGTGGTTTCCTGAAAGGGATTAAAGTACGTACTTTTCTTTTTTGAAGAGGGCATTGTTGGAAACTCCATGACCACTCATGTCAAAATACCTACAAAGTTGCTGTTTACTCATAAGGCACTTGAGCCTAAATTAAACAAGGGATTTATGCAGTGTTTTACCCAGGAATTAAAATTAGGGGGGGGAATGTTTGCATTGATGGGGGGGGTGAGGGCTGACAAAGGATGAGAAAGTGAGGGAGATGGTGGACTGTACTGCATTATAGTAAAAACTGAAAAATGTTTCACAACCATTTATCAGATTTAACTTGTTTTAAAATCATCACACAAATTAAAAATTGACTATGCAAAACTATTATGAAGCACTGTATCTACATCTTTCTTGATTTCTTGTTGTAATTTTGCACAATTCTGCTATTGAACTTTTGGAGTGTAATGCATTCATCTTTGGTGGATTCCTGTGTGTTTGCTTCCAGTCCTTCATGATATGCTCGTGATCAGGCAGAAGGCGACTTCTTTTTTCTCATTAAATTGAATTTTGTATTCTGAAAGAATGCTCCACTATAACTGTTGTGACCAGGAGTAGCAAGAGATGAATTCCTCCTGCTTTCATACAGGAAACATAGCACAAAGATTGAGTTGAACCACTGGTGATGATAAAGAAGAAGTTAAATCATTCATTCATTCATTCATCATATGACATCCCACTCTGTTTGTCCGGATCATGTAGCAGCCCTATTGCTGGTAGTGCCTCACTCCACTCAACTGTCAGTGTTTATAAGATGGGCATCTGAAAAAGCTATGTAGAGATTGAGTAGAATCCAGAAGTCACTGTTGTAGAATTCTAAGAATCAAGTCTGTGCACTTTTTTCAGTTGGCTTAGCAAACGCGTCTTGTCCTCATCACTTAAGGATTCAATATAAGTGCTTTCATTAGTCAACTAAAGTCTTTGCTTCTTCCAGTATATTTTCAATGGATATCTCTTATTAATCCAAGTGTAGCTTCTATTGCTGGGCAAAAATCTACTACTGTTATAGCAGATGCCTGGATGGCATTGTTTAATAACTTAAGTGGTTTCAACAGTGAACTTGCAGGACAGAAGTTTTTTCTGAATTTATTAGCAAACAGTCCATCAGACTTACTATTTAGATCCATTGCACTCACTAGATATTTTCCTAAGCCAGTAATAGCAGTTGCAGTAATTTTAAGAGAACAGCCAAGCACCGCTCATGAGAAAGTCAGCAGGTTTTCCCAGGCTGAATTAATCTGAACTTCAGTCCCAGTGTATTTTCTATTTTTTCCTAAGTCATTCAGTCCTTTTGGACTGTTACTGAAAAACAGTATTATAAAGATGTTTAAATTTCTGGATTTTTAATGTCTTCTGAAGATTCTGTGGCTTGTACTAGTGTTAGTTGGAGTAGATGGCCCCTGCAGTGTATACAGGAGAGATCAGGGTTACACTTTTCTCCAAGCAAAGCTTGTAGTCCATTATGTGTTCTAGAAAAGTGTACAGATTCATCAAATGCACACACAGCTATCTGTCTGGAGTTCAGTTGATAAGCATTTAACTCTTGTAAGATGTGGGTTGTCCCAGTGCAGCCAATATGTCCTCTATAACCTGAACATCTAGAAGTGCATCTATTGGCTCACCACTGACATGAAAATGATGTACACAGTGTTTGCTGCCCATTTGCATTTGGGCATTCATCAGCCAAGTACGCACATTTTTTTGAACATGGTGAGTGAGTTCTTCACTTTTACAACTGCTTCATCTTTAACGGTTGCACCACATGCTTCTAACCAGTCAATTTGAGTTTCTTGTAGAAAGATCGCGAGTGCCTGGAGTTGGTGACCACCTTCAGAATTCTCCATCTTCAAGCATATCGCAAAGTGGGATTTTCTCCCACGAAAGCTCATGCGATAAATAAATTTGTTAGTATTTTAAAAAGTGCCACAGGACTCCTTGCTTGTTTTACAACACACTACAAACTGGAGGACAATGTTCTCTTGCTTAAGTAGGTAGCATGATGGGACAGCAATACTTGGTCTCATTAACTGTGGTGTGTCTCCAGCATTCTTAATAGCCTCATTAAGTACTTTTAAAAATGGCTTTGACAGTGATTGTCTTATAAAGCTTTCTGCATGTCAATGGAGTCTAGAGGGTTGGTGTTTTGAAGCCTTTTCACATTGTCAACTTTGGCTTTGCTGACTTGGTCTGGAAAACCAAGCTCCTCCACTTTTACGGTATAGATCCATGTTACACCCACATCTTGAATACTGCGCGCAGTTCTGGTAATCTCATCTCAAAAAAGATAGATTGAATTGGAAAAGGTACAGAGAACAGTAAATAAAAAAGGGGTATGAAACAAATTTCGTATGAGGTGGGATTAAAAAGACTGGGACTTTTCAATTTGGAAAAGAGATGACATAATAGAGGATTATATAATCATGGTGGGGAGAAAGTAAATAAGGAAATGTTGTTGTGTTCTGTGAAAGTTAACAACAACAAGAACTAGGAGTCACCAAATGAAATTAATAGGCAACAGGTTTAAAACAAAGGAGGTACTACTTCACACAACACAAAGTTAACCTATGGAACTTTTAGCCAGGGAATGTTGTAAATACTAAAACTATAACCAGTTTTAAAAAAAAAAACCTAGATAAGTTTATGGAGGATAGGTCCATCAATGGCTATTGGCCAGAATTTGGCAGGATGCAACACCATGTTCTAGATGCATCTAGCCTCTGTTTGCCAGAAGCTGGGAATGGATTGCTTGATTATTGCTTGTTCTGGTCATACCCCCTGAAGCAACTAGTATTGGCCACTGCTGGAAGACAGGATACTGGACTAGATGGATCGCTAGTCTAACCCGAAATGTCCGTTCTTATGTAAAAATTAATTATAAAAATGTTTAGTACAGAAACTCTTCAAAATAACAGCCCCCTGAGATAGCGATGATGTGGGATAACAACCTTGGAAGATAATGCATTTTAAAAATCTTGGCTTATTAGGAAAATATATTTTATACAAGTTTCTCCAGAATGCTAGATCACTGACCGGGAAAGTCATTAAAGTATTGTTTGTTGGACTATGTTCCTTTAACATGCCCTTCCTTTCTGCTTCCACCACACCCCACTCATAGTAGTTGTCCTTGGTCAGTGGAGACTCAGCTCAGAGATGTTTTCATGTGAGTTCACCTCCCACCCTGAGGAGTTATAGGGGAGAAAGCATCTTCCTTGTTCCTCCAGCCCCTTGTCGCTCTGCCGGCCACTTGTTCTGGCTGCTCATGTTTATCATGCCACCGTTGACTCTACTGTTCTGATGCTGATGGCACCACACTATCGCCTTCTGGGGCCACCTGCCAATGTGACCTCTGCAAGTCAATCTCGTGAAGTTGTAGCTAGTTCTCAGTGATTTTTCAGCTCTTAGTGGGGGGAACATTGTTGTTAGTGCAGGCTGAGCAGTCTTTTCCACGGCAGGTCTAAGCACTTAGACCTGATTATTAGTGATTTCTGTTCTAATGGTCACTTAAAAAACCAAGACACTCTGTGGAGCCTAATCAGCTCTGTCTTTTAATGGGGGAGAGGGCAGGTCAAATAGTGCCCGAGACTCTTGGGCAGAGCCCACACCACCATACAAAACACCTGTCCAACCCCCCCACCCAGTATGATCTAGCACCCAACACCTCAGAGAGTGTAGTTCATTCAGACACGGCTTACGAATCATTATTTGAAATTATTAGGTTGGCCAACGTCACCGAAATGGTCATAAAAAACTGCAGTTGTATGATGAAGCAAGTCTTTGTTCATAGTTTTCAAACCTATTATTCTTTTCATGTACAAGTATTTTTATCATATACTGAATAGCAGAGGTCAGCACCTTTGCTGGCTCCCGTGCTGCCCCCCCCCCGCCCACCTCACCAGGTGCTGGGGACGGGGCCAGAACTTGTCCTCACGGCTCTTGCAGCCCCAGGCTCTGCTGGGGGCGGGGCCAACGGGGGGAGCCTTTGCAGCACTGCAGGACTGGGAGCCCTGCATGCTCCTGTTAATAGGCTGGCATGCATGCCAGCGGTTGCCGACCCACCTGTATATGTTTTTCAAGTGTGTTGTTACAATTTCAATTCAATTTTCCAACCAACTAAATTGTCCACACTGCATTTAACTAGCTGAGTGGGGTGGTCTAGGCAACTCCCTGGTCTATGAACTTTTCTAACTCTATGTACTTTGACTTTATTAAGGACTACTTATGTACAGTGAGGGATTAATGCATGGGCCTTTGCAGTTTGGGGGTTTCCAGCAGGAGAGTCAGAATCTTGGTAGAATTGGGGGACCATGAGGCCCTGCTCCTCTCCATGGCCCCACCCCCTGGCTAGGCTGAAAGGCCACTGTGGGGAGACCTAGACCTCAATCTGCCCTGAATGAGGTGCTGGGGTGTCCAAGAGCAGTGCTCAGCCTATATTCCACACTGCAAAGGAGCGTGTTGTCTAGGGCAAGTGGAAGTCCAGGGCTCCCCACAGCATCCTGGCTCCCTGTACAGCTCTTACCATGTGCCAGAAATGCCCCTCTGCTTTATATATTGGACAAACAGGACAGTCTCTGTGCAAAAGAATAAATGTACACAAATCTGACATCAGAAATTGCAACACTAAAAAATGAATAGGGGAACACTTCAATCTCTCTGCTCACTCCACTGAGGACTTGCTAATAGCTGTGCTGAAACAGATGAATAACAAATCACAGTGTCGAAGAGAAACTGCAGAACTTGAATTTATATGCAAATTCGACTCAGTTGCCTTGGGGTTAAACAAGGACTATGGATTTTTCTCTCATTACAACAGGTGATTTGACCTCACCTTCCTCTATGTGCTGTTCCCCAGTGTTTGAATCCTAACATCTATTTTGATTTGCTGGTACAACCTGACCTGAATCTATGTCATACACTCCCCTGCATTTAATTTCCTCCCATTCTGTAAGTTTCCCATCTTCAAAGCATCTGACAGAGTGGGATTTTCTCCCATGAAAGCTCATGCGATAAATAAATGTGTTAGTCTTTAAAAGTGCCACAGGACTCGACTCTGTTTCTCTGTAATAGACTAACACAGCTACCCCTTTGGAATTTGACTACACTGAAATAATCATTTTTGAAATTGATATGAGAGTCTCAGCACAGTTTCACCAGTTTAACAAAATTAGTTGATTTCTCCACTTTAAGCTAAAATGTTGCAACTTTGATATGTAGAGAAGCCCTTATAAATAGAAATGGCAGTCATTAGAAATCAAGGCAAAGATCACCACAAGCGGTTAAAAGGATAAGAGGAGAGAAATCCCACAGGACACCCTGTTTACAGTAAAGTACAAAGTATTCTAGGGACCTAAAGACACCTCTTCAGAGACCTGCTGTTTCCTCCATGCATTGCCATGGGATTTTTCTCTGCCAGATTTACGTAGGGAGAAAAAGAATGGTAGGATGCAGGAAAGGCAATTCAATTGGCAAGGAGCTAATTTGCAATAGGACCTTCCCACTCTAAGTTGTTCTGCACCACTCATAGACTCATAGACTTTAAGGTCAGAAGGGACCAGTACGATCATCTAGTCTGACCTCCTGCAAAATGCAGGCCTCAAGACCTCAGCCACCCACTCCAAGACTAGGCCACCAACCTATGAATGAGTTATTTACCTCCTTAAATCATGATTTAAGGACTTTAAGATACAGAGAATTTGCCACCCTTTCTGTGGGGCTGCTTTGTACTCAATTCTACCCTGGACCCAGCCTGTGCAGAATCAGTCAGATCACGCATAGCAAAATTACGCTGACTGATAGATAAATATGGGTAGGCACTGGGCCTCTGTTAAATCTTGAAATTTGGGTTGTGTATGGGTGTGTATAAGATAGGAAAACATTTTTCAATCTTTCCTGAGTTATTTAAGCATAGCCCTGCATTATGAGTATGGCACAGGCAAACTGCCCTGGGGGAGCATAGCCATGCATTCTACAGCAGAAGAACAGAATTTCTCCTGGAGTTGCCCAGCTCACAAGCGTAGCTTGGTTACTATTACGTACATAACGATTTGCAGAAGGTGTAAGTAGCTTCACTTCATGTGAACAGACCTACTTTAAATCAGTATTGTATTTGCAGTTTTGAGCCCTTAAAAACAATACAATTTTTGCGGATGTGTGTTGGTGAGTACCTTACAGTTCTTCACTCGGAGTATTGTTGACCTTACATAAACACATATTGCATGTGCAAAGTGCATATATGTGAACACACAAACAATTGTACAGAATTAACCATTAATTTTAATGGACTAATATGTATATTAATCCTCTGAAGTGATTGTTTAGTCCCATACATCTATTTGTGTATGTACATAAATGTGTATGTATTTAGATCAATATATAGTAATTTATCATAACATCTGATTTTTCACTCCATACTTTGTGAGAGTCCTGTCCAGGCACAGTAAAGAGAAAAATGTACATAACCCCATCCCCACTTCCTGCACAATCAACATACACATGAAACACAGAATTAGTGTTGACAGTTGAACACTTCATTATAGGGCAAAAGATCCTTTTAGGAAAGCTAGGTCAACAATCCTCAGGGGTGAAGAATTGCTTAGGCACATCAACACACAAATGTTTGATATTGAATCTTTTCATATGATTTTTATAAACTGATTTCAGCAGGAATTCAGAGGCAGGTTTTCAGCAGCAGAACAGCTTGTTGGATAAGAAATCATTTTAATATGTATTCAAATGTGACTTTGTTCTAGTTCTTTTAATTTTGTGACTGTCATGGGCCAAATCCTGTAGCCCTATCCAGGTTTTACTCCTGTTTACTCAAGCAAACTCTTGTTGACCTTAATGAGGGTTTTGTAAGAATAAAGATTTTACCTCCTAAATTGACTTTTCTTTTCAATTCAGTTTGTCTGATGCAGATGATTTTAATGCTTTCTATTGATGGTATCACATTTAGATACATGTGACTTTGCTATTAAGACTTCTACAGAAACATTTGGGAAAAATTGGACCCTTCTCCAAAATTTCCTTAGTGCAATTTATATCTCTTTCTGATAAGTGAAATCCTGACCATTCTGTCATTAAATATCCCATGGCAGTTTTTCTTACAATGTGGTGCCAATCTTGTTCTCCTGTCCAGTCCAGTTAATTACAGCTTGTTAGTGATTTTTTTTGGATACTTATAGAATCATAGGGTTGGAAGGGACCTCACGAGGTCATCTAGTCCAACCCCCTGCTAAAAAGCAGGACCACTCCCCCTAAATCACCCCAGCCAGGGTTTTGTCTAACCGAGCCTTAAAAATCTCCAAAGATGGAGATTCTACCACCGCCCTAGATAGCCCATTCCAATGCTTCACCACCCTCCTAGTGAGAAAGTTTTTCCTAATATCCAACCTTGACCTCCCCAGCTGTAATTTGAAACCATTGCTCCTTGTTCTGTCCTCTGTTACCCTCGAGAACAGCCTAGCTCCCTCCTCTTTGGAGCAACCCTTCAAGTAGTTGAAGGCTGCTATCAAATCTCCCCTCAATCTTCTCTTCTGTAGACTAAATAAGCCTAGTTCCTTCAGTCTCTCCTCATAAGTCATGTGCCCCAGCCCCCTAATCATTTTTGTTGCCCTCCGCTGGACTCTTTCTAATTTGTCCACATCCTTTCTGTAGTGGGGAGCCCAAAACTGGACACAGTATTCCAGATGCAGCCTGACCAGTGTCGAATAGAGGGGAATTATCACATCCCTCGATCTGCTGGCAATACTCCTACTGATGCAGCCTAATATGCCATTGGCCTTTTTGGCAACAAGGACACACTGTTGGCTCATACTCATCTTCCCGTCCACCATAACCCCCAGGTCCTTTTCTACAGCGCTGCTACTTAGCTGATCGGTCCCCAGCCTGTAGCAGTGCATGGGATTTTTCCGTCCTAAGTGCAGGACTTTGCACTTGCCTTTGTTGAACCTCATGAGGTTCCTTTTGGCCCAGTGTTCCAATTTGTCCAAGTCTCCCTGGATCCTGTCCCTGCCCTCCAGAGTATCTAAATAATAAATAATAATAATAAAAGTAAAAATAATAGTAATAAAAGATATGATTTAAAAGTAAATGTATTAAGCGGCTAAATACATTTTTAAACATCTACTGGAGATTTTTTTTGGTGTTGTCCATATTTTGTTTTAGTATGTAGAAAACCATAGTATTAAATCTTTATACATTAAATACAACATTCAAAATAGCTTACTTTCTTCAGAGATTACTTTATTTTCCTTTCTAAACTTCTTGTGTACTCCTTACAAGTCAAATGAAAAATACCCATTCCAGTGCCAGCAATTAAGGAGTGCAGAGTCATGACAAGAATCTTCATTGTTAAAGTGTGTGCGTGTGTGTGTGTGTGAGACAGAGAGAGAGAAGAAACTAGTTCTGTCCATTATTTCTTTTCCTCTGTGTACACTTTCAATATTATGGAGTCATGGACCAGTGCTCCTTTCAAGACTCTAATAATCTTTTCCTTGGTGGTGTCTTTGTGAATAGATACCTAGTGAGAATACAGACCTTCTAGAATGTTTTGGAGAGAGAAATCCATTAATGGATTTGCCCAATTTAATGAAATTTTCCAAGTTTTATTGTCATGTGAGGTTCACGGTCTTTTTTGATATAACTTGGCAAACACTTTCACGCTTAAATGCAAGTGGTTATATTTGTTGGTGGAAATTGCTTTGTATGGCTCATTATTCCATGGCATTGGTGAAAAGTGATTTTTTTTAAAGACCTTTTCACAAACGAAAATGTGCTTTCTTTGTGAAATTTTTCCACACAATATTTCTAGCACTGAGTCATATGGGCTTTTGTAAATGTGAACCTATTTTACTGCAGATTTTTTTTTGTTCAGGCAAGAATACATCAAAATGCAATAAAAATATGGAAATAAAAGTTGCTAGACACATTTAAAACCAAACTGGATAAAGGACTAAGTAATAAAGTAAGCTGTAGGGGAACAATCACCAACCATGTCACTTCACAGGTCTTTCCCATTCCTGGCTTCAGTGAGTGAGTATGGAAAACCACAATTAGATGGATTTGGGATATGTCATAGTTATGGGGAATGGGTTAATTCTGTGTTGAGAAAATCATTAATCTTTGATCCAGCAGAGGAAAAATGTATTTGCAGGCATTTCCACTCAACATCATTAGTTGTTGCTGCAGTAACAGGAGACTTTGAGGATTGTGGAACTCAGCAAAGAAAGGGTTATCCGCCCTCCTGAGTGTGTGAGTACACCCTGCACTAGCCGGAGGCAGAGAGATAATAATAACATGGGAGGGTGGCAGCCTGCACTCTGGAACAGTTTATGAGGAGGAAGTCTGCAATTACATATTTCTGGACAAACATTAACCAAGACTGAAACACAGCTCCAAAGAAAAACAGACTGGAACCTCCGGTAACATAGCTGCTATGTGGACTGAAAACATCAATTAAACACTCACGTGGTGGTAAAAATGCCCAAGGAACAATGCACAAAGCTCGATAATATTTAATCACGCTTGCATGTGTCTGCTCCACAATGGCTATTGCAGAGAACTAGGAGATTTTTTTAAGTATTGTCTGGCTCTGTAACAACAGACCAAAGCCACAGCAATGGAACTATTGTTTGCTACATTCATGGCCTAATCCATTTATATCTGTGGTTTCAGAGCTTGCCACCAAGCGCTGATACTTCTCCTTTTAAAACCAAGTTACTATGGGCATCTCTTAATCACTGTGGTTACCATGCTGGGAACAATTGGTGTTCTGTGCTGTGGTTTTGTAAAGCAATATTCTTATTTAGCACGTGGTGTGCTAAACTTGTCTATACCCACTTTATCACAGATGCTGCATACCTAAAAATGGAACTGGTCCACTAAAATTAGGTAATAAGTTCCAGAGGGGTAAAATTAGGCAGGCATCTGGATGATACACATTTCTTTTCCTTTATTTTTATGGTAGGCCACAACCATTATAAAGAAATTGTCCACTCATTACTGTATGCCCTGGGGAAAGGGAGGAGTGGCAGAATATAGACCAATAAAGGAAGTAGTTTCCCCAAAGGAGACACTTGCTGCAGCAAGCATAGTGTGTAAATTCCAAAGTTAGATGCTTTGAAAAATGTCCAAGCAATGAAGAGACATAAATTACTTATGGGGGGAATGGAGGAGAGCAGGAGGAGGGGAAGGAAGAGAACCATAAATCTTTTTGTAAAGAGTATTTGTCTCACCATTATTTCTAAGTGACGAGATGCCATTTCTTTAGAGCAATAATGGTAAGACAGCTGAAAATGAGAGGTCCAAACTTGGATTAAACTGTTAAAGCCAAGCAAAATTATTAAAATTACCATGGTGGCAGTTGAATTTTTGACAGTTTTAGGTAGAGTAAGGTGGGTCACATACTGCTAGCTATCCAATGCTGGCCTGCTAGCGATCTGTAGAATCAGTCATTAACATCTGATAGCTTTTAAGTGGCATATCTGAAATGAAGTTATTGTCTCAGGTGAGTTCATAGTGGAGAGGTGTTCCTGTCACAAAAAACACCCTCACAGTTTAGAACTAATTAGCACTCACGTTGACAGCCTCAGAAGAGACTTGAGTGGGAAGGCAGTTTTAACTAGTCATCCCTAAACATGATCCATATCTGAACAAGACTATGTTGGAAAGCTTCCATTGACTCTGCTGTGCCTTTTCTAAGGATGAACAAAGACTATTATTCAATCTCCAGACCTTTTATCAACACTAACATTTTTAAAAAAATAGTCAAATCAGTGTGAGGTGGTAGCCTGCTAATATACTATATGTTTGAATGAAATACATAATGTGGATTGTGATCATGGCAAAGGAATTAATTGTGCCATGTCATATGTTTGTATTTTTTAAAGTATAACATAAGAGTAGGTAAGTACCATCTCAATATAAAATGCATACTTGACTGATTCTCACTAAACCAATTAAGAAATGGGGTACAAGATCTTCAACAACAGAATTTGAGTTTACGACCTGCTCCAAACCCAATGGTGGTCTTTCCAATTACTTCAGTGTGTTTTGCCTCTAATTATGTTTGGTACTTAACAGGTTAATGCATGGATGGTTAATGTAGTATAACAAATGCCACCTTCAGAATGGAAGATCTTTTTTACATGGGAAATGTGGGGTCTCAACAAATATTTAGTTGGCTTTGGAATGACTGATTAGAAACTTTTCTGGTCTCTTCTGAGGCTGTCAATGTGAGTGCTAATTAGTTCTAAACTGTGAGGGTGTTTTTTGTGACAGGAACACCTCTCCACTATGAACTCACCTGAGACAATAACTTCATTGCAGATATGCCACTATTTAAGAGAAAATAGTGATCTTGGACTATGTATTGGTGTGTATCCATGGTTCCATAGCTGTGGTTGTCTCGATAGAGAAGGTTGGTGACTGGCAGGGGATTAGGAGGACCCTAGAACTTGTGCCTCTCTGCGGGTCTGAAAAGATCTGACTTTGGTGACATTCTGGACACACTGTAAAAGACTCTGGTGTGATAGGGTTTTTGGAGAGGGTTAAGGGTTTGCTTCCCACGGAGATGAAGGGGTGGAAAGGGATTTCTGTAGTAGTTGCCTGGCTGACTTCCTACTGAAACAATCGTGTACTGTGGGTCTCTGGAACCTGGGTCTGATGCTTGCATTTGTGTCCCTGTGCAGGGCAGGAGGGGTCCCTGGCTTCCACCAGATGGCACTGCCCCCCAGCTGTCCCAAGGAGGGGAGAAGGAGATTTATACCTGAACGGGATATGCTGCTTTTCCCCCTCCTGCCCCCTTGGGGATTTTCTGGGGCTCATGGTGATGACTTCCCTGGTTCTAGCTGGGCTCTGTTGCTACCTCTCACATTTACCCACTGCGTGGTGCCCGCCTCTCCCTCTCCAGCCCTGCAGCCCAATCAGATCCAGCACTGGTCTCCCTTATTGGGTGGGGCTGCCTGACCCACCCAGCTAGAGGGTAGTGAGTGTGTGTGTGTATGGGGGGAGCAGGAGTAGGGGAGGTCCATAGCTTCCTGTCCCTTGGCTTGTCCAGTCACCCTTTTAAGCCCCCTGCGCATCTCTCATTTGAAGGGCCTGGCCCACTGTCTCTGGAAACTATTAATAGTTATTAATAGTGTGTTAGGGCACCTACAGCCCTGGACAGGTGTGTGTTGTTAGTATTTAAATCTAAATAAAATATATACATGTAGGTACCAAACAAGGGTGGGGACTGGGGCGAAAGTGAGAGGAGGCAAAGAAGCTTCACTTTCCATTGAAAAGTGAATGTGAATCTGAGGTTGTTAAATGTACTTTCTTTTGAGGATGGAAAAAGCTTATGGCTGTAATGTGCACAATCTTTCAGATCTTTGTATTGTCTATTGCATCTTTAGATTTCCAATGACTTCTTGAAAGGGCAGACACTGAGCTGCTTGTTAATCCTTTTAGCAACTCATCAGTACAGCAGGAATTGCTGAAAAGACCTGTCCAGTTCCTGAGTGACAGCTGAACCTCACACTGAAGCAGGATGTTTTTCACAAGGGTATATATTTATATTACATGTCTCTACTTAAGAGTATATATTAATAAATGAAGGGTAAAATCATTGAATGTTGAAAGTATACTTTCTTTTTAAAAGCTAGGAGTTTCATCGGGTCACCTTTAGCCTTCGTATATTCATCAGTGGTCATCTCAAGTTCCAAAAGAGC
Source organism: Pelusios castaneus (assembly GCA_007922175.1). Taxonomy (NCBI): domain Eukaryota; kingdom Metazoa; phylum Chordata; order Testudines; family Pelomedusidae; genus Pelusios; species Pelusios castaneus. Next base: position 13,950,558 of record ML685791.1, read on the forward strand.
CAAAATTGACTTTCCCAGGTCCCAGGGAGACAAAATATTTTGTTAGCTTGCAAATAGTCAAAATATGTTCCCCGGGGACTAGCAGTCTGATTTTTAGGGTTGTACAGAATCAGGATTTGTATGGATTTGGGCTGGGTGCTGGTGTCAGGGTGTGTAATGGTATTCTTTTTCTTTTTCTTTCACTTTTTAACATCTCTGTCCCGTTACTGTGAGTTGGAAAGGAAGATTTGGACTCCGCACTGCCAGCTAAACATTCATCCATTTCCAGAGTTGTCAAGATGACTCCTGTTTCTCCAGCTCCCAAACAACCTGTTAAGGCTTCAGGAGACTTACACAGTGGTACTTGGGATCTGATCAGCCTCCTGGGCTCGCTAAGGGAGCTCTCCCCTCTTGTAGATATGCCTCTTTGTCTCCTCCTGCCACATCTCAGGACACAATATGTTGTGAGTTTTAATTCATAAAGTTAGTACTTAAAAGGACACTCTCTCACAAACATATATTGCCAATCTCCAAGCACCCTTTTGTCAGGAGAAGACTTTGCTCTGTGTGTGTGCTGAGACTCTGGTGGACCAAAATAGCATATACTAAAACTGAAGGCTGTCACAGAAAGTCTTATACCCAACACCTTGAACAGAATAAAATGAGGACTAAAAATTGCATGAAACAGAACAAGACCATTGCTCTTGTAAAGTACTCCTGTGATAAACCCCACTGATGTGAGGCAGAGTATTTTGACTCCTTAACTCCAGTGTTTCAGACTGTAAACCTCAGCAATAATTAGTGTGAGAGGAAAAAGTTCTATGAATACAGAGTAGTGTTGACAAGAAGCTTGTACCATCTGCTTTTTTCCACCCAGCATCTTGACCTCAATAAGAACATTTGAAGAAGATGTTCTTGGGATTAATCATTAGCAAATGTCCCATGACTTTCTCAGTTGCCCATCTGCATTTAATTTCAGCAGAGGGGAACCCTGATGTGTTCCTGCCTTCAGGTATAATTACTTCAAGACAGACTGACCATTTAAGCACAGGCAACACTGCTTAGCTTTAATTAAAATGGCAGAATTTATATGACCGGTAGTTTTGCAGACGATCATATGCATAAAAGCATATTTTGCATATCATTTCCTGCTGAGGCTAAGACCCTGGTACTAGCTGAGAGACTTGTAATTGGAGTTAAATTTCCAAAGTGACTTCATTCTATCATGGATATGAATGTGAAGTAACTAGTCTGGAGGATTACAGATACTCAGGCAAAAACACAGCCAAACAAAAATGTACACATGTGAAGCAAGGAGTTCATGAAGGTTGCTCTCTAAAGAATATATTGAGGTTTCTAGCAGAAACTTTACATCCACACTTTCAGGGTCTGTTTTGTTTTTTAAGAGATAGGGGCCAGTTGACATTAGTAACAAGAGAGTATGCATGTGATACTAGACATACCCATTTCTAACTCAGTTAAAAATCATCTGCAGATAATTAACCTGTCTATTAGAAATAGTTCAACAGGGATGTGTGTATGTGGGGTATGATGGGGTGGCTAGATCCTCAAAGGGATTTAGGCATCTAACTGCCACTTCAGGGGCCAGAATCCAAATGCTGAGAAATATGAAGGAGAAATGTTATTGTTTGCTTGGTTGTTTTTAAACTTTGCTGTAGACTTCTTCTCTTTCTTTTCTAAATCAATGTCTTAGACCAGCACAGGCATTTGGTACAGCAATATCAGCACTGGTGGATGTTATCCATGTCTGGGATGCACATATAACAGTGGATCTCTGCCAATCTGTGAACAGCGAGACTATATTTTATGATTATGAAAGATGAGTGGTAAAAGCAGAAGGGTTAGTTTATGTATGAAATAAGTTTTGTTTGACTGTTTTTTTGAAAAGACAGCCAGCCTCACTCACATTGGATTAGCTAACCAAGTCACCCTTAGAAGAAGCTGCTAAATGAATGACCTTTGCTGCGAACAGCAATTTTTGACTGAGCTGTACAGAACTATTAGTCCCACTGCAGTAAATGACATTTTCCTGCCTGCATCATGACATTACACTCACTGATAAAGATACAGATTATGAGCCTATGATAGTTTTAGGGAAAGCAATCCCAATCCTTTCCAATGAACTAGAGTTGTCAGGGTATGCTTTGAGAAGGCTGCAAATAGGGTGGTGCCAGAGCCAATGGTGTTGCTATCTCCTTTGTAAAACATTGTCTAGTGGCACTTTTAAAGAAGAACACATTTATTTATCACATGAGCTTTTTCTCCCATGAAAGCTCATGTAATAAATACATTTTACTCTTTGAGTGCCACTAGACTCCTGTTTGTTTATGCTGAACTAGACTAACAGGGTTACCTCTTTGGAACTTACCTCTTTTGTGTTTTTTATTGTCACTGGCCTGTGCATAGGAGCTGGGGAGAAGCAAAAAATTAAGACATAGTCTTTGTTACTTAGGCCTTGATGCAGCAAAGTGCTCTAGTCTAGTCGTACTTAAATCAGTAAAAATAACCTGAAGTCTGTCTGAGATTGGAATTTGATGTTAACTCTACCGTATAGATTTGGCCACAGCAATGCTGTCAACACTTTGCAAATATTCCACTGAATATAAGGTCTAAGAACAGTTTAATATACTACTAGGATCCAACGACACAATTGAAAACTGGTTTTTAGTTAGTGGGACTGAAGCAATACTGGTACTCCAAAATACAATGGAGATTGGCACCATTTAATATACAAAAATGAATGAATATAGGTAGATGATTCATACTGACCCCTAGTTATAGCTAAGTTGACTTCTTTCCAGCTACTTTCACAGACTTCCTGGCTCTTCTTTCCAATTAAAACCCTGGATGCCTGTATAATCAGTAGAAAACAAGGGCAAACACCATGTAACTACTGGCAAAAAAAAAATCTCTTGAATTACAAAATACTACATAATCTACTTGATTATAACAATGGTGGTATTTTGCAATTCTATAGTGGCTTTCATCCAATGGTTTAAAAATATTTTGCAAATACTGATAAGTTAACCTTGTATTTAAAAACCCTCTTGGGAAGTTACAGTAGAACCTCAACAATTCAAACCTCAATTACCTTAATTACTTCTGTTTTCCAAAAAGAGGTTTTCCTGTCCCACAATCTTAGTTGCATTGAAAATCTGTCTGATTATCCAAAATCTTAACAATTATTCTATATTCAGAGAATGAAAGCTGTAACATGTACCAAGATAGACTAAATTACTGGGATAAGGTCACACAACCAGTAAATGGAAGAACCAGAATAAGAACTTGAGACTTAACTTCCAGTCTTCTGCTCCACCCATTTTCTCTATCCTTTAATGAAAGTTTTGCAGATGGAATTTGCACTTGCAAAATATTTATCCATTCTTTTATACCCACACCATTAATTGTAGGGCAAATAGATGGTCTCAAATTTAGTAGGTGTCATTTCTGTTCATAGAACTTGCACTGCTCCCTGCATGGTTATTTTTCTTAGCTTTTATTTTTAGTGTAACTTCTGAAAAAGCAGAATAAATGTTGGACAATATAACTGTGATGTTTGTACTGTGATAAATGTCATTTTCCCAGAAGGCTTTCCTACAGAATATTACACAAGGAACAAAAGTTTTCTTTATACAAGACACAGAGTTATATTTTTCATTGAGATGTATGTTGCAGATTAGGAGCTTACTTGATGACTACTACTAATTGTCTGAATTCTACTCTTCAGGGAGTCTTTCCAGGAGAGCATTTAGTGTTAATCTGGTTAAATCTGAAATGTTTTCCCTTTATGATGTTTATTTTGCTTTGAGATAGTTACAGTTCATTCATGTCTACTGAAGGAACAACTGGTTTTTGCTACCGTTTCTTGCAAGGATTCATGGGAAACTCATTTACATATTCCTTGTTACAAAGGCAGACCACATTCTGGCAAAGACAAAGTGCTGTCTGATAAACAAACTTCATATACCAAGTCTGCCTGGAGGAAAGCCAGGATGTGATCAGCCTTTGTAACAAGGTGCTGTTTATTCTGTGGCAAAGTCAAGGGAAGGGACAAACTAACAAAATCTTTCTTCCGTTCTCGGGAAGAATTTCCATCAGTTAAAACATATGTGTGATTCACTTTAGGCAATACTATAGTTAGGCTTGGTAGAATTAAGATATTTCTTTATTTAAATACTATTGATAGATAATATCAATATTTATGTACTTTTCAATTTTTGACTTACAATTTGTCACAAACAACTATGGGGGAGATCAGGCAATAATTAATTATTTAATGATATTAATGATGTTGAGATTCAAAAAGTTAAAGCTTTAAAACAATGAAAACACAAATTGTTGACATCACATGTCAAAATATACAGAGGTCCAAAATACACAAAGTAAATAGTCTTAAACAAAACTCCAACTTCTCAAGCAGCATTTTTCTTTGCCTATCTGTAAAGTTCAATAATTATTAGTGGAAATATTTTTTGTCAGTTTGTTTGTGTACAGTGAAATAGATGTTTACCAACATTTACCAGTAAAAACCTAATCCTTGCACTATGGCCAGGCTTGGATGTTTTTCCTCCAGAAGGTTTCTTGCTTGCTGTCATCTAGGGAGAAAAGCATCATCATCCTCTATACCCCCACTTCTTTCTGGGCTGATTAATATTTAGGGAAACTTGAAGAGTCCAGTTTAAATAAATGTGTTTATGTAGATGTTCCTGCTCTTCAGTTAGTAGATATCTTTGCTGTTTACTAATGGTTAGAATAATACTTTACACATCTATCGGCTTCCATTCAAGAAATTCAAAGCACGTTTCAAATACTAATGAATTGTCTTTTTCACAAAACCCTTGTTGGTAAATATAGATCGTCAACTCATGTGGGATGACACTGACTCTGCTGTACAAAGCACACAGTAAATGAACACAGTGGGACCAGATCTATGGGCTTTGTGTCTCATACAAATAATACTAAGTATCTGCCGCTGCCCTCAATCTCAGTTATGGAACCGGAACTCATAGGCATGCTCAGACACTATTAAACGAAGTTTTTCACAAAACCACCACTTCTTTTAATCTCTACCCTAGTGGTTAAGAGCTGTTTCCCAGGTTGTGGGTGACCTGGGTTCAAATCCATTCGGTGTATTACGCTTTAGATGACAAAACTTTTTTTAGAGTAGGGAATACATGTTTTTGCAAAAAGTGTGTAACACGAATGGACCCTGCTCTTAACTGGTGCTTCTGGGCACTATTGCCATACAAATAATTAATAATAGAAAATAATCATTAGACACCTTAAGGATGAAGTTCCAAAGGGGTAGCCATATTAGTCTTGGTCAGTAAAACAAACAAGGAGTCCTGTGACACTTTTGAAGACTAACAAATTTATTTATTGCATGAGCTTTCGTGGGAGAAAATCCCACTTCATCAGACACTTTGAAGATGGGGGACTTACAGAATGGGAGGAAGCTAAAGGGACTTATGTAAAAATACCATCATTCCCTGAGAATATTTGGTTGAGAGGACTTAATTAAAAGCTGGACAAAGCCATTCAGGGCAGGGCCCTGTCTTTCCCTCCCTTCCCCCTTTTCTAAAAAGCATCTATTCTAGCACACTTGTGGACATGATAAAATAGTCTAGTGAGGTTCCCTTATTCACAAGACACAATTTATGTCAAAGTTGCATTCTTGATCTTTTTTTTTTTCTTTCTGTGTGGTGTGTTTGGTTTGCAGTAAAAATACCTGATTTATGCTGATGTGCTACACTGGTGATAAATTACAGTGATAAAAGCAAACTTGTGTAACTCATATGCTTGAAAGATTCCTGTTTTCAGACCATGTGGATTCTGAAGTGATGGGTTTCTATCTAGCCTTTTTACAGCAGGCTAGATTCTGCCTCTTTTGAGCAGGGCCGGATCAAGGCCTGTGTGTGTGGGAGGGGCGAGAGGGGGGGAAAGGGCTGTTCACCTTGGTGGGGCTCCCCCCATTGCTGGTGCTGGGGTGTGGGGTCAGGGGCTCTGGGGCCCATGGGGCGGAGCTGCTGCAGGGAGCCTGGGGATAGGGAGACTCGGGCTGGTGCTGCTTGGGGCACTGGGGGAGCCCAAGGGGTGGTGCAGCTGGGGGCAGCTCCAGAGGGGCCATGGTCCATGGCACTCTGGGAGGCCCCTATGATCTTGGGCCCCGGGCATGGGCCCCAAGAGAGCAAAGTGAGTAGCTGTCCTCCCTCCAGCTCTACAGGCTTCTGTAGTGCAAGGACTGGATCCATGACTGTCCCTTGCTATCAATTTTCAGGAATTGGTAGGGCCTGCTCTTTTCAGGCACAGTGTGAAGATCCTGGGAATTGTGAGTGAGCAGAGCTTCAGTATCTTTCTCTTGGTATGCATGCGTTATGATACAGTCTTATTATATAACTGATTTTTTTTTCTCTATCATTGTCAGGTTGTGTAATTAACTTGTCTGGGGTCTAGGTGACCCTTCCCACTTAACTAAAATGTATATGGTACATAATGGTAAATGTAGCTTCTGTGCGCAGCAAATCAAACAAGCTCTCCAAAGCATGGTTTTATAGTTTTTGGAAGCATTTACAGCTTGTTTACTTCAGTCGTTGATTCCTATGACTGGAAAATCAAAAAACAGACAGCAAGGACTTCGCTACACACTGTCTCTTTAAAGCCTGCCATCTGGTACTGTATGCCATCATCACCATATGAAATGTGCATTTGACCAGCAAAACTTATAAAAAAAACTCAAGTACAGCTTGTAGCTTGGAAAATAAGGGTGGTTGTAGGATAAAGTTTTGCAGCTGAGTTAATGAAGCCTGCAGCAGAGTCAGCAGATCTGGCTGCTTGACTGGCAATGTGTTTTAAAATGCAGCTACTAAATTGTACTGAACTGAGTTATTGCAGTTAGTATCACCATCTATAACATGTGCAAATAGATGACACAGTCTGCTTTGGGATTATCATGATTACATGGTGTTATGTTAATTATGCAGGAGGTTCCTGAAGGCCCAGCTCAATGCAGACGACAGGTAATCCTTCATAGACTAAATATGTGGGCTGGATTCTGATCTTGCCACACACCAATTTGACTTCAGTAGAAGTACAGTGAGCCAACTTCTCTAGTGCACTCGGCACTGCTCTGACTTGTAGGTAATCTTCCTTGCACTAGGAGGCACTCTGTTGGCATAAGGCTGACCGAGGCAGTCACCTTCTCTATCCCCAGGTGGGGGTTGTGTTTGGGGGACATATGGGGCTGGATGGAGAGCAGCTCTGCTATACAAATCCTCCATGGTCAAAGGAAAAGTCAGCTATCTTCAGCAGAGCAAAAATGGCTGGCCAATCAGGGCAGAGCTTCCTGCCTTCCTCCCCCCATTTCCCAAATAAAATACTAAGCATCACAGCAATCCAGCACCACCTAGGAGCTGGTTCCCAGGGTGATTGGCCCTGACAGCAGATGTGGGGCCACTCTGACACCTGGGCTGGATGTCACTTCCAACTAGCTCCCTGATGAGTCTCATAGACTCTGGTCTCTTTTGACCTTAATGTGATTATCTAGTCTGACCTCCTGCCCAATGCAGGCCACAGAACCTCGCCCACCCACTCCTGCAATAAACCTCTGATTTATGACTGAGTTATTTAAAATCCTCAAATCATGGTTTAAAGATGTTAAGGTACAGAGAATCCACCAGCAAGTGAGCTGTGCCCCATTCTATAGAGGACGAAAACCCACCAGAGCTTTGCCAATCTGCCCTGGAGGAATATTCCTTACCAACCTCAAATATGGCAATGAGCTAAAAGCTGAGCATGTGGGCAAGACTCTAGCCAGATGCCAAGAAAGAATTCTTTATAATAACTCAGAGCCCACCCATCTCAGGCCACTGGCATATCTCCCACTAGTAGTCGAATATCAGTCAACTGCCAGACTAGGCTGTCCCATCATACCATCAGCTCCATAAATTTATCAAGCTCAGTTTTGAAGCCATCTGGGTTTTTTGCCCCCACATCTTCCCTTGGAAGACTATTCCAGAACTCCACTCCTCTGATGGTTAGAAACCTACATCTAATTTCAAGTTTAAACTTCCTGATGACCAGTTGATGTCCATTTGTTCGCGTGTCCACGATGGCACTGAACTTATATAATTCCTCTCCCTCCTCCCTCTGATGTATTTATAGAGAACACTCACATCTCTTCTCGACCTTCTTTTGGTTAGGCTAAACAAGCCAAAATCTTTGAGTATCCTCTCATAAGCCAGATTTTTTTCCATTCCAGGGATCGTCCTCGTAACCCTTCTCTGCACCTGTTCTAATTTGAATTCATCTTTCTTAAACTTGGGGACCAGAACTGCACACAGTTTTCCAGATGAGGTCTCACCAACACCTTGTATAACAGTATTAACACCTCCCTGTCTCTACTAGAAATACTGCATCTCATGCATGCTAGGACTACATTAGCTTTTTTTCATGGCCACATCATATTGGCAGCTCATAGTCCTCCTGTGATCAACAGGTACACCCAGATCCTTTGCTTCCTCTGTTATTTCCAGCTGATGCATTCCGAGCTTATAGCAAAAATTCTTTGGTCCCTAAATTCATGACCTGAGAATTTTGAATTTCACTATTGAAATTCACTACTATTCCAACTACTGAATTTCATTCTAGTCCTATTACTCCAGTTTACATGGTCATCCAGATCTTTCTGTTGGCAGCACTCCCAGCTTTGTGTCATCTGCAAACTTTATTAGCACATTCTCACTTTTTGTGCCAAGGTCAGTTATAAAAAAAAAATTAAATAAGCTTGGTCCCAAGACTGATCCTTGAAGAACTCCATTAGTAATCTCCCTCCAGCCTGACTGTTCACCTTTCAGTATGACCTTTTGCAGTCTCCCCTTTAACCAGTTCTCTGTCCACCTTTCAGTTTTCATATTAATCCCCATCTTTTCCAATTTAATTAGCAATTCCCTATGTGGAGCTGTATCAAATGCTTTACTAAAATCTATATAAATTAGATCAACTGCATTCCCTTTGTCTAAAAAAAACTTACCTTCTAAAGAAAAAATCAGGTTGGTCTGGCACAATCTACCTTTTGTAAAGTCATGTTGCGTTTTATCCCAATTATCGTTAACCTCAGTGTACTTAACTGCTTTCTCTTTCCCTATTGTCCCAAATGTGTTGAGATGAGTTTTGGTGTGAGGAGAACTTGCGCCCCTTGGCTTTACATGGGTTTTACTTTACTGAAGACAATGGAATTCCCAATTTTCACCATTTGCGAAATCAGAACCAGGCCCTACATTTCAGGAAAACCTATTTCTAGGTTGGTGTCAGAACTTCATGAACTAAATTGATCTGGGTGAAATTTACCCCCTTGCTGGATCAACTGTAAGGCCAATTTCATTCTCAAATCTCTCCCAATCCCTTAACGGGTTTACATGCTAAATAGGCCTTGGGCTAGCAGCCTGCTCATGGGCTAAATATTATCATCACCAGCATGAACAGGTATTGTAGAATCTAGCTTGACGATGCTCTTGTGAAGGAGGTACAGATGGGGTGACTTAATCCACTGCTGAAATACAGTCATAGATTTACACTTCCAAAAGCGAAGTGATGAATCCCTTGCCCATTCTAAGGGGAAACATAATTTAAGTAGGAAGAATACTGGTGATGGAATTTCAGCCAGGACACAGTTTCTTACAAGAAAAATGTGCCATAGAATCATAGAAATATAGGCTGGAAGGAAACTCGAGATGTCATCCAGGACAGCAAAACAAACAAGAAGTCTAGTGTCACTTTTAAGGACTAACAGATGTATTTATTGCATGAGCTTACGTGGGAGAAAATCGCACTTAGATGCTTGAGGATGGAGAAAGACAGATGAATGGAAGGAAAATAAATGCAGGGAAGTGTAAGTCATAGGATCAGATCAGACTGCTGCAGCAAATCAATGTAGTTATTTACATTCACACAGAGGAGAAGAGCATATTAGAGGGAGATGAGGAAAAATGGAAAGCAAATGTATCTGTTTTAATGAGAAAAAGTGGTCCCTATTTAACCCTAAGTTGACGGTGTCAAATCTGCCTATGAATTCCAATTTTACAGTTTCTCTTTGAAGCTTTGATTTGTTACCCATTTGCCTAAGTACAAAGTACAGCTATTAACAGATGATTAATGGAGTGATCAGGAAGATTGAAGTGTTCCCCTTATTCTGCTTCTCTCATGCCTTCCTTTACTTAGAATCATGAATTCATAATTTCAGGATAACTTTCTCCCAAATCATCCTACACTTTGAGATTTGCTACCAGTTCCTACCTGTTAGTCCGAATCAAGTCTATAAGGACTATCAAGTCTTGTTTTGAATATTGGTGGTTCTCGAATTGCCACCTTCTCTGCCTCCTCCTGCTTTGGCCCCATTCCTCCTACTCCTTCCCCTACCCCATTTTTGGAATATGTAATATGTGCTACAACATAAGTGTCTAATCTAAAATAAATCCTGAATGCTGAGGATTTAGGTTTTCTTTCAATAGAAGAGCATTTCTACAATTACAAATTTGTGAAGATGTAATATATTTTGACATGTGAGACCTTTTTTTGTTTTGTAAAAATAAATGTTGTTAAATGTCTTAAAATAAATGTGATCGGCAGTTGCATTCAGTGAACCAAACGATGGTCTGACGAATGCCTAATAATGTTTCCCTAACTTCTCAAAGACATTTCAGGAAAAATGAAACACATATTGTCATCCTCCTTCCCTGTTATATGATGTGAAAAGGCCTACTCAAAATTAGTAGGGAATAGATTGCATAGATGTTCATATGATACTACTACCCTTTTCTTCCCTGGCAGTCAACATGTAATGTTAGCATTTCAAAGTTCAGTGTCAACGTTAGCACCCATAGCAGTGAATGGGTTAACTTCCATTTTGAAGAAGTTTTGTTGCAGGCTGTCTGCAAATGCAGGCAGAAGATAATGTACTAGATGCAATGTCTTCAGTGTTTTCTCTGGAACTGTAACAGCTATTTTTTAACCCAAAGCTGAGACATTGAAGAAAAATTGAATGGTCTCTTTGGGGCATGCCTTGTGCGTTGCGCAACACTAGGTTAGATCTTGTAGACTGATAACACATCTTTGTGGTTGTGACTAACTTGGATTTTAATCCTTTTTCTGCTTCCGCTGATTCATTGGATGATCTTATACATATCCCCTAAGCTCTTTGGGTATGTCTACACTGGCAATTTAAGTTGACTTGAGGAGGCTTAAGTCAACTTAAATTAAGCCACGTCCACACTAGGCTTTCATTAAGTCAACTTAAGAAATTCCTTAAGTTGACTTAATGAAATCTTAAGTCGACTTTATAACTACCACTCAACCCTTAAGTCGACTCCTTAAGTTGACTTAAGAATGGTGGGGACGTGGAGTAACCCTTAAGTCAACTTTATTAAGTCGATTTAAGAATGGTTAGGTCGACTTACCAAAGTGTACTAAGTCGACTTAAAGTTAAGTCAACGGAGTCCACTTTAAGTTGACTTTAATAAGGTCAACTGTTTCGACTTAAAGTCAACCTTATTAAGTCGACTTAACAAAATGGACCTAACTTTTCCTAGTGTAGACATAGCCCTCATGTCTCACTTTAACCAATTGTCAGGTAGAAAATACTTGCCTCCAAATCAGAGGAGTAAGAACTAGAACAATCAGAGTAAGATCCCCTAGCTGCTCAGTAAGGCAGATACACACCATTATGTTTTCTCTCTGTGCGTGCGTGCGTGCGTGCGTGTGTGTGTGTGTGTGTGTGTGTGTGTGTGCTCCTGACAATGCTCTCTGGCATGAGGACAGAAATTAATGGTATGTTCTGGTGTTTTTTTGTTTTGTTTTAAAGGAGGGATGTCAAAGAGACAAGAAAAGTGGCTTGTTGGATAGATGTATGGTGGGTTATCCAAGTGTAAGAGAAACACTCATCTCCAAAAAAGTATACAGACTTGCTCAATGTGGCTGCTTGGTGGTGGTGATGTTTTTGTATTGCCCCCAAATGGGCTAGGTGCCTACCACAAAGAGTGTAAAATCTACATTTGAACAGGGTACAACAGGCAAGAACCAAGAACAGATGGAAAAGGGGAGGGCAGAGGAGAGCTGAGTGTGACAGGAATAAGATCACAGGGTAATGCAGAAGATGTATACCAATCTTGATGGTTCAGTTGAGACAATAAAACTTATCACCCTTTCCTCTCCCACGCTTCTTGTAGGTAGTATGGTAGTCATGGAAAATTTGAATAAGGCTATGGAGATGACTTCACTTTTAAAGTGTTTTAGCCCATTGAGTTGTGTTTGAGTGCTCTACTGTATTTCCAAGGGACTGTTTTGGTTTTGTGGTTGATTAGAAAGGCCATGTCTTGAAAACAACTGTCTATTGGACAATCAAGTCCTGAGCATGACAGGCTTGGGAACAAAAAGGAGTCTTTTGAAACTAAATGTGAACAATCTTTCACAAAAGCGAGAATGTGTTGTGGAAATATTAACCAAGATGGACCCCCCATAGCCATGCATCAGCTTTTTTTTTTTTTTTTTTTTTTTAATTACTTGACATATATTTCTGGTTGTGGTTTTTTTTTTTTGTCTTGTTTGGTTTTTGTTTTTCAAGAGGCAGAGAACAAAAATAAATGAAAAGCATTAACAGCTTTGCGAGGTCACTGGAACCTGAGTAGAATTATTAACTGATTCCCGCTCTCTCTGTCAAGCACTCTGTATTCACTGTATCTCAAGCTTGAAGCCAGACCTTATTTTACTGAGCAAAAATGGTCCTTTTGTTGCTGGTTTTCCCCTAGTGTCATCTCTCATGGTTGCCACGGAAACCAGTGTGTATCCTTTCAGCATAGGTTATTGGGCCTCAGGAAGGAAGTGCTCCAGTGCTGGCCTGCTATTTTTATAGAACTGTTACATAATACAATCTATTAGAGCTTCCTCTTGGTGTTTTATTGCACAAAGGGGAAATTAAGCTTGATGACTCCTAAATGTTTGATGGAGGATATCAGGTGACTTCTGGATTGTTTTGTGCTGGCTGCGTAGCAGCAATATTTCTGTATGCAATTTAAGAAGAACATTGGTGTCATTGGCAATATTTGTCTATGCAAATAGCTAGAGGAAGCTGAATTCTAAGCAGAGCAAGGACAAACACTGTAAAAGAGCACAGCACTATTAATTGGGCAGGAGGGGATGGCAAAGGAGGCTGATGTCTTATTGACAGAATGGGGTAAAGTAGTTTTAAAGAGAAAGCATGTGTTTGTTTCAGACCAGTGGAATACTGAATACTGGAATTGAGAAGCATTGTAATAAGTCTGTGGCCACATAATGCCATAGTGGCTGTTTCTGTGATGACATCATGGTTACTCAGAACGTAGATCTCTCTTCTTCAGAGGCATAAGCCTCTACCACTTAAGATAATGGAGAACCTCCTTATTGAGTGAGCAATTCTGGGGTGTATGATGTACTTGAATAGTTCTGTTCCCATCCAGATGAGGGCGTTATTTTATAGTGACACCAATTTGTTTGGGTATATTTTAAAAATGATTGACTACAACTAAGAGCAAGATAAAAACATCTGACGTGACTGTAATGGGTCTTTCTGATTTTCTTCAGTCACAACTTTCTCTGTATTATGTAGGTGTCACATCCTCCAATGAAGTGTGTTATCAGTTTAGAGCAGTGGTTCCCACCCTGTGACCCGGGGGCCAAAAGTGGCCTGGGAGGGATTTCAAAGTGGTCCTCAGCTCCCCTTCTGCTGACTGCGGAAGGGAGCTGTCTGTGGGCCTAAATGGAGCATGTTTCTGAATGGCTCCTTGCTGCAGCCAAAGGGGATGGAAAATCAGCACTCTTTTCCCCCTGGCTGTACAAGGAGCCATGCACCATGCACCAAGGTCCATATGCACTGGGGCCCTGCGGGAGCCAGAGGGATGGAAACATTGATCTTCCATCCTCCTAGCTGCAGAAGGGATCCAGGTGGAGTGCACAGGGCTACAGGACACGTATGGTTTCCCTGCTACAGCCAGGGATGTGGGAGATCAATGAGGAGGCAGCCTCCTCACTGAACTCCTTCCATCTGGCTGCAGTGAGGGTGGGCGGGGCTGCTGGCAGAGACTGGTGGCCCTTCAGGATTGTAAAAATATCTGTGTCCTTCGAGCCAAAAAGTTTGGGAACCACTAGTTTAGAGGAATAGATAGGGCATCAAGTAGTCTATTCTGTGCTTCATCGTCTCTTACTCTTCTTCTTTTGGAGGGAAGGATTACAATTTTTTGTGGGAAAGCATATTATTTATAATTTATTTATACTGAAGAGGGTGAGTTTTGACGCTGTTGTGATTTCTGGTGAAAGGGAGCTCTAAAAGTTGAAAAAGCTTTGTCTCCTGTAATGGGGAAATTCCATTGTTTCTACAGAACATAACTACTATGGGGAGGTCTTGGTTACAGAGACTGGCAGTCTCTGAGGTAGCCTGAGTCATTGTAAACTTTGAAGATAAGGGCCAGAATCTTTCATTTGGTGTGTGTGTGTTTGAGAGAGAGATGGAGAAGTGATGTATTCCATGGGGCATGCTTAGCAGCTGGGCTGCAGCATTCCAACCAGCTGTAGTTTTTGTGAGTGGTGGTCATTCTTCTTAGGCAAGGCCTAGAGATGAAAAATGTTTTCACTGTGACCATGTCAGTATACAATAGGATGGAGCACAGTCTCTAGGCTAACACTGTAACTGAAGGAAGGCATTTTGACAGCTTTTTGCTATTTTTGTATCCTGTAATCTTTGATATTCCAAGAGAATGCTGAGACTTCAAACTATATCAGGGGTTCTCAACATTTTTTGCTTGGCCCTTTAAGAATATTTCGGGCACTGATGACCTCCCTGAAAGTGATTTTTTTCCCTTCCACCGCCTTACCATGCCACCCTTACTGGCATGCATGGGGGCTGACAGCTCCCGCCATAAATAACTTCATGACCCCCAGATTGAGAACCCCTTGACTACATTGATGAAAAGAGGATAGACCACCTTGATTGATGAGAATCTTGCCATCCTTATTAAAGAATTTCCTATATAATCGCTTCTGCCTAGGTTAGGCAGAGCTCGCTTTTATTGTAGATCTTGCTGTGATAATGTGCATAAGGAGGAGACACTTTTGGGTGTTGTCTGGATACTGAGGGTAACTGACATCATGGTTTTCATGATCTCTACTGGTGATTTTACAGCAATGTTTGTCTGTGGTGCTCCAGAAGAGGAAAACCCAGAGAAATAGCAGGTGCTTGTCACAATTCTCTGGATTTGTGTTACGGGGAAGGGTCTGAACTAGCTTGCCACACTGCTCATCCATGACACATCAATGGGGCAAGTCAGCAATATCTTATGATTGTCGAGAGTGCAGATGGCTGATCCAATATGGCAAATATAAATACCTGATCCTTGTGTGTTGCCAAGCAGAGATCAATCACCAGTTCAGCTAACCAGTGCCATATGTGTGTTCTGTTGTATAAGACGATGCAGGGTATTGGTAAAGATCATATGTATTTGGAGGTAGTTCTTTGCCAGCTTCTATAGAACTTTGCTTGAGAAAGGGAAATTAGAAGTGACATGTGCTTACATCTGTTACAGTACTGCATACTTTAGGACTAGTAGGAAACTACCTTCCTCAAAGGAAGACTAGATAACTACTTGCCATTCCTTAGTATTGATGTAAGAGAAGAATCCTTCACTTCTGGTATGAAAAACCACCAAGGCAAAATGACTTCATTTCTATAAGGACAAATCCTAGAAGTGTTGGGAATTATAACTCCACTATATGAAGATTTGGAAGAAGCTTCATTAAGATAGTGCACATTACATTGAATTCCAGAAGATTCATCATTGGTCTAGCTGCATCTGTTTCTTCAAGGGCTGGCTGTGGTGACTGCTCTTTTTGTAACAGTGAGGAGCAAGTGGAATGAGTTATCTTGCTGTGACTCTTCATGAGGTACTAGGAACTTCCAAACCTTGTGAGCTCTGTGGGACACTTTTAAGAAAAGACCTGAAAGAAATAAGTTTGCTGGAACTAGGTGCATACAAACATGAGACTTGTAAAACTTCCCCTGGGTGCTCCCACTGTTATCCCACAAGCTAGTTTAATTCATATACTTCATTTTTGACTAGGAGGTTATATGGGGCCACAAGGATGTGAAAATGTACAGTTCCCAAAGGAGGGATGGGGGAAGAAAAGGAACTTAGACAATTCTACTAGGCTGTTGACAGAAAATGTACAAAAATGCTATGTATTTGTGACCTGAGTTAGAGTGATGATGTGTTCCAACATAATGTCCCAGATCTTGCCTTACACCAAGTCTCCATTGTTCCACTATAGTGATACAAAGAGGACTTAAAGCTACCTTAGGAGGCCAGCTACAGAGTTGTCTTGCACAGGGGAACTGCCAGATGATGTAAAATCCTATGAAGAAGTGCGTTTGGGACCAGGAGTGTGAAATCATCATTGAATTAATGACTCCCACGGGGCTGTTAAAAGCTAGGGACCATTAGAACAACCACACGGTTGCTCTTACTTGCCCCAGTGTCTGAACTGCCTTCTGGGTTCTGGTTGCTTTAGAATTGCAAGAAGGCAGGTAATGCCACCTTTGATGTCACTTTCTTCAGGTGCGGTGTTTTGAGCTTGGTGCACCTGAAGACAGACAACTCGTTGCATAATGATGCTGTCAGGAAGCAACATCATTGCATAAGGAAATGTCTGATGTCCGATATTTACGTAGCTTATATATTATGCTTGTCTGCAATTCCAGGTCCTCATTACTATTTGAAGTCTTCAGTGTACAAGCCATTGTCGATTGGACTGAGTCCTTTTGCAAGACTACGATATCTAGCTCAAATTATCCGTTACTTACAGCTATTAAAGTTACATGTGGTAGAATTCTCTTGGATCACTGGACTCGTGGTATAGTGATAGTGCTTGTACTGTTCACACTTTTAATGGTGGAGTTTTTTTGGTTGTCTCAGGATAACTGACTACTTTACTGGAGTTCATTTTGAAATTCTCATAATTTCCCTTCATGGAACCTTTTGTTATTCCAGGGGTTGGACCTGGGTTGTGAATTCTCCTGACTGTTTGATTTTGTTCCACTTCTCCCAAAGTCAGACTACAGTGGAGCAAAGTAAGAATGTCTTAGGTTCTGTCATTCCTTGAACAAAAAGAATAGCTAAGAGAGAGAGAGAGCGCCCCTTGAGTCTCATAGAAATCCTGCATTATGTAGGTCCTTCTAGATCTAGAAAACAACAGTTCTGTTTCCATGAGAAATGTTGAGGTTTTGAGATCTTTGGTTCTAATGAGAAATGGAAATGAGCCCTTTCCAAAAACATGTCATGGAAAAAAAATTAGAGCCTGACTTGCCCCAGAACAGAGCAGGAGCCTAGTGGGCAATGCAGCCAGTAGAGAGATGTGAGAGGTAAGGCTATGGGTCAATTCCAAGGTGGGTCTTTCTCTCCAGAAGTTCCATCCTGAATCTGGGAAACCATTTTGTCAAAACTGATAAGTTTTTGGAAAGCTAATCTGTTCCAAGAGAACAGTATTTTTCAGATTGTGAGGAACTTTTGTCAAAATGACTTTGGACCAATTTTAGGAGAGAGCAAATGCCTAGCAGGAGAAAAGGCAGCTCCAGTTTGAATGATGAAAGGTGTGTGTCAAACACTGGAAGTGATGCTTCTTGTATTGGCTTGCTTGGAAAGCCTTTATATATAAAAATCCCTATTTGTTTTAAAAGGAGTCTCCTGGATGAAAACAACTGAGGGCAAGAAAGTGTAAAACGTGCAGCTGTAATTCTGTCTTTGTCCTGTCAAATGTTAAGCCGAGCAGGGAATATGGAGGGCTTTTTCTTTTTTCTAGCAAATACTTCCCCAAGCTTCCTAGGGCAACAACTAGCAGGGTATTTAATGGCATCATTCCAAGCCTCCAAGCTACTGGTTTTGGTATGGATATGACTCTCCTTTTCTTTTTATTTTTAGAGTGCCCGGTTTTCAGGGGGTGGAAGGAGTGTCTCTCATTATCAGTGAGTGAATCAAACCACAGTGGCTGGCTTCCACAGCTATTTTACCTCCCTGCCAAATTGGAGGAAATCAAGCCATATTATTCACACCACTAGCCGTTTTGTCTTTCAAGTAAGACTTCCTTTAATTTTAAACACATGTGCATGCATGTATAATAAAATAGAATTGTGTCTGTCTCAAAATACCTATTTTAAATATACCTACATCTTCCTTTTAAGCCTCCCCCTATCCACCAATTTAAAAACGCTCCCTTGAAAGGTTAATCACTGGCATTACCTGTATTGAAAAATATGCTGTAAATGGAAGCCTCTGAGGGTGATAGAAGAAAAATCTTCCTTATGTTTTAATAAACACACCATAAAAATTGATTTTATAGAAAGCTGTATTCTGGGCACAGTACACCTACCTGTTTCTCTCTGGTCTGTGCAGACATATGAATAGTGGAAACTACAATCAGATCTGTGCAAAATTAAGTGGTTTTGCTTCCCAAGGGTTTGTGTACACACTCTGGGTTCACATCAAAACCACACTTCTTGCCCATTTTCAATATAATCCCACAAACCGAGTCTATTTCATTTAAAACTGGAATTGGATTTATGTGAGTTTTGTGCTTGATATTTGAATGTGAAACAAATCTTAAAACCAGAGAAATTTAACTTGTTTTTGGATTTTGCTGTAAACATTTCAGGCAGCTCTATTGACAATATGATTTCAGATTCATGCAAGCCCAACATATCAGCAGTTTGTTTACTGTATGGGATGTTTCTTAGGCAAACCAAATCAAGCCAATCTTCAGTGGTTTTAAAAAAAATAGTTTCTTCTTCTCTTCCTTTTTCAGCTGTTGGTATCAATGGTGACTTTTATGCTTATTATCTTGTGGTATGTGATAGTGCAAAGATGCATTACCCTAATGGGATATCCAGCCAGTGTTGTCTCAGGCAGACATGTTGCTTCTGCTTTATCCTGCCTCTCTCATGTAATCTACACTTCAGCAGAAGTACTTGTCAGAATAGTTATTTTAGGGCTGGGCTGGTAGCATCACCTATTACTAAGGTTGCCTGATGCTTCCCATTATAGACCTTGTTTTCAGCCACTTTGCCAAATTTAAAATATGGGCTGTAATCTCCTGTATTTTGGCATCTGCCTCAGACTGAACTTTCTTGAGAAAATTTCAGCTGGAATAATTAACTTTTCCTTAGCCTTGCTCTGAAAAACAGGGAAGTTGTTTAGCAAAGCTAAAAATATTCCAGGGCCGCCTTCTTCAAAAAGTTCTCACCCTGTCTTGTACTTTGGAGCAAGAACTTAAAATTTTGCATGTGGGTGGTTGACCTGTGTTTCATGGCTGTAAACTAACTAAAGATTTATTAATAAAAGACAAGAAGAGTTATGAACAGTTAAAAGATTGTATACATACAAATGTTTGCAAAATCCTTAGCTCACTTTGCAGCAGAAATGGAACAATCTGCTGGTTTGCAAAAGTTTCTCTGGTTTGGTGAATCTAATTCTAGAATAAACCACCAGATTTTGGGGGCTGTCTACCCTGTTTCTTGCAGTCTGCCTGAAGTGTGGCATTCTCAGTGTGGTCCTTCCCAGGCACTCAGTCACATGAAGTAAATAAGTGATTGAACAGTATGAGAAAACAAAATATTGAGTAGTTGTGTCATCCAGTCTGTGCACTAAATGAAGCAAGAGTCCTGTGGTGGGGAAAAAGTGATCATATCGTTAAAGATTGTATCAGAAATAGAGATCGTTGGAAAAATTCTGACAAAATATTTTTAATCAGAAATTACTGATTCATCAAAACTAAAATGTTCCATGGAGGCGGTCTGAATTTTGATGAAGATCTGACAAAGCTCTGCCTGCTTGATTTTTCTTCCAGTTCAGCCGCCCATCTTCTTGGTAGCTTATCAGGTGGACTACTCAAATTGGGGGAGTCCAGGGCTTCAAGGGTTCCTGGCTCCAGGGCAGCCTTCCAGCTGGACTGTCCTAGAGCAAGGACTCCACTCTCTTTGATAGAAAATATTGGGGTTTGTCCCAAAGTGGAATGAAAATAAACTACAAAATATTGAGATCCTCAGAAAAGTGGGAATTACCTTTACCCTATTTACCATATTTCCAATCATGTGCAGTCACAAGAGGGGAAAATTTATGGTTTCACAGTCAATCTTTGTTGTGGCATAACCTAATTATTGAATGCTTGACCTTACTATTCTTCTAACGTAATGTTTTGTGTGTAATTTTTTGCAGTTAGGCCTACAGACCTCGGTTTGATTGGGTCCTTCTTGTGCTAGGCACTGTGCAAATAAATAATGGGAGATAGTCCCTCACCTGAAAAATTTGTGATTTAAATTAGACTGTGATTTTACTTGGAGCCCAGAAAAAGAGGTAGCACTTGGTAATGCCACCCCAACAGCATTCTTAGGAAGGAATTGTGACCATATCCGCTTGCTCTCACAAGTTCAAATCCTGGCAAATACAGAGCCAGATTATGCCCATGATGCAGTCCTATTGTATATATTTGGTTTGTTTATGTCCTGAGAAATAAACCCCCTTTATACCACCAGAATATTTAAATAGCCCCTGCAGAACACCTTGGGAAGAGAGGGGTTCTCCAACTGGCATAACAGGTCTAAGCTGGTTTACTTCCCTGACCTATGGTATAGGTGGCGAGTTTGGACTGGGAAGGGAAACAGAGGAAGTTGTCAAAATGCATTGTACTCCAGCTATCTCTGTTGGCACAGAAGTAAGTCCAGAATGGTGCATAAGTGGGTAAATCTTAGAGCTGCTCTGTATTCTGTGTGGGGCTGGTTAGATCCCTGAAATGGCCAAGTTTGAAGAGGTACAAAGATGACTTTAAGCAAGTTCCCCTCCATTTGCATTTGGTGCAGGAATGGGGGAATGCAGATAATGAAGTTTAAATCGGCTCAGCCTTTGGCCCCAATTCTCACTTGATTTTAGTGTTGTTTGCACTTCTGAGCCCAGCCAACAGTGCCAGAAAAATTCAGCTTGATGGGAGCTATGCAAGCCACTCTGTATAGCTTGCATAACTCCTATTGCCTTCCTAACTCCCTTCAGCATCTTCACTGCTCTGCACCAGCGGGAGCTGCATTTCCATCAATACAATGCTATGTCACTTGAAGGGGTGGTTTGACTAAGTGGATTTCCTGATCAACTTAGCATGTCTTAACTGACCGCTAACATGATTCAGAAAGATTGATCTGATGGTGGAGACTTTTGCTGCCGTCAGTGTAGAACTTATTATGTGTAGTATTACTTTTGTATTAAGCCTCTGCTGTGCATCAAGTAAAGTATTTACCAAAGACAGGACTTGGCCTCAGCAGTGAATGAATAGGGATGTGTCTCAGGATTATTTTCTCCACTGAATATAACTGAAAGACTCTGGAACAATAGGCTCAGGAATTCAATAGGTATGTTTATTATTAAATCATGGGGGGGAGGGGGCGGCTAACATGCGCGCGCGCGCCCGTACTCACTCACTCACTCACTCACTCACTCACTCACTCACTCACTCACTCACTC
>ML685791.1:13972139-14038234 GCA_007922175.1 Pelusios castaneus
CTCACTCACTCACTCACTCACTCACTCACTCACTCACTCACTCACTCTTCGTTGTCTGTCTATATAGCAAAATTTTATGCAAATTTAGGTGAGAGGGTATAAACCTGCCTCTTGATTGTGAAGAGAATTTGTTTTAATTAGTATCTGTTAAACTAAATACTTTTATGATTTGGATCCCTCAGTTTTCAAATACATCTTTTCTCATGAGTTTAGTATAAAATTATATCACTGAATTCAAATAGCTATATATTGGCATTTCAATGAGCCCCATTATACACTTGGCTTACATTTCACTAAAGTGATCTGCTCTTAGACTATATTAAGAACAGAGTTCAATAGCCTTCTATAGTTAATTATCCTTATCTGCTGTTTAATAGTTTTTTGGAGTGTGTAAATTGCTTGTTATAACAAAGTATTCAGTGTACCTACTGAAATATCATTTCTATCAAGGGCCTATTTCTGACTGCAAGTTGCTTAATTCAGAGATTTGTGTCAAATATCTGTCAAGATATAAAATCCTCTTTTTGGATTTACAAAAACCCAGGCTGCAGTGCACTAAGGCATGACATTTTCCGAGCTGTAATGCACACTTGTGTATTTCCGATTGGTGCATGTTAATCAGTCCTATCATTCAGCAGCCTTTCCTGAAGTGTCTAATAAACCTCTATTCTGAGCATAGGTGCTGAAGTGCATAACTGTGACAAACCACGTTTTACGCAACACATATGACTGAATAGTTATCTTTTGGCATCAATGGATTTTATGATATAGGACCTTTGAGATATAGAATATCTGTTAAGTGGCTATGTGGCTTTTTGCATGCAAGCATTTTGCATAAATATCTTTTAATGTAAGATTAATCTACAACCCTTTAGTAAAAATGATGTTGCACTTGCTATATCTATATATCTATATCTATATATATCTATCTATATCTATCTATATATAAAACATAATAGTTAGAGGATAAAGCACAGCACATGATTCGAATTATCTAAAAGAAGGTTTTCTTTATCTTTAAGCTGAAGCATTTTTTGTCTTGGAAAATCAAGATGAACGTTTTTTATTCTTGTTTGTTTGAAAACTGGTTGAATTGCCTGTGTATAATTTCCAACAAATTTAGCCCTTTCCTTTGTCATGAATGACTCACTTGTGAACAGAGTTTGATTTTTACAAATGTCGTCACCTTAGTGAATAATTCAACAGTTTATACAAACAATTTTCAGTCTATAGGTGGTTCATGTTCTCTTCAACTATTCACTCCTTGTGGTGGGCTGGTTGTCCTTCTAAGACAGGATGTGGTGTATGCTTGTTTTCAAGAGAGGTAGGAAAATACCTGAAATTGAATCTGGCTAGCATGTAATGACGGAAGGAAAATGATTGTTTTTGAATGATCTGAAGATGAATGATGTAAATGAAAAAGTTACATCAGGAGGTGAATCTCAAACTACTGATGAGGAAGCAAATGTCAGATGCCTTTTCTGATAAACCTCCTTGGCCATAATGTAGATGTTATACTTTCAGATTTGGGGCTGTTTTAAACAGGAGCATTCTGATCTTTTTGTCAGAATCCAACAAATGCACACCTTGCAAAAACCCACTGCTGTGGCATCTTCTAGGAGCTCTACACTGTTCTGAAATCACTCACCTCACAAGAGTCCCACTGACTGTTCTAATACTTAAAAGGACAAGACACAGAAAAATAGAGCCTGGAATGCAGTCTAATTCTTCTCCAAAACACAGTCTAAATTTATATTGACATACGTATATATTACATATATATTATATTATATATTATAACTTGAGTGCTACATGGACTTTACACAGAGTAAATGTGTATGTTAACAGGGCAGGAGAGTGACTTTTTTTTTTCAGAGTACTGGACTAAAGATCTTTAGTTTGCTAAGAACTTTCCCAGTGCACAGCAACCCTCTTTACTTTCATAGGCCATTGCAGACTGTTACAGAAGAGAGACAGATACTGCCCTCTCATGGAGACTTTGTTTTTGTTCTTTCTTGTCTCGTTCTTTTACTTCTCAAATGAAACGTTCGTGATGAAAGCTCATCCTTTGCCATGTAGTATTTCTACATATATACATATTATAATTTTTAGCATTGGGCTTGTGATTCGAAGATGGTTCAGAAGACAGTCATGGTCTGGGACTGGTAGGAGAGGCAACATCTGGAGGGAAATACAACAATGAAAGGTGTTTACTTTCTCTACATATATACCAATAGGCTGCTGCTCTGTGCAAGGGCACTGCAGTTTGGTGATATACATTCACTGTTTTGCTAGTGATCACGCATACATTATGATGTGCACGCTGAAGTGTGTCCGATCTGGTCATACCATATCCCCTCAAGCTGCTTGCTTGCTGTTCCTGAAAGGAGCTTGCCAGCTGGTCTATTGTTCTGTAATCACAACTCTCCTGATTTCCAGGCAAGTTGTTTTAGCATGTGGGTTGTGTCTGCGGTTGCAAACCTTTCCTTCTCTTTAACAAGACTGGCTAAAAGAGGCGGAAGTTGTGAGAAGGGAATGATGGGGAATGGAGTGACAAACCTGCAGTATTAGATCAATTCATTCTTGATAAATCTCCACGGAGTCAGGTGTGGGATGAATTTGGCCCATTGACCTGAAATTCATGCTCAAAATTCTTATGGGCTAAAGCCATCATCTAATTTTCATTAAAGTCAATGAGTATTTATATTGACTTCAATGGGGGATGAATCAGGCCCTAAATAGAAGAGGAAGGGAGGAGAGTGGCAAGCAATGAGCAGTGTGTTTGAATGCTGAAGTAAAACAGACATATTGTTTGTACAACTTTTGCTCTCCCCCAGATTCCTTGTTTGTGGTTATTAGTGGTTATTAGTATAATGCAGGTAAGGAAATGGTAGGAAAATGTGGACTGATGACTAAGCTTTTAAGATGAATAGCTTCTAAATAAACATAACCACTGACTTATCTTTGATTAGTTGTGGACAACTAGGAAGGTTCTGATAACTGGATAAAAAACAAATGTGGAACTGGTCTTCAGACAATTACTCTTTTTTTATGTCTAACTTCTATTTCCAGTTAAAATAATAGAATAAATATTCAGACAAAAGGCACTTCAAAAAGCAAACAAAGTTAAACTTTGTTTGAACTCTGATGGTTGCAAATGTAATTTAAACTTAGGAGAAAATTTTAGAGCAGTTCTGCTCTTACTCAATGTATTTTCTTCTTCCCCCTCCTAACTTATCTTCCCCATCACTCTTGCTGTATACTAAAGTGAAAATTTTCAGATGGAAACTGCTACCAGCATGGAGCTTTATAAACCTATGTATGGATGCATTGACAAGAAAGACAGAAAACCATTATGTTTTAAAGTGCTTCTTCAAATCTTGGTGTTGAAATAGTGCAGTAATTTCTTTGCAGCCTCGTCCTCTGCCTCTAATTTTTTTGTGGGCTGCTAATCTCATTAGATTTTGTGCTCCGAGTGTTTGCACTTGCACAAAAGCTGTTCAAACAAAGCCAAAATGTTTACACCACTGTCCTCTGACAACATTTACAGTGAATATATTAAACATATTTGGACTGGTTTTGAAGAAGTTTTAGAAACAGATTTCAGACTTTGCCATTTGTACTAAAAAGGTTGGGATTTAGGCTTTTTTTTTTTTTTAAAAGTTTGTTGAGCAACTTGGAATGGTAGTGTGTATGCGATGATTATAAGAGACGGTAGATCCGATATATTAAAATAGAGCTTTTGAAAATTTTGTTTTCTCCTTCGTAAATAAAAAATGATTTTCTTGAGAAATTTCATTTACTTGAAATTTTGGGTTTTCTTCAAAATCCTGATATATAAATTTCCCTCCGCCTTTCAGGTTCAAACTAGGGAGGGGGGGAAGGTTGTTTGTTTTTTAAGTTGGCAAAACCAAGTTATTTAGCTCTTCTTTTTGTGAAATCTTTTTTGTCCCCAAAGCTTCTAACGGGAAACAAAAATAACTTCCAGACCAACTCTAAAAAAAAAAAAAAAAATTAGTTATTGAATTTTTTCTTTTTGTTACCTGTATGCAGTCAAACAGATGACCTGAGGATTCTCTGGTACTGCTAGACTCCTGAGCCAGTGGTGGATGGCAGTCTTTCATGAACACATCAGGTCAATTTGAAGAGAGAGCAATGTGAAGCTGAAGGAGGATAGAGGAGAAGGAAGGGGATTAGGACTCAGTTTATCTGTATTCTCTGTTGAACGTGAGTGCATCCAAATGCCTCTTCTCCTGCAGAAGTCCTTGTGAATCCATTACTGTAGTTAGAGATGTGCTGAGTAGTCAGACTGCCAGAGTTGAATCTCAGTTGTAAAGGTGAAAACCTGGAATAATTTTGTGACTATCTCAGAATGCCTAGGCCAGATGCATGTCCCTCATGATTTGATGATGAAGGATCTGACACTTTGGAGACCAGCTATGTCTGTTACGCCTGAACATTTATGGAACCCAACCTCTGCAAGAACACTTGTAGAGAGGACATTTATTGGACTGAGGAAAGGAGTAATGCAACAGAAACCATTTCTCCACTCCCTACTGCAACTTTTTAGTACCGTTCAGCAAGTGTGGTTTTTGTATACCCACAAGTGGACGGAATTAGTTGGCCACAGAAGTTAAAAATCATGACATTTCAGTTCTTATGAAGACTTTAATTTACGTATAGAATATATAATTAAAATTCTAATAGATTTATCTCTATCTATAATTGAACTGAACCTAAATATAGGGGCTTAACTACTTAGTAATGTCCCATTTTAAACTTTTGGTACACTATTTCTTTCAAGGAAGAGAAAGCCTTTTTCCTGTAACTTAAAATTATTTCCCTTTTCAAATATCTGTGTTCAGATGTTATTCTTGACTTAAAAAAAGGTATCCACTTGGCCAGATATAATAGAATTATAGAGAATTTTAATGTAGTCCTGCCAGATGAGAGTAATAGGAATGGTCGTGAATGACTGACTGAGTTCCAGCCTCATGAAAGTCAGTAACTGGGACTGAGGCAAATTGAGTGTGTGTGGTTTTGAGGATGTGGGAGGAAACATGGGTCATGATCATTAGTCTCCTTTAGCACCAGCCTGGAACCTTTTTAGCTGTTGGAATGATTGAAGGTCCAAAAGTAATCTTTCCTTGCATTTCTATTAAGGCGCTGAAGTACTCCATCAACATCAGTGCATTGTCCAAAAAACACAGCTTGCCCTAGTGAGTGAAGGAGGATGATTTTTACCATTGTGTGGGGGAGTTCATATTGCTTTATCTCCCTTGTTGATGTGGTTACTTCATTACATTATGCTTTGCTGTTTTATTCATGGACAGTAGGCCTGAAACAGGAACGGTCGAGGCTGAGAAATGTGTATTGTGCATCCTGGCAGCAGCAGGGCTGGATAAATTGACTTCCACAGCAGTGAAGAACCAAGAAGTAGGGTGGGGTGGGGAGAGAGAGAGAAGGGCTGCATTCTGGGGAGGTGCTGAGTGCCCTCTATGTGAATTGAAATCCTTACTGGATTTTGGCCCCAAATAAATTTTCTAAACACAATAACTTTCCTTCAGCCTTGCAAAGGTAGGAGGAACACTTAAAAAGGGCTGGTTCTCATGATGTATTCATTTTGCAGCTTTAATTTGAAGACTGGTCTGTCACCTTCCTGCTTCACTGCTGTTACTGTTCCCCTTCTTTTTCTATGACTCACTCTGAGCACATCGAGTTCATTCACAATGGTAATTTTCTATTTCCACTTCTCCTCTTTCCAACTCTAAAATCTCCTGTCAACTGCTGTTTATCTGATGTTTCAAATGTCCTGGCTCAGTTTCTTTTTCCCTTTCGTTACATTTTCTCCCTTGGTCTAGAAAGTTGTTTTAGTTTGTCTTTTCTGTTCCCCTGTCAGCAGCATTCTTCATCATGTCTGGCTCAGGCAGACTGTCTGCATGGTTTTCTTTATCGTTGTTTTTGTGCTGAATTAGTGCCTCCTAGGAAGCCCAATGTAGCATAACATAATTAAGTGACAATATATGAGGTGCCAGTCCTTTACCAGGCAGTTAATGAATGGCTGGAAGATTTACAGGCGTGAGGTGAAGTCAAAGGGAATTTAACACACAAACTAGTAATTAAGTGATAGGTAGAGAACTGGCATCAAATAGTTTAAAAGCTCCTGTGTATTGGATATAGTACTTTTAAATTTTAATTGTATTTAACTTTTTAAAAGTAGAACGGTTTAAAAATAAACAAGTACCATGCAATGCCTCCTTCACCCTTGGTCTTTCTCCTTCTCAAAACAAATAGCCCCGCCCCCCCACCAAACAAAAAGGTAAAATATGCCAGGCCTTTGGGAAACAATCTTTCATATGAGGCTGAGAGGATTCAAGTCACTAATTTTAGACTGAGGTTATGGGCCAAGTTCTGCCGTTGGCTTCTGTGTAGATGCCATGGATGTAATGGAGAGCCACATCTCTCAAATATTTTCATCTCTCAAATATTTTTCATCTCTCAAATATTTACATGCTCACTGAGATGAGACTATAACCCTGAGGGTAGGACTTCAGAAGTGAACTTGCAGTCCAAATGCACTGTAAACGTGCTGTCTCCCCAATATATCTTTGTATATATCTTTGTATATATGTCAATATATCTTTGGTATAATATCTTTGATATTTCTCTCCCATAGTATCAATGCACCCCACTAAGCGTTGACTTTAGCAATGGTGCTCTGGTAATTGGGTCCTGAATTTGGGCACAATTAATGAGGGTGAGGCCCTGCTCAGGGAAATCGAGAAGTTCTCTAGCTCTGTGACGTGCTTTACACATCCCTAGGTCTTGTTCTGATCCCTTCTTTACTGTTGTTAAATGGCTAGATTCTCTCTTGTGGTCACTACTGTAACTTATAAAAATGGGGTGAAATATCTAAAATACTATAAAACACTGAAATTCCAAGTCTTTTTGCTGTGTGTGGGCAGGAGGTGTGGTGAGACGGGATGTGAGAGTTTTGGCAAAGCCCTATAAACAAAGTTTTAGCTGTTAATTGTTTTTGTTGGGGGGGAGGGGAGAGTTATTCTTGTATGTTTACTCTGACTTGATATTTGTTTCTTTGACATGTTTCCCATTTTTAAAAGCATATTGAGTATGTATTTTGAAGGCTTTGAGATATTGTACACTAGCAGCACTTACAATAAGTGTGTGCATGAGGCACATAGAGTAGCATGGATTTTGGCTTCGCCAATTCAAAACTACCTCAAACCATGGCAGAGCTTGGAGTTGGATGGGAAGAGTCATTACAAATTAGCAACTCCTTATGGGTTGTTGCATTTTCACTACTAGAGTTTTCTCCTTTCATTTTAGTCCTCCCTTACTTTATTTTAGCCCACTAAAGTCTCCTCCAATCACTACATTTTTTAACAACAGCTTGCTATGGCCACTAAGAGGTACTATTGATACAGCCCTACTTAGCACGCTCTAGATAGATACACCAATATAGATTATTAGTATCATTGCTATATAGTTGGTTTTGTTTTTCTTTCCAATCCTTTTTCAACAAATGATGTTTTTTGGACAGATAAGCATTTATACACGTATATATGTAATACTGTGCAATGAACATAAATAATAAGCATGCAATTATCTATAAACTTTATAGGCCAACATTTTCAAATGTGGGTGCCTAATCTTAGGCACCTAAATGAAATGGGTTTGAATTTCAGAGCTGAAATCCTCTTGAATATCAGACCTCTTTTAATATTTTTAGCATTTATATTATACTAGCATCCAGAAGCCCTGAACAGGTTGGGGGGAATCACACAAGGTGCTATTCAAACAGATATGTAAACCAGCTCACTGTGCTGAAGAGCTTGCAATCTAATTTAGGTGCTCAGGTAAGGATTTAGAAGTGTGAGTTTTTAAAAGCACCTGGACAACTAATGAGCACATTTTCCTTTGAAAATCAATAGGATCTGTGCTTCTAAGTCACCACAGCTAAGGTATGGAGTGGGTTGTTTTGTTTTGTTCTGAAGTATCTAAGTTTGAACATTTTTTTGATGAATTGGTTAGTGTATGTGCATCACTGCCCACTCCTGAGCAGAATCAAGTACTGCTGACTTGTGTCATAGGCCTTTGGCAGCTTTTCATCTCAAGAGATAATGTGAGGTGATCCTGGATTTTTTTGATTACTCTCTCAATGACATTTGAACTTCCAAGAAACCCACTTGCATAGCAGTTGAGCTTTGCCTGTTACCAATATGTCCAACTTGTTATTTGTGTACTGCCCTCTTCTGCATAAGATCAGAACTGCTCAAATGTGTGTCTCAGGCCCTCCATTGAAGAGCTAATAAAGGTTCCTTCAGCGATGGTACTGGAGTTTTGTGCTTCTGAAACAGGAGAATCTGGTTGCTCTGAAGCTCAGAGTGGCTATGGAGTGCAGCAGAGGGACACTCTGATGAAATTTTTCAAGGCATCTATAAAACAGTAAGGAAGGAAGAGAGAGAAAAATAGGCATTTTTAGAGTTAGAAGAAGAACCTGTAAGTCATTACCTTGGTCTATAGTACCATATTTTAAGCATGGATTTTAAAGTAGCTTGATAACTTAACCCCAAATATTTATCAAATGAGGCATCTTCTATGCTCTTTTGAATGAGCATTGTATAGTTGTGCAATAAAGAACACTAATGGAATGATTTGAACAGGACTCGGAGGCCCCTTCCAATTGTCCATTGAAACTGGGTCAAGTGGCCAAAGCCACAAAGTTTGTATCTGGATCCAAAATTCTCCAAATGCTAAAGTATTTGGAGCTGATTTTTTGGTATGTACCAGAAGAGACAGTGTGAAATTGAGAAGCCAATGTAAGTTTTCACAAATTACAGGGGTCTTTTGAATTGAGCTCATGCCTAATTGAACTGAACAGGAAACTTGTGAGTTTCTCTGTAAACCTGAATTCTCTATATTAGTTTTTTGAAAGATTACAGGGATGAAAATTCAACTATATTGTTTTCTGTACGTGTAT
Source organism: Pelusios castaneus (assembly GCA_007922175.1). Lineage (NCBI taxonomy): Eukaryota > Metazoa > Chordata > Testudines > Pelomedusidae > Pelusios > Pelusios castaneus. The sequence continues at coordinate 13,981,141 of ML685791.1, forward strand.
TGTTTCTTGGTGTCTGTCAAACATATGAAATGTAAACGAAGCAGCTGACAAAGTAAAGAGTAATTAGAGAAGAAGTAAAAAAAGATTTTTAGTTTTAAAACTGAATGCAACAGCTGCATGAATGCCACAGGGTAGGGAGTTCCAACAAGACAGAACCAAGTGGGGGACTAGATGGCTCATGACTGGTAACCTGATATGAAGCCATTTGCCTTTAGGTTATCAGTTCAAATGCAGCTCATGTTTGTAGTGGCTGAAAGTCATGGTTCTCTAATACCTGTTCACAGCTTTGTGTCCAGATCCTAGAGTACTACTGTGCATGTCAAAAAACTCTGTTACAGTTGACACTAAAAACTAAACTTTCAAAAGAGGTCAACACATTCGCTGCTTAGCATCTTTGTGAATCTGACCATCTCCTTTGATGCCTAAATAGAAAATAAGTTCTTTAAAACTCCAAATTGATTGCTAAGCACTTGAAAATTCACCCTTGAGTTTTCTTGAAAATCTGGCCCCATTTGGCTTCTGTGACAGCTTCAGCAATGAGACTAAGATCTGAATGGGCACAGAGACTGTATTTCAACCTTAGAGGTGACTTTTCTTCCAGGTCTGGCATGGGTTGTTTATAAGAGGTAAGTGGTGACCTTGCAATGTAGATGTTCTTGCTCTACATGTTATGTGGATAACTAAATTGTTTGGTTTTTTTTCTTGTACAAATGGAATAGGAAGCAGAATAAAAGATAGAGCAGGAGGTGATTCTAGAATCTGTACTGGAGTATACAAACAAATCAAGCTCCTTTTACATATGAGAGTAAGTTTTGAGAATCTAAAATGCCAGCCCTAAAAATCCAATCATCTGTTACATAGATCACCATTACTAACATGTTACAACCTCCCTACTTGTTGGTTACTACAACAGCAGGAGATGAAATGTGAAGTATACGTTGTAATGGATTGTAAGCGATATTTAAAAGTCAGAAGGCAATTATATTAATCTAGATGAAAAAAGACTAGGAAATGGATTGGGATTTTCATAGCAAAGTGTGGTTTAAAAAAAAAGCAGGAGCTGGGTGTGGGAGAGCCTCCTAGGGAAAGTAAGTACAGCAAGCTTAAGCAGGTTTAAGGCTAGTACGAGGAATCCTAAAAAACAGTCCATAGAAGTTACAGTTGATGAAAAGGCTGATCCACTGCAGTGCTGTATTCCTGGTGAACTTGTTTAATAAGTTATTTATATACTTCTATCAGGGCAGCTTGCATTATGGTTGCATGCATTTATATTTTGTATATTGTAATTTAGGCCCTGGGGTTCCTGGCAAGTTAACAATGTGTCACTGTTGCAAAGTTCAGCCATCCCTTTCTAAGAGCCAGTCTTGACCAAAAGGCACTCTTTTGCAGTGGCTTTCAAACTCTTTTTATTGGGACCCAATTGGAAAAAAATCATTTATGCTCATGATGCAACATTACATCTTTGAACAATGCATTCCAGTCTTTTGGCAGCAGCAGCAGGGGGCGCCCTGGCCCAGTATCTGAGGGTCTGTGACCCCGTACTGGGTTGCAACCCAGGGTTTGAAAACCACTACTCTGGTGGACAGCTAGCCAAGAGCTCTTCCTGTTTTCTGGCTGTAAAACACAATCACCATCTGAAGGTCAAATTAACTCCAAAATGATGGATGTATGCATTTTCCTAAAAGTGCTACTAGAATCACCAACCGACTTCAGGGTAAGTTACTTGTAGCCTGGGGTTGAGAAGTTGAGCACATAGCTATGGTGAGTGCTTAGATTCTATTACTATGTGCTTTGCATTTAGCCTGAAGTTCCAACCCCTCTGAATTGATGGAGAAGATGAAGGGGTGTCTCTGCATATACATAGAGCTTACCTCACATTGCCAGTAGATAGCATTTTTTGCCTATGAAGATTGGAGGTGGGGGAAGGAGATAGATATGGATGGAGGAAGGGGTATATTCTTTGACATTCAGCTTGGTTCTCCTGATAACTGCTATGTGTAGTCTATGGGTTTCTGTAGCTCTAGTGTGTTGAGAGGGAGTTTTTGATTTGGGCTCATTGCTGCAGTTTACTTGGAAGAAGTTGTACTTGGGGGTGGAGGACTTTCCTCTAGTAGTTGCAAATGGAGTGAACTGTTGCCAACCAATTTGTTCTAAGGGGGAGAGAGGACAAAAGGGTGACAGGTGATAGTTAAGAGGAAGGATGACAATGTAATGGTGAATGACCGAGCTACTTGCCTGTCTGTACTTGTAAATATACAAAAGTGGTGTTTCCCCAATGATTCTTTTAAACACCTACCAAACTTGCATTTACTCTGACAGTCAGATGCTGAGGTTTGTAATAACGAACACTGTGCACATCCTGTATCTGAAGCACATTGCTAACCAAGCATGATTTTTATGTTCATCAGTTACTCATCTATTCATAATATTTTTTATTTTGTTGCTTTGGGCTTGTTTTCCACATTCCTGAGCTCAGCCTGTCTGGGAACAGTCATTTCTCCACCTGCTGGAACTGTGCAGCTTCAATATTTGCTGCAGCACAAAGAATAACCTTAAAGAAGAATTCAAGGGTTGTTTTGATACATAGTGATTTTGATAATGGACTTCAAGCACTTCTTCCATCTGAAATATTTTCCGGTTTTCTTTGTGAAGAACTTGAGTATTAGTTTTGCACCATAAATTAACCTGGATATTGCAAAGGTGCTTTTATTTATTTATTTATTATTTTAAAAATGGCCAACTAGTTGAAATAAAATCTCTCAGGTGGATCTGTGAACTCTAAATGTAAATCAAGATGCTCAATGGAGCCTGCAATGCTGTATAACCTGGGCAACTGCTGAACACATGGTAATAAATTGGAAGAATGCCCAGTTTTGTATCATGTAATGTAATAAAATTTTACAAAATTAATTTGGGCAATAATAAAGATAATTGTCCACATTGTGGTGTTAGCTACACCTAATAATCTCCTTGACTTCAGTTCATTGGCATACTTATTTTACAAGCAATATTGAAACATGGCTTACAATGTTATTTCCCACTTCTTTGGATGTGGCTGTTGACAGGGTTATAACATAGAAACTTCTTGGAAATGAAATGGTTCTGTACTGGTAGAGTTCTGTACCTCAGAAAATCTAGCCATGACTGATGATCACACTGCAATGAAGCTGGGGGGATATGCGAGTGCTCAACAGGAACTGAATAGAGATCAACTACTCATTTTGTTTACGCCAGTTTGCTGAATTCTACACTTGGATTGGAAACAATGAGGGCAGCAGAATCCCAAATAGTTTACTGCTTTGTTAACTTGAACTTGTATCTCTTGTGTTTCTATATGGAGCTCACTTCTCCCTTCTGCAAGTCCCCTCCCAGTACCCTTCAGGACCCAAATTTCCCAGGGCTGGGTTCCTCCAGCCCTAGGTTCAAATAACCACCTACATATACACATTTACCGATTAACAAAGTACATCTGAGCGGACCGGGTCTATCAGCACTCTCAGCTGACCCCTTATAAGTCCTGGAACTCAGCAGGCTGGGTTACATAGCACATCTATGGGTGCATCTACACTGGCAACTTAGGTTGACTTAAGGACGTTTAAGTCGACCTACACAAAGCAGCGTCCACACTGGGCTTTTATTAAGTCGACTTAAGCGCTTCCTTAAGTCGATTTAATAACAGCTTAAGTCGACTTAATAACACCATCTCTGAAGGTCAACTTAAGCCTTAAGTCGACTTGTTAAGTCAACTTAAAACCAGTGTGGATGGGGAATAGCGCTAAGTCACCCTTATTAAGTCGACTTAAAGCCAGTGTGGACAGCTATGTGTATTGTTAAGTCGACTTAACAAGGTCGACTTTAATTTGACTTAAAGTTGACCTTGTTAAGTCGACTTAACTTTACAAGTGTAGACATAGCCTATGTTGCTACCCTTATATGCCCCTGGCACTGCGTCGGACTAGACTTGAGCATGCATCTGAGTAGGGTGGGTCAAAAAGAAGCACTTTTCAGCTGCTCTGCTTATATGCCTCTGGACTCAATCAGGCTGGGTCAAAACAACATTGCTGCAGAACAATATAGGAAAGCGAAGAACACAAAGGAATAAATTAAATTTGGAGAGAGTCTGGCAACCAGGTTGATTACAAAAGTTACTTTACTGCCAGTTACATGAAACTTAGGATAGATACTATTAGTAATAATTATAAAAAGAGAAAAATACCAAAACAATTAACCATACAAAGAGAGGAAAAGTGTTATAATATTACCAAATTTATATTGTAGAAATGGGGCAAGCTGATTAGAAAGATAAGGTTTGGAGAGCTAAATTTGGACTACAAGAGGAAGGGGGAGGGAGATCGTGTCTCGCCACTCAGTGCAACTCAAAGATCCCCAAGAAACAGGCTGTTCAGCTTAGGGTCCGGAGTGCTGGAGACAGGCAGAGCCCCCATCATGATCAGTCAGGAAAAGGTGAAGTTCCAGTGGAAATGATGCAGCTTTTGGGTCCTGGCATCAGGGTTTTTTGTAGTGAAGAAACAATGGTTCAAGGCAGAACACTAAGGGTTTTTTTTTTTTTAAATGGGTAAATAATGCTTTAAGGGAGTATACCAGAGTTGTTTTGTTTAGGTGGACAATAGGAACTGATCAGTCCTGCGTATGGGTGGCATTCATTCAAGGGAGCTCACAATGCAATCTGGCAGATTCAGTATTTTGGATATCAATAAAGTATCTATGACTAGAATTGGTCTGTTAACTGCTGAGCTGGGTGTGTGCAGACATGAGTTCATTAGCCTCAGGAACAGAGATCCTCCATCATGCAATGCTTCTCTGCTTTGCCAATCCCAGAATTCAGTGCGGTTCCTGTCTTGGAGCTTGGTTTTCCATTCAGTATGCTAATTCTGGTTCCATTCATGATGCAAAAGAAGCTTTCTGCTGTCCATTTAGTGTGCTAATGGCTCACATCTTCAAAGTAGATGAGGCTAAGGGAGTTGCCCTAATTTCATCACCCTTGTTTGGAGGGGTTTAGGTATGCCTCCCACTGCCTTTTCATTGTTTTTGGTTTATGGTTCAAGCAGAGGCTGGGAGTGGTGTGGGGTGAGTCTGGATACTATGCCCTGGACTCTAAAGAACACAGAGCTGACAAGTCTACTAGATAGTGCCATATAGCTTTGGAAAGTTACAGTAAGTTATGGTGTTAGACTTAGACCAGAGTATATTTTCTTGAGGCAAATCTTAAATAATACAAAAAAGATCATGTTACAGGCTACCATGAGAGAGTTACTCATGAATAAAGACAGCTCACAAGTAACCAAGCCACAAGAGGGCAATGGGTCTTTCACACAAACTGGATAAAATAAAAATGATATTTCAAACAGTTAATACTTTCTGACCACGGGAGATGGTGATTTAAAGCAATGTGACCCTAGGATGCACATTTTTGGCTTGTAGACTCTCTTATGAACAGTGTTGTGTGTTTTATTTGCTTAGTGATTTAAAAAAAAAAAGAGCGGTGTGCTTTCAGCCTACTTATTAATGGAACAAGTCTCAGTTCCTGCATGTAGTTTTCACTCTGTTGTGTAAGATTTATTATCAAGTTCAGCATAAAGTTGGTGATCATAGCAGATGTGGATGTATTTCTGATCTCCACTGATGTGTCCACCTCCCTCTTAATCTTTTCCTCTGCCTTCATTGTTGTTCAAGATGTGAATGATGATGTTAAAAGAGGTGGATAAACAGATTTTCTCCACTTCTGACTACCTAGGAAAAATTCTTGAGGTTTTGAAGAAATGCAGAGGCATGAAACATTCAGGACACACTTTCCATGGAATACTCCATCTATCTCTACATATTCATTCTATTAGATACCAGTAAGCATGAGAACTTTTATCGCTTTTTGGGCTACATTGTCCTTTTGCAACAGTTGTTACATGAACTTTATAATTCCAGGACTAACCCAGGAACTTCAGATATGGCAATTTCTACTTCTGTATCCCCATTCCCATTAGCTACCCTGCCACTGCCCCCAAGATCTTCATTAACCTTATTAAAAGACAAAGTATTTGTTTAGGTGTTGGGTCATGCCTAGATTCATTTTATCATTAATCTCCTCAGTGCTTAGCAGTCCCACTTTTCTCTGTTTTCTTTTTATTTGTACAGCTATAGGTTTTCTTTACTATTGGACCGTGCAAAGGAAATTAAAACCATAATCTACTTGACTTTTAGCTGTTCTCACTTTATCCGTATGCTTTCTGGCCTTCAGAAGGTTGCTTTCCTTGCTGATCCAGCCAATCTTCTGTTCCTTGTAGGGTTGTACTTTCTCTTAATAATCTATTTGAGATGTTTGCTCATCCAACTTGCTCTGCAATCATTCCCTACAAATATTTTTTTACCCCCCTACCTTGGGATGCACACTTCATATAGTTTGACTTAAAGAATTCCAAACTTCCTACACATTCAGAGCCCTGAATTTTTCAGTCTAGTCTATTTCCTTAATTAATTCCCTTAATTTTTTTTTAAATTTTCCCTTTTGAAATCAAGGACCCTAGTTGCAGATCTGTTTGTGTTTCGCCTTCCATTTATTTTAAGCTGAACCTCAGCCATTTTATCACTTGTAATTTCTTTACAGTCTACCTCATACATATCATGCAATGCTACTCCACCACCTTTACCTTTATTTCTGTCTTTCCTGACCAGCACATACCGTTCACTACCAGTACTCCAGTCCTGACTGCTATTCCACTTTGTTTCCATTATCTCTATAATAGCTGGTTTAGCCTTCTGCTCCAGTAGTTGTAATTCCTCCATTTTTGTTACCAGGGTTCCTTGCAATGCTGTACAAAAATCTTAGCCATTTCTGCTTGGCTTCACTCAGATTCCTCATGTGATTGGGTACAGTCATTCGACTGGCAGTATCGCTTATCTGATTGTTAGTGCCAATGCAAATGGAGCTATGTTTTCTCTTAATGTTCATTGTCCTATCCATTATTGTTCCTTTTTTCCATTGCTTTATCCTTTTTTACTTAATTTTCCTCCTGCTCAGTGTTATAAATATAACATACAGGTCCTTATTCTGATTTCATTTTCACCATCATCTCACTGGTGTAATTCCCCTAGTGAGAAGAGAGTTCCTCCTGAAAGCAGAATCAATTTTGTGAACCTTTTTGAGTTCAGAGGGGAGTTGTTTAGAAAATATATGCAAATACATATTATAATTATTTTTCAGACTGTAGCTCACCACCTCTCTCATTGAATAGATACAGATTCTGAATGTAGTCGTGTCAGTTTACTGCAGAAAAACAGAGTCCTGTGGCACTTTTAAAGACTAACAGATTTATAGTCTTTAAAAGTGCCGCAGGACTCTGAGATTCTGAATGGTTTGTTAAATGTACAGCTATTAGTAATCTTCAGCTCTACCCAGTTCAGTTTTTAATTATAAAATGTCTTAATTTTCAACTCTCACTATATGTGTTTCACACTTTATAGCTAATTTGTAACTAAAAGATAAACAGGATGATGTGCGTACGAGACGTACAGAATAAGGGAATACAGCAGAGCAGAGGCAATCTTGGGGAGGAGTTAAATTTAAGTCCCTCTTAATGGTAAATGTTCTCTGTTCCTAGAGCAAGTATTCCATAGTAGTTGCTAGCTTTTGATGCCCTCAGTATTATATAAAATGTATCATTTTGCAAGCATGTATAAACCACTGCCCTCTATTTGAACTGCTTAAGTGTACATATACATGTCTAGCTGCTCTGGGAAAGAATACGAGAAGCAACCTGGAGAGCAAGCTGGGAATCAGAGTGGAAGAGAGTCAATCTCTGGGCAGGACAGTAGATTGGATCATACTTACAATAGTGATAGCCAAAACCAGCTCTGCTTTCCTCCTAGATGAAGCCATCTTCTTAATAATGACAAACTCTTTCCTCTGCTAGATGCTCAAGTCCTCTTGCAATTACTTTAAGAGGTCTGTCTAATCTAATCACATCACTGTGGTAACCAGGTGACTTACAATAACACAAAGTCAACAACAAAAGAAGTTTAAACCAGTTGGTATTTGATTTTTCTAGGCCCCCTTTTACAACACATGAGGATTTTGGATTGCTTGGGGTTTTCCTTTACTCCTCCTCCTGACAAGCACACATCTGCTGCTAACCTTTCAGGCTCTACATTTCTTTGTGCATGGCCCTTCAAAGCCTATCACTGGCATCATGTCTAAGAGTTCTTCTTTTTCTATTTCTTGTTCCTCATCTGAAGTCAATCCTTGGTTAACAACATCACAATTGATTGCTGGGGAAATGACAAACAGAAGACTATGATTTCAGGTGAGGAAGCAGAAGCAGATGAGGAAGCAAAGATCCTATCTTCAACCAGATATTCATTATTAAAGTGTGAGAATGAAGAGAAATCCAGTGAATATACATCATGATTTCTCCCTGAATGCAATGTTTCTCCAATGTTTTCCAAGAGCCAGCAGTCTCTTCAGATTTCATGGAAACATTAAGCCTGCAGTGCTAACCCAGAAAGAACTCCCATTGGGATCAATGGGCTTTTCGCCTGAACAAAAACAATATGATGTGGCTCATAGTTTTCAGCCAGGAATGGCTTGTTTGTATTTTCCTAACAATGCAATAAACTGTTTGGTGCCCTTGGAAATCAAAAGCACATAAGTTTATCTTTAATCATTGTAGTGGAACCACTAATGATGAATATTCTAGATGGGGAACCAAAAAACATCTCTGTTAATAAATATTTCAATATCTGGCTCATACAGAGAGAGCGAGCTTAGGCTTGACTTGGAGTTTAAAAGTGTCTGCATTTAGTTTAAGCCTTCAAGACGTACTGCAGCCAGAGATGTTGGAGCCAGATGATCAAAGGACACCATTTTTTTTTTTTTTTTTTTTTTTTTTTTAGGTAATAAGGGTCCACATTTTCACACCTGGGTATCTAAAATGAAGCACTTAAATCCATATTTAAGCACCACACTAAAAATGGTCTGATTTTTTTTTCCAGAGATGCTGAGTACCCACAACTCTCAAAGCATGTAGCATTTCTGAAAAATCAGGCCTATTTATGTGTGTCAACTTCAGGTACTCATGTGTGACAACTCTGGGTTAGGTGTACAGCTATGCTCACAGTGTAAGTTTTATGAATGTACAAAAGTAGAGATCTTTTGGAAACACGTCTTCTGTGTCTAACAGGCAAGAGAATTAATTCTTTTAAAAATATTTGTAAACCATTTTTTAATAATATATCTGAAGTGGTGGGGGGGCATAAAACTTGAGGGTGCTACCTGATATATTGCTACTAGCATTTCATTGCTCAGCAGCCAAAGGACATGTTTTGATTCCCGTAAGCTATCTGCTTTATTTCTTTTCTCGTCCAATACCTTAATTGTGGGCATCTTTGTAAAGCAGATCTTTTCACCTTTAATATTTTTCTGGTTGCAAGCTGATGGGTTGCTATGTAAAATCCCTGTCAACAGGACTACGGCTAACCACCCACAGGGGTTTTATTTTTCATTATTGTGGTTGTTCTGCAGGTAGGTTTCTGCCTGAATTAAGATGCTTTTCATTTCCCTTATTTTATATGAACAATGAAAAAGAAAAACTGAGCAGATAACTGCACTATGTTAAAAAATAACCCTGCAGCATAGCTATTATCTAGAAAGACTAAGCACCATAACAGGCAGAAATCCTGTTAGCATTCAGCAATTACATTCACATTTATTTATAAGTGCTGTGACATAGCTTCAAGCCATTTAGAAATGCTCCCATTCCTTGGGGCCTTAGCTATATTTATATGCAGTATCCCATATTATTTTTCCTGATGTTATGGCAACAAGAAGGACAATATTTAGAGAGTTATCATGTTCTGACAGGCTGGACTGTAGATTTTTACATCACTGCATCACATTAAAATGGAGCACAGAGCGTGTGGCATGTGCAAACACACGTATGGATGTCTACGTAACCAGTATTTAAACAGAGTGGGGGAGGGGAGGAAAGGGACTCTGAGAATTCTATTATAGTAGTTCTTTTCCAGAAGTAAGTTCTTTGGTTTAAAGGCAGAATCATAAAGCAGATTAGGCTGTATGGAATCTTTAAAAAGAATTTAACACTCAAATGGCTAATTTCCTCCACTCCCCCCGACCCCCCCAATGCTGTGTAGCCACCCAGATTTTAGTCTGAAAATGTCTTTTGAACAAAATGAGGCTCATTTAAAGTTCCCCATTTGTTATAGAAGGAACCCTTTAAAAATGTAATTGAAAGCATCCTGCATGTTTTTACACCTAATTTAATCATTATTCACAGTTCAGTAGACACAGTAAACATAGTGGTTCGCTGCATGGGTTGTCACTAGAACACCTGTGTCTGGCTTGGAAGAGAATTTGGCTCTAAAATCTTACCTAGGCTGACTTATAATTGCTAATGAATGAAATAAAAAAGGTACTGAATGAAACAAAGATTAGACCAAATGCTTATTTGACATTTAGATAAATATACCCATTTCATGGGTTTAGAAATTGAACAAGCAATGCTTCGAGGCTAGGTTTTCCTGCAAGATTTCCAACTCTGCTTGACTTTCACCAAGCTAGATATATCATTAAAAAGTAATCATGTCATGCTTCCATTTCCAGAACTCGCCAATACCTAGGGGAAGATATGCACTGATTCTTGGAGTTTTGTTTTGGTTTTTCTTAAGTTGCTTCACCCATTTCTAGAAACAAGTCATGGAATTATGTAGCAAGTAATGGAAATTCATTTTGACCTATCTAAACCACAAATTTAGAGAAAAGCAATTCCTTCTTTTAGAGTGGATCTCATGTTTGCTATATTTGCTAGTTCCAACCGAACCCATTTCTCCTAGAACTGTACAAATCTCCATCCCTACCCCCATTCTCTTGTGGTACTAAAAAAAATAAAATAAAATAAAAACAAAAGTCAGAAGCTGGGAATCCTGTTGACTTCAGTGGAGCCCACATGTGGGGAACCAGTTGTAAGATAAGGCCCTTGTATGGGTATCACTTTGGGACCATTTAGGATGTGTACATGAAAGATCATTACAAGTACCCCTGAAACTATTAAAAGTAATCTTTTGTTGACAGTGGTGGATTATAGCTCTTTTTAATGACACCAGAATGATGGGTGATGGCTCTCACCTCATTTATTTTCCTGAAAAACAGTCTCTCTGGAAATTGGCTATTTAGAAACATGGATCCTGCAATATTGTACATACACTGCTTTGTATAACTGAAAATGGATCACAGACTTGCTCTTGAGGGATGGTCGTCCCCCTCTCCCCCTTCTCTAGATGTGCAGTAAGTAGGAGAATCCATCAGGCAATATAATAATGTAATTATCCTTCAGTCAGCAAGGATATGTAATCTTATTTCTCTTCTCTCTATAATTTCAATAAAGGAGAAAAACTTTTGATACTTGAATCCTTAAGTTTAGTAAAATGGGCTTTGGTTGGGTTCTGTGAGCACTGTTCTGAGTAGACCGGTGACCATCCATTTCACTACCTCAAGTGAAAGAGACACGTTAATGGGGCTTCATGGATAACATTGTTGCCAAGATATGAGTTTATAGTTTGAGAAGCTATGCTAATATTGAAACCAAGTAATATAAATGCTTCCAGGATCCAGTATAAGGTCTATCCAGTACTTTTTTTTTTTAAAGGTGCTGGTACTCTGTCAGGGACCTTGGGGTCACTGGCAGCAGCAGCAGGTGCCGGTACTCAACACTCCTGAGTACCATTACAAAAAAAGCCCTCATTATTTTATCCGTAGATGCACATTTTTTTCCTGCTTTTATTTTGTGTTTATTAGGAGGGAGAAATGTAATGAAGTGGGGTGGAAATAAGAGGAATCTGTTTTCAGATTCCTCACTAGAACTGGAACAACTAAAGAGAAGACTTCCTTCTCTGAACCCTTCAAGGTTTTACGTTGAACTCAGTGAATGCAGGCATAGGAATGTAGAGGTTAAAATGTGTGTTGGTATAATTTTGTACAACAGCAGTGGAGGCGCATCAGTTTACACCCAGCAGAGAATTTGGCCCTTAGAGCTTAATAAACACTGTGTGAGAATACCCAGGAATTGTGTGATTACTCAGGAATTGCAGACTGCATTACTAAAATACCTTACTTTCAAAACTCAATTATTTGATTTAGTAGCTGCCGGTGATTTGGAACATCACTGGAAGTAATAACCTATTTGTAGGGATTTATACAAATCCCAGGACTTCCTGGATGGCAGTATCCGGTCAGGGACTGGAACACATGGACTCATGCAGCTGTAGTGTTGCAGGTAGCGGCATTCCACTACATGGAAAGCAAGGAGTTCCACCATCTAGCTGCCTATCAGCTTTTCTCTGCCTGGAATTCATGTGACATCTGTTCCTTGTTATAAAAAAACTCAGCTGAGAAGTGTAAAGTATGTGCGTCCAACTCAGAAAATGGTAGTAGGGAGGGAGCTACTTGAGCCACCGTGCAGCTCTGGCTTGCGGGACTGGGGGGGTAGGGGGGAGGGGCACTTCTTATACCAACTTTTTATACCAGCATTCCCTTGGGGGAAAGGAGGCACCTGGGTCCTGATTACAAGCCTAATTTGGAAGAAGGCAATTCCTTACTTAAGAGTCCCTTACTGGAGGAAGAACCACCACCTCTTCAAACTCATCATGGTGTTAACTGGAAATGGAGACGGATGGAGGGGCAGAAAGAGTGAAAATGAAGACTAGGAAGGTATAGAGTACAGAATGGACAGACAAAAAGAGAGCTGTTCGTGACTTTTAGTTCTCACGGTGATGTTTAAGGGTTGCAATGCAGGGAAATTGAGTAGCATTTGAAGACAGACAATATTTCAAATGGTGTTTATGGCCTGAATATAAGAGCTCATGATGACATTGACATTTACTGTCTTAAATCAGTATAGAAAAGAGGAAACATTTGTAGCATTTCCTATTCTGAAAGCTTTAGTTGCAAGTATAAAAGTTGGCTTAATTTTTTGTGTGAAAGCACAAATTCCTATCCTAATTAAGGGCTATTTGGCTGGTAAAATTAGATGCTGATGAGCAGATTATGTTGGTTAGTGTGAGGAGGCACTTCAGACTGCACTACAGAGGGAGAGCTGAGAAGCAGATCATTCAGCAGTGGAGACAGTGAAAACCCACCTGGCTCATAAAGAACAGCAGGGAGGAGTGGCCTGATTGAATCTGTGTTAGGAGCAGAGTGGTGGAAGCTCAACAAGACATGTATTAGAAAGCATTTTGGCTACTGAGTAGCACTTTTTGCCTCATGATTTATGATGCAAATCACAGAGTCTCAGCTCTTGAAAGCATGCAATTATGTTGGTTTGCTTCCTGTTGTGCTCTGTGGCCTTTGTCATAAGAATGAAGCAATGGAATTTCAGTAGCTAATAAGTTCTGTGAATGGTAGCATTGTGCTATAGAACTCTGACCTTTTCAATATTTCTTCGTTTGAATGCTGGTTGCCTCTTCATAGCCTCAACAGCATCTGGGCAGGGCAAGGCTGTAGGAAAAGGCAGAATACTGAAGAGCGAGACTAGTATGATTCATTGTTCCAAGCCACAAAATATGACTATCATTCAGATGTTTCTCTCTAGTGATGACTTAAATGAGTTGGATGAAACAAATCAGGAGACTGTGGCACTCTGCACGTGGGTTTTGTAGGCTTTAAGTCCACCTTTCAATACTGATGATAAAACATTATTGGAATTCTAAACGTTATAAATGCCAATTTCCTAAATCAAAAGGAGTTGCAGCCAATATAGGGGAATTCTTTGTTAGAACTTGGCTTAACAGATAAAGAACAACTGTTCATAGGCTTAAAAATTGTTGTCAGTTCACATACAAGTGATCATGACTTGTACGAGCAGACTAAATTTCAGGCCAGTAATACATAATGGTGCTTTCATGGTGCTGAAAACAATTATGAGCCAAATCAGCTGGAAGGAAGAATTTTAGTCAGAAAAATGTGAATCATATTTGGGAATCATTTTAAGAACACCTTACCATATGCCCCAAAAGCAACAATTTCACAATTGAGGAAGAAGGCGGATGAGTGAAAAAAATTCTTAGTTTAGAGGGGAAGTGAAAGCATCTATAAAATAAAATTGAAGAAAGGGATAGATGATAGTAATGAACATAAATCAGAAGTTAGGAATTGTAGAAAATTGATAAGGAAAGTGAAATGACATAAGGAGAAATCTATGGTCAGCAGAGCTAAGGAAATGAGGAATTTAAAAAATATATTAGGAACAAGATGGTATTTGGCCATTGCTTGATGGAAATGGTAGAATTATCAATAATACATAACAGTTGGAAGTTTGCAATAAATATTTGTTTGGGGGAAAATGAATGATATAGTCTCATATGGTGATAACACTTTTTTGATTCCACTAGTATCTCTGCAGGTTGTTAAACAGAGGATATTAAAGTTAAGCATTTTAAAATTAGCTGGTCCCAACTTGCACCCAAGAGTTTTAAATGAGCTGGCTGAGAAAACTGATTGGACTGTTAATGTTGATTTTCAATAAGCTATGGAGCACTGGGGAAGTTTTAGAAGACTGAAAGAAAGCTATTGTTGTGCGAATTTATAAAAAGCGTAAAACAGAGTGACCTGGGTAATTATAGGCCTCTCAGCCTGATATCGATTCTGGGCAGGATAATGAAGTGGCTGATATGAGACTATTAATAAAGAATTAGAGGAGGATAATGCAATTAATGACAATCAACATAGATTTATGGAAAATGGATTTTGTCAACCTAACCTGACTTTTAAAAAAATAATATTACATGTTCGGTTGGATAGATAATAATTTTGACATAATAAACTTGTATTTCTGTGAAGTGTTTGGCTTAGTACCCTGTGACATTTTGATTAAAAACCTAGAATTTATATAAAGCTAACATGGCACACATTCAGTGCATTAAAAACCGGCTAACTGATAGTTGTCAATGTAATTATAAATGGGAAATAGTTATCGAGTCAGTGTGTTTCCAGTGGGGTCCTGCAGGGATTGTTTCTTGGCCCCACAAAAGTTAACATTTTTATCAATGACCTGGAAGACAACATTAAATCATTACTGGTAAAGTTTGCAGACGACCCAAAAAATGGAGGTCTGGTAAATGATGAAGAGGATAGATCCTTCTTCCTTCAAAGCAATCTGGATTGCATAGTAAATAGGGGGCAAAGAAACAATGCATTTTTAACAGAACTAAATGTAAATGTATACTCTAAGAACAAAGAATGTAGAGCATACTTTCAGGATGGGGGACTTTGCCCTGAGAATCAGTGACTCTGAAAAAGATTTGGGGGTGAGGTAGCTAATCAGGTGAACATGAACTCCAGATGTGGCCTAAACAGCTAATGTACTCCTTGGATGTATAAACAAAAGAATCTTGAATAGCAGTAGAAAGATTATTTTTACTTCTATATTTGGCACTGATATGATCATTGCTGGACTACCTTGTTCACTTTTGGTGTACAAAATTCAAGAAGAACGTTGATAAATTAGATTAAGGTTAGAAAACCTGCCATATAGTGATAGACTCAATCGCCCCAACTATTTTGCTTAACAAAGAGAAGGCTGGGATGACTTTTTAGTCTTTATGTATCAGTTTGGTGAACAAATATTTACAATATAATTGGATGTCTGGAAGCTGAAGCTAGACCAACTTGGAGTGGAAATAAGGCATAATTTTTTTTTTATGGTGAGAGTAACTAACCATTGGTGAAAAAATATCAAGTGTTGTGGTGGATTCTCAATCACTGACAATTTAAAAATAAAGATTGGATGTTTTTCTGGAAGATAGACTGTGGGAATTACTTTGGAGAAGTTCTGTGGCCTGTTTTATGTGAAGGTCAGAGTAGATTGTCATGATGTTCCCTTCCAGTCTTGGAAACTGTGAATCTGAGAGATCATGCATGTCTGTTCTCCCTGAGCCCACAACTCTTCTGCCCCAGTTCTGTTGTTCATATTTCTCCTCTTACTGGGGAATCCTATGCTTTCTCCCCAAGATTATGAGCATATCTCTCTTCCCTTTCTCCTCCTCCATTGATCCTGTTCATGAATTAGAATTTATTGCCCGATTGCAACTGCATACCCCTTCAATGTATGGTCATAGACAGGACATAATTCCTACATAACAGAAGCACCACGCAGCCTATATCAGGGGTCGGCAACCCAGAACATAAGAGCCATTTAAAAAAATTCCTTCAATAACCAAGTCTTTTGAGAAACACAATGGGTGTAACCTCCTTGTGGGAGAGTGGGGGGAGCTGGGCCAGGATGCCTGCTGCAGTGCTCTCTGGCGGGGTGGGGAGGGGAAGCCCAGAATGAGAAGCAGGTCACCTGCAGGGTCCCCCAGTGGTGGAAGGAGCCTTGAGCCTGGCACAAGACACCTGCAGGGTCCCTCGGTGGTGGGGTGGGGGGCCTGGAACTGGGAGCAGGCCACCCATAGGGTCCCTTGGTAGTGGGGGAGGGCCCTGAGCCACAAGGGGGCAGCCAAGGAGCTGCAGGTTGCAGACCCGTGTTCTATACCATTAGTACAATTCGAGTGGCAGTACCACTGGAATGGGGTTCTGCTGATAATGACATTGCAACACTACCACAGCCATATTCAAATAGCATCCTTTGCACCAACTTTTATGGTACAATACAGTTAATCCTGATAGAATTGTCAGCATATAAAACTGAGAAAAGCTATAGTAAATTTTCTCCTTGAATGGCTAGCTGACACATAATTTCAAGTGCATTCTATACTTGGGTATGTAGTTGTAAAGTGCTCTGGCTTTCACTGATTATAGTTTCTGACTAAGATAAACTAAATAACTTGAGGTTGGATCATTGTATTTGCCTGGGAACGTAAGGCGAGAAAATCAGAGGGGATATCCGCTAGACAGGATGGGATGTAGCCATTTAGAACACTGAAGAGGAATAAGAGGACCATAGAGATCAATACATGCATAATTTAATAATCAAAACAAAGATTTTTTAAAAAAAGGAATAAGATGAAGGCTTTGGCGTTTTGAGTAAGCTATGTCATACATGTAATGTTAACAAAGGCTCCTGAAAGCAAAGTAATTCGTTTACAGACTTGGTTATGTATTGAGCTAGCTAGAGAATATATTTTTCTGTAAGGAATATAGAAATTAGATGTTTCTGCTAAAGATTTCATTTTTTTTCTTTCTATTTTCCCATCAGAAAATATGAAAATTTTAGATCTGAGTAATCAGAAAATTTAGGAAGGAAAAAAAAATCTTAAAAAATTTTCATTTAAAAAATGTTTTACTTGCAAAATTTCACCCAGCTTTAGTCACATAACAATTCCTTAGGTTCTACCATTTCAGAAAGGCACTTTTAGGAGTGACAAGGGAAAGGTAGCAGTGAAGTCTGAGTTTTGGGTGGTGTAACAGAGTCTGCACTCACCCCTTTGACTCCAGTCCTCCACCTCCACAAACAATACCCAGATGTCCGTGTAATGCTCCCCGCAGTCCTCTTTATTTGTAAGTGGGCCCTTCCCCAGCTATATACAGTCTCAGTTTAGGCTCAGGATCCTCTCAGTTCCATCCCTTATGACAGGCAGCCCCCTTCCCCAGGGGCTTCGCTGGTCACTTGCTCCCTTTCCCACAGCTTTGGCTCAAACGGTTCATCTCTCAGGACCTTGATGGTCCATATCCTTCTTGAGATTTTACCTGGGAGCCTCCTCAGGGCTTAGCTCCTTATCAGAGCTCGTTCCTGCAGGCTTTCCCAGGTGGTTTCACTCCCTTGCCCATTAGGGCTCAAGTGGCAGGGCAGCCAAAGCCTGCCTCTGCTACAGGTGGAGTTACTTCCAAGATGTACACAAAGATGGTCAGTCATGAAACTAAAGCACAGCATGGAAGGCCTAATTCTGATTCACTACTGCATTCCACCTTATGCATTTGCCTTCCACTGTGTCCATTTACATCTCTACAGAGCAGTTATGAGATGCTGCTAAATCAGAAGAGGAGCCCATTACACCCATTTTTATAGGTGTAAATGCTTACGTAAAATGTGGGGGCAGTAGAGAATCAGACTTGAGTCAGAAGATCTGGGTTCTGTCCTTGACTCTCTGGATTTCTTTATGACCTCAGGCAAGTCACTTCATATGTCTTTCTCAATTTCCTTATCTGTAGAATGGGGATAACAACATATACCTTGTTGTGAAGTGTAACTAGTCAGTGTTTGTAAAATGGCTTTGCTGTGTGCGGATAGATGGAGACATATACATGCAAAACATCAATCACTCACATTTGCAAGATGGAAATTCTACCTAACCAAATTATAATCTTGCAATTCTTGAAATGTTGAAAGCTGGAGATGGGACAGAAGGAAAATATCTGTGCTCCAAATTGCTTTCCTTCCCAACAAAACCTCCCCAAAATGCACAGGTAAGAGGGGAACAGAAAAAGTGCAGGTCTAGGGCCTTTGTAAGCAAATGTTTTGTATTAAAGTAATTATTAAAGCCAGGGAGGTAATGCTGATCTTTGTTAAGTCAGATAGAGTTCTACTGTAATGTTCACTGTCTCTTTACTCTGCCCTCTCAACTTTCTGGTCTTTTGACCTTTTATATGCCAACCACTTACACACAAAGGTCTAAAGAACACAAAGGTTGCAATATCAAGCACTCAATAGTTAGGAAATGCTAGTTAGCATTAAAGTAGCCCACATTATTTTTCCACAGGATCCCTACATAATTCAGTGCATAGGGTGGTCAGTGTTCATTGAATGAGCAGAAATTCATTTTTTTGTTTTGTTGTTCTCGTTGTGTGTGCTCCCATGACCTATTTGCTATATGGTCTTGAAACACTGCTTTGAATACAAAATTATTAATTTCCTCATTGATCTTTCCATGGCACTCATCACTAGAGCTGGTCAACACCCAGAAATCCTGTTTGTAGGAAATGTTCAAATTAAAAAACAAACTTTTGTTCTGAACTGAAATAAAAAATCAAAATTTCTCATAGAACAAATTCTGAAATTGGATTTTGGACAATTTGGACCAACAATTTCTTCTAATTTTTATTGAAACACTTCATTTGATTTGTCAACTGTTATATTAATGTTAGATTGTTATAAATTAAAGTGAATGTTTCAACTTTTGTATGTCATGCAATTTTATGATTCTATAACATATTGTATTGAAAAGTTTTGACTCTTTTATATTGTACTTGGTAATTGATATGGTAATTAGTAATTTTCTATTGTAACTGGTCTCATACACAAACTGTAAAAGTAAATGACATAACATAGAGCAAGCCAGCCCAGTGGTTTGCGGGAGCCTGGGGAACCTAGGAACTGGGAAGCCTGCTGGCTGGCTGGCAGAAATGGATGGAAGTAGCCAGCCTGCCTGATTTCTGTTGATAGTTTCAAGGGAATTGACGCATTCCTGTGGCATGTTTGTTTTTTCGAATCAGCACTTTCAGACTGAAAATGGTTCCACTGGAAAATTTTCAACTAGCTCTACTCATCACTAGAGCATCTGAGTGTTTCACAGACATCAATTATTTTATTTCCACGGTGTCTTGGGAGGTGGAATGGCATTATTGCCCCTGTTTTACAGCTGGGGGAACTGAGGCCTGGAGAGATTAAGGTAAAAAGGTCTGTTAATTTTGGATGCTCAATTTGAGATGCCTAGGACTGTTTTTCAGAGTATTCAGTGTTAGTGGGATATCTGGCCTCTTTCCATTTAGTGGGTTAGGGTTATGCACACATTCAGCAATCGCCTGTGCTGCCTTCTGTGTCAGTGAAATGCAATTTTATGTACAACAAATGTTTGTTTAAATAATGGAAAGTACTGTTCGCTGTCCCTGCTCCAGCTGCTTTGCCCTGGCCAACATAAAGCATATGGAAAGCTGCCATAAAGAATGCCATGAGGCTTCTTCCTGACACAAGGTACAAAGCTGACAGATCTCTCTTCCATGTACAGGACGCATTAAATTGGGAAGGAGGCATGCAAAGAATAAGTGGAGGCAGGTTTCTCTGCCTGATTCCCAGCCAATGCAGAAAGTAGCCCTGAGGCTGCTCTAAGTTATATCTAGGGCTTTTGGGCAGAGCAGAAAAAATGGCTTAAAATAGCTTAAAGGCACTGTTTCCCCCTCTCTGCCTATCCAGCTGTCCTCAGCTGCAAGTTGTAAACTCTGTGCGTTTGAGGACTGAGCCTTTCAGAAAAAATTTACATTAATATGCAATTCCAAAGCTAATTCTTTATCTTGAATTATGTTTTTCTCCTAAACACAAGCACGCAAGGGGAATTTTTTGCTCTCCAGTTTCTCACAGGGCGTAGCAGCTTCAGTTGCCAAAATTCCCCATGCGTTTTTGCTTTTTTACTGAAGGCATCTTCAACTTTTCTTTGTGCTTATTGTAGGAGTCTTCAGTTATCTGCATTCATTAAACTTCCATTATCTCTTGTTCAACTTTAACTTATGGAAGAGGTCCTAACTTTAATAATTACAGTAAGTGTAATGCAATGTCCACCATGAATTTGGGTTCTCTTCCACTGGTCTGAATTTGGTCTGGTTGAGTTTACATCAGTGTAAAATTGGAATAAGTGAGACTGGAATCTGGCCGTATAACTTTGGTAGCACAAAAGGTGGTGCTCCACATGGTAACTTACATTTTCAATTCATTATTTTAGAATGACAGATTTAAATAGATTTTTTTTAACTAGATGGTGAAAAGGCCAATGTGACCTTCTGAAAGGTGAACTTAAGTAGGATTTGCATGTTTGATGATATATCATTTGCTACTCAGGTGCAGAGCCATAAATTCAATACTTTGTAAGTGGTGGTTGCTCAAACTGGAGCAGAAGTAACTATTTTTGTATCCTGCCAAACTGTGTTTGATCTTGGAAGGAATAGAATATTTGTTTTATGACTATAAGGGTGCCAAGAAATTCTTTGAAGCAGAATCTGTAACCTCTAAGGCTGAGATGGAATAGGATGAAACAGGAAAGTTACTGGAAGATGACAAAAACAAACAAACAAACAAAAAAGAAAACCCACCTCCCCACTTCTGGAATTTTAATTATATTGCTTGTCATAAGTCTAATACTTTAATTCTGTCAGCTCTGCTATGGAGTTTGTAATATCTTTTTCAAAATTAAATATGTTGGATTATACCTAAGTATTTGAAATACAGAGTACTGAAAACTGAGTGTATCTAAGATATTGCTTAATGTTTTCCAGCTTACACTTCCATTTTAAATTTTTATCTGCATTTTTATTGCTCTAAGTGTGGTTGCACACAGAGTAATAGTCACAAAGAGACAATGCAGAATAGAGGCTTACTAAGCAGTTTTCTTTTTTCCTGTTTGAATGCTAAAATGTATTAGGCACTGTATTGCAATCTTAAATGTCCATTTGATCAAACACAGAAGAATCAGGAATAGTCATAAGTAATGGTTTTGCTTTAATTTTTTAAAGTGAACTTAACTTTATTCTTATAACTAGCTGCCCTTTAGATCAAAATCTGCTGTTTGTGTCTAGAACTAGTACAAAATAGATAATGGCAGTGCCAGTTCACCTTTATGGACACATCAGCATGTCACAATGCTGAACTGGAGGCACAGCCGCTAATGTTCATGGGATGGTGATATACTCCATCAATTTCTACTTCCAATGGGAACAGCCCCAGGACCCCCAAATTTGACTAGCTGTCTAGGTTGAAAATGGGCAGCAATAATTAAGAATAATCCAGACTAACCCTAGGAACTGGTTTGCATTTTTAAGGCTATTTCTGCAATGAGAAGGGCTTGCTTGAGACTTGCACTTAAAAATATTCATCTTTGCACCCTGACTAGTTTTGACACTGTGTTCCAGAAAGTGGGGAACCTTCAGCTGTTGGCCCCAAAATCTTTCTCTTTGCTGCTGTTTGCTCCTCTCCTAAAGATGCTCATAATGCTCTCTTCGTGCCATTGCAATTAGTTGCTGTGGAGATTATGTTCTCACAAACAGTGAATTTATAGCTTCATGTGAAGATGTTTTTCATGTGGCATCAGCAGTATGTGTATATAGAGACAGCATGTGTAATGCAGGAACATGCTTAACAGAATGTCTTTACCACTGTTCATTCCCTTTGACTTTTTGTGCACTTGTTTTGCTGTGGAGCCAACTGCATAATACTATTTTGAAGGAGATTTTCTCCCATGAAAGCACATGCGATAAATACATTTGTTAGTCTTTAAAAGTGCCACAGGACTCCTTGTTTGTTTTGTTGACTTAGACTAACATGGCTACCTCTTTGGAACTTGTCAATACTGTTTTGATCACTGAGCAAAATTATAGCTTTGTTTTCAGTAAACAGGGATTGATGTTTCTATGTTGCTATCTCGTTATTGTAAAATGCTCAGAATCTCCCCCACCATTGGGCCAATAATGTGCATATGACCATCTAAGCAGCATCTTGAGGCTTCTGTAATCCTTCCCAGAGGAACAGCCTGTTGTCTAATCCAGCCCAAGGGATTTTGTATGCCCAAGGGATTTTGCCATCAGGAGCATAATGCCCAATTAAGTATGCCCAAGGGATTTTGCCATCAGGAGCATAATGTTGAGGGAACCTACAGGCGTAAAATTACACTTTCACTTTCACCTCTCCTATGGAAAGTAACACTAAAACTTGCTATGCAAATACTCCTTCTAACTTAGTAAATCAAAGTGAGACACAGATTCTGTTTGTTTGGTCCTCAGCCCCCTTTTTTTCGCATTTTTAGTTTTTAGCCCTACCAGGCCCAATAGAATTTGAGTTCATCTCTGTGCCATTTGGAAAAGCCCTTTGATGGTGTTGGCTCTGATAGCGTGAATTCCGAGCCTCCTTCAAAATTAGTCTCATAAGTATAAAATTAAGCATTCTGGGAAAGAATATGAAACTAAATTTCTCTATTTCTTAAAGCTGGAAGAGAATGAGAATGCTCTTCTAGTCCTAGAGGTCTTAAGTACTAATGGGGTCTCCTGACCATTAGGCCTAATTTACAGCATGCTCTGATCCAGTTATGGGATATACTTGTCAACCACTTGCCTACTAAAACTCCAAAGATGATAGGTTAGGTTAGAATCTTGGCTAGTTTTCTTGGAAGGGGAACTTAAGCCATATTTCAATCTGGTAAGAGCCACCATTCAATTCTGGGTGGAACATGTGCAAAACTGTGCTTTGATACTGTTCATTCCAAGCTGGCAAACTGTAGTTATTTCACTGATTTTTGCATTGACTTTCAGAGTTCTCTTGACACTGAAACTGGAAGCAGAGCTTAGAAAGGATGAACAAATCACAACTATTTCACTTGAATGTCTAGGAACTGAAATTGGTTAGAAAATCCTATGGCTTAATTAGTTTTAGAGTCCCAGAGATTTGGTCTGATTCACCACTGCATTATTTTAATCTTATTTCAGTGTAACCAGTACAGCATTAACTAAAGTAAAAAAATAAAATATTTAATGGGCCTCTGGTTAATAGAGGTCATTCATGCCCCTCTCTGCAATCAAAACGCATCATTTTTTCATTTTCAATTATTCCTAATCCTATGTGATTGACTTGAGCTGCTCTGTAATAACTTAAGACTACTTACATGTATGTTGACCTGGTTGTTGAGATGTTTTCTCCAGAAGTACATTGGTTTCAATCAAAAGGTGACCATCTGTCTGACAAAACCAGCAGGAAGGGAAAGAATGACTCAAGCTGAACCATCTGTCGGCAACCGCTTGAGTTGTTAAGAGACAAGCTAGGACTATTAGCTTTGAAGATTTTACTTCCTCTTCAGCCAACCTACAAAACAGTTTTTGAACCAGGACAGGAAAATGCTCGTGAACATAGGAGATCAAAAGACTCCTGGCAAATTTAACAAGAAATGCTATTGAGAGGATGTGTGTGGGTTTTTTTTTGTTGGGGGAACTAGATTGAGACATAGGGACACAATGGTGGTTTCAGACATTAGTTCTGCCTAGGTCATGAAAGGGATGATAAGCATTTAAGTAAGATAGGTATGAACAAGGTGTGTTCTGTTATTATATCCCATTCTTATTTAAATGATTTGTTCTTTTTTTGTTAAAATAAACAATTTCCCACAAATATCAATGGTAAGGAAGGTGGAAGACACCAGTGTCTTGAATAAACACCTCATCAAGGACCCACCTGAAAAATCGAGTGGCTTTTTACTCCCACCAGAAAATATGGTCGACTGTGAATAACAGCTGCTCATCACTTAGCTGTTCCTCCTCCTCCAGCAATGAGCAATGAGAAACCTCCCTATTTAAGAAGTTGCAGTGGGGTAGCCATGTTAGTCTGTTACAGCAAAACAAACAAGGAGTCCTGTGGCACTTTTACAGACTAACACATTTATTTATTGCATGAGCTTTTGTGGGCACAATCACACTTCATAAGCATGAAATGGAAAATGTAGCATATTAGCTGTAAATACATACATACAAAGAAGAGTGGGTCACAAGGTAAATTCAAACCGTTCCAGAGGGATAGAGGTTGAGAATTCATTTTGAATGTATCCCTCTGAAACTGTTTGAATTTATCTTGTGACCCACCCTTCTCTGTATGTATATATTTATAGATAACATGCTATGTTTTCCATTTCATGCATCGACGAAGAGGGATTGTGCCCACAAAAGCTCATGCAATAAATAGACTTGTTAATCTTTAAAAGTGCCCCAGGACTCCTTGTTTGTCATCCTATTTGAGACTAGAAATGGACTTCAAACCATGGAGCAACTTGTCAATCAGCATCCCCAATGATTATATCCTGATATCTCTGTCATCACTACGTGTCACCTGAAGAAATCTATTGGATTTCCAACCTAGATTAGGATGTTTAGGATTGCTGTTTTTAAGTCGTATGAAAGAAAAAGAAATAAACAATACTGGGTTAAAAAGTCTCGGTGATCACTATATTAGAGTAATTACAGGCTCCCAAAGGGAAGAACTGCTGGTTCCCAAACTCAGTGGAACTTGTTGGATAAGCATGGTTAATACGCAGAGTAGAATAGCTCAGGACCTGGTCTAAGAATGGGATAATTGTGTAAATCCATCTCAGCAGAGGTAGAGTGCACCGAGTGCCCTCAGAGAGAAAAAAAAAGGGGGGGGGATAGTGTTTCAACTAGCTCTGTAACCGTGACCACCTTCTTTTCTGAAGGCTTTGAATGTCTTGGAGATCTTGTAGAAAATGGGCATTTAATGTATAGTTTAGTAATTAATAGTTTTGCAAAATGCAAATGCATTGTGAAGTTTTTTTTTTTTTGTTTACTTCTAGCTATGTTACCTCCTCATAATCTGATGCTAGGGACCTGGTGTTTCCACCCGCATTTTCTTTATTTAGAAATAAAAATAAAATTTGACTTTTCAATGTGAGGAAAACGTTCTGTCGCCGGCAAATCTAGCATGAATGATTTCAGTTAGCTTTCTGTGGGTAATTGCAAGCTTTTATATGAGACTTTTCTGCCAATTTTCATGCAGAAGCAGAGGAGACTTTGTGACTCTGTCAATGCTTGCTCATAGGTCATAAATACAGTACCAATAAACTAGCCGTAATAAGTGAAGATCTTGACGGGGTGGGATCAGTGATTGACACTGAACTTGCTTGAAAACTATAATGAAAAAGCAGGAATAAAATGTTTTTCATATAATTATGGGAAAATTATCTAATTGAAATATATTTTAAATCTGAGTGGCTGATTCTCACCAACATGCTAGTGAAAATGTAATATATCATTTTCCAGTGCAATTCATCCTGAAATCAACCTATTTTATGGCTTATTATGAGCTTTGGCATCAGAACATAGCAGAAGAACTCTAGAAAGCTTGGCTGACTGATTGATTGTGTTCAACATTTTTAAATGGGAAACCCATTTGTATAAAGTAAATGCAGATTTAAAAAAAAACCAAAGTCCTTCCTCCTAGGAGTCTTTGTTAATGGGTGGCTTTCATATCAGATTGCGATGATAATCTGCCAAAGGGACTTTCAAATCTGTTGAAAAGTTGTGAAAAAGTAATATAGTATAATTCCAGTTTTATGAATTACCTTTAACCAGAAATTCCAGTTATGAGTTTACAGTGTGTCCCCCATGTAGCTCCTCAACTACAAGTAGTGTTTCCATGTATCCACATG
The DNA here is from genome assembly GCA_007922175.1 of Pelusios castaneus. Taxonomy (NCBI): domain Eukaryota; kingdom Metazoa; phylum Chordata; order Testudines; family Pelomedusidae; genus Pelusios; species Pelusios castaneus. Next base: position 14,007,280 of record ML685791.1, read on the forward strand.
CTCTTTCTATCTCTGTTCAGGCTTTATCTAACAAAGGGAAGACTTTGGAGGCTTCAGGGAGTGGTTCCAAAAAGGAAGAGTGCAGATTCTCACCTAAAGGAGCCAGCTTTGGGAAAATGTCCAGATTCCTGATGAGATCTACGGTCTCCAAAACCTCAACCTCTTGATTCAGTACCATTGAGTCGAAGGACTCACAAGGTGAAATGGCTCTTATAGGATCTTGGTATTCTGTACCAGGGCTAGTGCCAGGAGAGTTTTTAGCCAAGCCAAAATTCGCTTTAGCCACCCGGTAGCAACTGATGCTCTTCAGCAGCCCAGCTCTGAAAGCAGAGCGGAGAAGGTGGCAGCTTCTGTTTGGGTGCCCAGTTCCGAAGGTAGTGCCTCTGCCAGCAGCAGAACAGGAGTAAACCCGGGCAGGATGCTGAGGGGGGCTCAAGAACAACCCATGGCCAACTCTCTGGAGTGCACCACCCAGGTGGAGAGTCTGGGAATTCCCACAGAAGCCCTGACTGTGACCCACTCTGGCCTGGTCTTCTGGGTCTTGCCCCCCAGCAGTTGCTGCTCCCGGAGCCAGATCCCCTTATTCATGTGGTTAACTGTGATCAGTTGAAGGGTGGTAGGCAGTTTAGGAGCAGTTTCAGCCCTAGGGCTCCAGGCACCAGCCACAGGAGGAAATGGAAGTGCTACAGCTGCCTGCATCATGGCCCTAGTCAATACAGCAGAAGCCCCACATTGCCCAGCTCTAGTTTCCAGCCTCGTATCTGGCCTTGGTGGGGGAACAGGAGGAAGTGGGGTCAGCACTCACCTGAGGAGGAGCAGGGGATAGGTGAGGGGAGCTGAAGGGAGTGAAGAGGGATGAGGCTTCATGTAGAGGGAGAGAAATTTTCTTTTTAGTCCACCTCTGGACTTTCCTCACCAACCCATTGAAAAGAGTAGGAAGTAGAGGTAGCATGCCGGGATGAACTGATCTTTCTTAAACATGGGAGACCAGAACTGCACCCAATATTCCAGATGAGGTCTCAGCAACAAGGATATAATGGTACTAACACTTGTGTATCTCTAATACCTTGTTTGATGCATCCTAGGACTGCATTAGCATTTTTCACAGCCACATCATATAGGCAGCTCAGTCATCCTGTGATCAACCAGCACTCTCAGGTCCTTCTCCTCCTCTGATATTTCCAACTAATGTATCCCCAGCTTATAGCAAAAATTCTTGTTAGTCCCTAAATGCATGACCTTGCACTTTCCACCATTAAATTTCATTCTTTCCTTATTACTCCAGTTTACGAGGTCATCCAGATCTTACTTCATTATCCTTCTCTGTATTGGTGGCACTTCCCAACTTTGTATCATCTGCAAACTTTATTAGCACATATGTTCTTTTTGAGTTAAGGTCGGTATTAAAAAGTTTAAGTAAGTTTGGTCCCAAGACCAATCCCTGAGGAGCTCCGTTTGTAACCTCTCTCCAGCCTGACGGTTCTCTTTTCAGTATGACCTGTTGTTGTCTCCCCTCTAACCAATTCGTTATCCACCTTTCAGTATTCATATTAATCCCCATTTTCCCAATTTTAATTAATAATCCACTCTGGGGAACTGTATCAAATGCCTTAGTGAAATCTAAAAAAACCTGTAATCTCAAAAATGGAGACCAGATTGGTCTGGCATGATCTACCTTTTGTAAAGCCATGTTGTATTTTATCCCAATTACAGTTAGGCGTGTTATCTTTAACTTCTTTTCCTTTCAAATTTCTTTTCTTGCACATTACTAAGGTCAAAGTAACAAGCCTGTAGTTACCTGGGTCACTTTTTTACCTTTTCTTAAAAATAGAAACTATGTTATCAATTCTCCAATGATACAGTACAACCCCTGAGTTTACAGATCCATTAATAATCCTTGCTAATGGGCTTGCAATTTTACATGCTAGTTCCTTTAAAATTCTTGGATAAAGATTATCCAGGGCCCCTGATTTATTCCCATAAGAAGTTTGAGTTTGGCTTCTACCTTGGATGGGGTAATTTTTACCTCCATATCTGTATTCCCACTAGCTGCCCGATCACTACCTCCAAGCTCATCATTAGCCTAATTAAAAATGGAGGCAAAGTATTTAGCTATTTGGCCATGCTTAGTTTATTCTTAACCTCCACTTCATCCTCAGTGTTGAGCAGTTACACTTCTTTCTTTGTTTTCTTCTTATTTATATGGCTATAGAACCTTTTACTATTGGTTTTAATTCCCTTTTCAAGGTCCAACGCTACTTGCCTTTTGGCCTTTCTCACTTTATCTCTACATGTTCTGACCTCCAAGAGGTAGTTTTCCTTGCTGATCCCTCTCATCTTCCATTCCTTATAGGCTTTCTGATTTCTCTTAATCACCTGACTGAGAGACTTAGTCATCCAGCTTGGTCTACAACTCTTGCCTATGATTTTTTCCCCCCTTCCTTGGGATCCAGACTTCAGATAGTTTCTGTAACTGTGACTTGAAGTGATTCCAAGTATCCTCCATGTTTTAGATCCAAGAGTTTTTCAGTTCTTGACTTCCTTAATATTCCATTTATGTTCCATCATAAATTTAACTAACGATGCAATTAAATTTATTGGTACTTTAAACTCAAATGTATAAGACTATTTTGAGAATTACTAAAATCAAATTATAACAAACCCCCAAAAATCTATTAAAATACCCTAGGAGCCTGTGAACTAAACAAAAATAGATGAAACTATCTTTTTGGTGTGTATCATTCTGCTTAGATCCTTGAAGATATAGTATGGCTAAGCAGAGATTGAGTGTTTTCCCAGTTTTGTTCTGGCATGACTAAGCCATTCATAGTCCAAGTGCTTGTCTCTTTTATTTGAATGGAGACATGACAATTTACACCAGCTGAGGATCTGCCTCTTGTTGTTGTTCAGTTTGTCTTCTGGTTTTGGATGCATGCAGATAATCTACTCCAAGGTTGATGTCAGTGTAGTTCTTCCATGAGTGATTGTAGCATCTTCTCAGACAGGCTTGTTAACCTGGTGAGGAGGGCTTTTGGTTTGTCAGGGGATGGAAAATGAAGCCCTGAAGTAAGTGGGATACCAGGAGGAAGCACAAGCAGGAGGGTACAACAGGGAGACCTGATTCATACTGAAAAGATAGGGCAGTCAGCTAGTTATTTTAAGCACCGACACACAAATGCAAGAAGCCTGGGGAGCAAGCAGGAAGAATTGGAAGTTCTGGCAGTCAGGAACTATGATGTGAATGGAATAACATGGGATAACTCACATGATGGGAGCATTGTCATGGATGGGTATAAACTGTTCAAGAAAGACAGGAAGGTGAAGAAAGGTGAAGGATTTGCATTGTTTATAAGAGAGCAATATGGCTACTCAGAGCTCCAGTATGAAGCTGGAGAAAAGCCTCTTGAGAGTCTCTGGGTTGAGTTTAAAGGTGAGAGGAGCAAGGGTGATGTCACATTGGGCATCTGCTGTAAACTACCAGACCAAGAGGATGAGATATATGAGGCTTTCTTCTGATAACTAGTGGAACTTTCCAGATCACAGGCCCTGGTTCTCATGGGGGACGTCAACCACCCTGACATCTGCTGGGAGAGAAATATAGCATTCTACAGCCAATGTGGAGTTTTTGGAGAATATTGTGGTCAACTGCCTGGTGCAACTTCTGGAGGAACCACGTAGGGGCTGAACTCTTCTTTACCTGCTGTTCACAAACAGGAAAGAATTGGTCAGGGAAGTAGAAGTGAATGGCAACCTGGGTAGCAGTGACCATGAGATGGTTGAGTTCAGGATCCTGACACAAGGAAGGAGGGCAGCAGAATATGGATCCTGGATGTCAGAAAAGCAGATTTTGACTCCCTTAGGGAACTAATGGGCAGGATCCCCTGGGGGCTAATATGAAGGGGAAATGAATCCTGGAGAACTGGCTCTATTTTAAAGAAATTGAGGGTGCAGGAACTAGCCATCTCTATATGCAGAAAGAATAGGAAATATAGCAGGCAATCAGCTTGACTTAACAGAGGAAATCTTTGGTGAACTTAAACACGAAAAGGAAACTTACAAGAGTTGGAAACTTGCACAGATGGCTAGATAGTAGTATAAAAGTATTGCTTGAGCATGCAGGAGTGAAATCAGGAAGAATAAATCACAATTTGAAATGCAGCTAGCAGGGGACATGAAGGGTTTCTACAGGTATGTTAGCAACAAGAAGATGGTCAGGGAAAGTGGGGGCCCCTCGATGAGTAGAGGAGGCAAGCTAGTGACCGATAATTTGGAAAAAGCTGAATACTTACTCTACTTCTTTTGCCTCTGCCTTCACAGACAAGGTCAGCTCCAAGACTATTGCTCTGGGTATAGGATGATTTAAAAAAGCTGGACATGCACATGTCCATGGGACTGGATGCAGTGCATCTGTGGGAACTGGTTGATGTGATTGCAGAGTCATTGACTATTATCTTTGAAAATTCATGCTGCTTGGGGAGGTCTCAGATGAGTGGAAAAAGGCAAATAAGGTGCCCATTTTTTAAAAAGGGAAAGAGGAGGATCTGGGAAACTACAGACCAGTCAGCCTCACCTCCGTCCTTGGAAAAATTATGGCACATGTCCACAAAGAATCCATACTGAAGCATTTGGAAGAGACAGAGGTGATCAGAAATAGTCAGCATGGATTCATCAAAGGCGACGTATGCCTGATCAACCTGATTTCTTTCTATCGTGAGATAATTGGCTCTGCTGATGTGGGGAAAGCACCCTGTCTTCAGTAAAATTTTTGATATGGTCTTCCTCAGTATTTTTATCAGCAAGTTAAAGAAGTATTGCTTGCAGAAATGGAATGTAAGGTAGCTAGATCAGGCTCAAAAGGCAATGATCAATGACCTGATGTCTAGTTGGCTTCAATGGTTAAAGGCTCAATGTCCAGTAGCAAGTGGAGTACTCCAGGGGTCAGTCCAGGGCCTGGTGTTTTGTTCAACATCTACATTAATGATCTGGAGGATAGAGTGAATTTGCACCCTCCGCAAGCTTGCAGACAACACTGAACTGCGGGGAGTGGTTAATATGCAGGAGTGTAGGCATAGGATAGAGAGTGACAAATTGGAGGATTGCTCCAGAAGAAATCCTATGAGGTTCAGCAAGCACAAGTTAAAAGTCCTGCACTTAGGATGAAAGAATCCCATGCTCTGCTGCAGACTGAGGAATGACAGGCTAGGCAAGAGTACTGCAGAAAAGAACTGGGGTTACTGCGGATAAGAAGCTGGTTATGAGTCAACAGTGTGTCCTTGTTGCCAAGGTATATTGGTCCAGCAGATTGAGGAAAGTGATTATTTCTCTCCATTTGGCACTGGTAAGGCTACAGTTGAAGTATTTTGCCCAGTTTTGAGCACCCTACTACAGAAAGGATGTAGACAAATTGGAGAGAGTCTAATGGAGGGCAACAAAAATAATTAGGGGGCTGAGGCACATGGTATGTGGGGAGAGGCTGAGGGAGCTTGGCATATTTAGCCAGCAGAATAGAAGAGTGAGGGGGATTTTGATAGCAGCCTTCAGCTACCTGAAAGGAGTTCCAAAGAGGATGGAGCTAGGCTATTCTCAGTGGTGGCAGATGAGAGAATAATGTGCAGTGGTCCTGAGTTGCAGTGCGGGAGGTCGAGGTTGGATATTAAGAAAAACTTTTTCACTAGGAGGGTGATGAAGCACTGGAATGGGTTACCTAGGAAGATGATGGAATCTCCATTCTTACAGGTTTTTAAGGCCTGGCTTGACAAAACTCTGGCTGGAATAATTTAGTTAGGGTTTGTCCTGCTTTGAGCAGAGGGGTGGACTAGATGACCACCTGAGGTCCCTTCCAGCCCTATTCTTCTATGATTTCTATGAATGTATATATATGGTTTCAATGTTAAAAATTGAGATTACTTTACAAAACTGGAGCAAATAGTGGGCGAATCCTAATGACTTCCTGAGTACTTGTGCAAAAGGGGAACAGACCATTCAAGAGGATTGTACTGAATCACTTTAAAATGTGTATAAAACTATAAGCAATCCTACTTTCAGTGAAGCAGCCAGTCTTTTCATAGCTGTAAAACATCCATCAGTCCAGTTACATAATGGCATGCTGATACATGCTACATACATACAATGCATGATATACTGGGGTTTTGGGTTCCACAAGGAAATAGAGGGAGTGGAGAGCTGTAGAAGAAAGAAAAAATTAGGCAGAACCATGAATGGAGCATGGTGAACACATGAAACTATCAGAATGAATGAGAGTAGAGATGAAGGAGGAATCAGAAATCTGAAAAGCCTTGATAAATTTATAAATTTGCTAATCTACAGTTTACTAACCACTCCCACATAACAACATCCTTGGCATCAGTGTAGTCAACAGCAAAAGATAGCTGAATAATGAGCAAACATGAAGGTCAAAAATATCCAGGTTTGATCACATTATTCAACCTTCCTGGAACAGTTGTTTTTGTATAGCATCATCAAATAGTACAATATATACTGCAGATTAATGCAATGCAGTGTTTTAAAAATCCATTTATTAATTTCCTCATGCTAAAGATGTTGTATGTAACATATACTTTGGATACTCTGTCTTCTGAGACGAGCTATTTTAATACATTTTTATTTACATTAGCCATTCCCTCTAAATTTTGGATATTTTAAATCTTCGTAACTCTATGTTTACTGGGGATTCAGAGGTTTTTTCTTCTTCTTCTTCCAAAATATTGACATCTGAAAAATGTGAAATAGACTGTTAAAGGGGACTCTCTAATAAAGGGATAGAACTCTGCTGCCATTTGACATTATCTGTTTATACTTTGCATCATGATTATAATTTGACATGACGGTATTTTTTAACTTCATTTTCACTTACTGTCAACCCTTAAAGACATTAGTGAATGGTACCATGCTTTTTAATAATAATAATTATAAAAACTCTCTATATTTGTTTGCAGTTTCTCTAATCTGTTGTTCATAAACTTGAAAGAACACAGCTCTGTCTAATAAACACATCAAACTAATGGGGAGTAAAGTAGTTCAGAAGAGTGTTTGTTGTTTGGTGTTTAGATTTCAGTCAAAATTAATCAACAATGGATGGGGCCTGATGTATTTATTAGCAACACAAATCCCTGTGATTCAATGCCAGGTCCTTTGACTCATTCCAGTGCATGCTGGCAGGGGTACAGGACTGATAAATACTTACATCCTTGTGACTGAAAAAGGTGGGGGGAGTTGGGAGGAAGGGAATACAGTGGAGAAAACAGACCACACGACTGGCATGAATTCCCTGAGAGCCATTTTGAATTTCTCTCTATACAGCCAGATTGTGAATGGGAAGTAATGGATTCAGGAACAGTGGAGGCTTTTTTCTTTGTGAAACCTTCAGCTTTGCAGATGGCTAGTCTTGAATAATCCAGCATGGTTTTGTTCTCTCTTCCCCTTTAGGCACTCCTCCCCCCTGCTTTAACTTTCACTCCCCCACCTGCCTTGATTTTTTTAAAGGCTTTGGTTGTAGCAGACAGAGCATATCTAGAATGTGACTTCGTGAGCATCAGTAGAAATGTATCTGCAGCTTTCTAATAAGTCCTATTCCAAGGTAACTGAAGTAAAGAAGTTGTAAAGGTTTTTTTTTTTTTTAGATCTAGTGTTTTAAGGTTTAAGACTCATTTTTGGGTAGGGTGACCAGATGTCCCGATATTTGAGGCTTTGTCTTCTATAGTGTTTATTACTCCCTCCCTGTCCTGATTTTTTTCACACTTCCTATCTGGTCACCCTATTTGGGAGAGAAAAAAATCCCAAATTTTTTGGGATTATTAGCATTAAAAATGTTTCCTTCAAAAGCGTCTGCTGAAGTGTGATTTTCTCCCAGGAAAGCTCATGCGATAAATAAATCTGTTGGTCTTTAAAAGTGCCACAGGACTCTGCTGTTTTTCTGCAATAGACTAACATGGCTACCCCTCAGGAACTTGACTCCTTTGGATTAAGTGAACATCTCCCTCTGAACTGCTATGACAAAAATTGGTAGAAATTTCTGTTCAGCAGAACATTAACCTCTCCCCCCCCCCCCCAAAAAAAAAAAATGAATAGAAACATTTTGTTTTCAAAAATTTGAAACAAAATTGAGTCTGGAGGCCCAAGATCTGGTACTTCCAAGACGTCTAGGTCCCAGCTCTCTATCAGCCCTAGCATGCTATAGTGCAGGGATGGGCAATACTTTTCACAGGTGGGCCAGGGGGTGGTGGAGACTTGACTCTGGTGGTGGAGTTTTAGAGAGCCAGCTTCGCGGAATGCGAGCTGGACAGAGATGTCAGCCAGGCCGAATCTGGCCCGCAGGCTGTACTTTGACCACCCCTGCTATAGCGGACTTAGAGTCCAAAAGTCCTAAAAACCAGTGCTGAGTCAGAAGCCTCAGAACTTGGGAATCAAGGTGTTCAGACCCCTGGCTCTGTAGCAGAGAGCCTGGAAGCCCTAAGAGTCCATACGTGAGCCTCCAATGTTGCAGCCAACTAACAGCTTTTGTTACAATTTGGGAGCTTTTGAATGGAGAGCTGCCAGCTTCTTAATACCGAATTTAAAAAAAATGTGGGAATACTTTTTGGCGGAACAGTGGGTGTAATTTGGACTCTAGCAACTGCAACTTTGTGTTTGTGTGCAGGGAGAATGGAGCGAGCAAAACACTAAACAAACCATAACCGAGTATGGTTTTAAAGGAGTCTATTTTTTTTAACACATTGTTAAACCATTCTTTGCACACAAACCCACAGGTTTTTCAATGTGTTTTGCTGATAAACTTCATGCTGAAAGGGATGCCTGGGAAGGATAATTTTTCCAGTTTAACAAACAAGAGTCCTGTGGCACCATTTGTTAGTCTTTAAAAGTGCTACAGGACGCCTTGTTTGTTTTGCTGAACTAGACTGACACAGCTACCCCTTTTGGAATTTTTAAGCTTAAGGAGTATAAAAATTAAGTGGCTATTCAGAAAACAAATAAAGAAACCAACACCCTGCATTACCAATGCCAACAGTTATTTTATTTTTTTAAAGAAAGATTTTCCTTCTATAAGTATGCAAACTCTTGCTACCCACTCAAACCTGTAAAGGAAAAGATTGGTGGGTAGAATTACTCACAGCATTAATTTTGTCCCACACCTGCCATAGGGACGGGGCAAGAGAAAGCAAACTTTTGCATTGCAGCATTTTTATAGTTTTGATAACTCCTTGTCCCTCCTTATTTGCTGTGTTTGTTACTGCCTATTTTTCCCTAGAGAGACAAGGTAGGTGAGGTAATACCTTTTATTGAACCAACTTCCATTTGGTGAGAGAGAGACATTTTTGAGCTTACAAAAAGCTCTTCTTTCCCATTTAACACTAGAGGGAATGCTGTGTGATGGTTAACCTATTCAGTGTACCGAAGTTCTCTTTCTGTTTAGGACTTGTCAAACAATTTACAGTTTCCTCAAATGTATTTGCTGTTCAACATTATTCAGCAAATAATCTTGATGAGTAATTCTTGGTATGTATGTTCCTCAAGGGTTGTAGACACTAGCTGCTGTTTCAGCTGACCTCGATAAAACAAATAGGCCAAAATAGTCACATGTCAGTGCTAGACCTTAGGGACTCTGAAAATTTTGGCCCTACTTCATATGGTATTATTTGTTTCTTTATTAGCTGAGTATAACTCTCAGAATCAGGGTTCTAATGTGAATGTTTGAGTTCACAACTAACTTTTGGCTAATATACTTGAATATTTTCTTAGTTTGCAGTTTCCACCACTCTTCCTGTTGGTAATTTATTTATTAGAAAGTGATCATACCAAAAGCATGACCACAAGTGAAGAGAATTTTTTTTTTCAAATGATCTTTTTTCCCTAGATCACTCTTAGCTGGAGTCCAAAAAATAACTACATAGAGTTCCATCACATTAATAATAGGGACAGGGATCATATCCACGGACCATTTGTTAACAGGACAGCCAGAATACTCATTATCAAACAACCCCTTATTATATTGCACTTACAGTATTGACATATACATTAGACTGGATTTGACAAGGATTCCTGAAGTTTCACATTCAATATGCACAACAGTTTAAAACCCTAATCTGGTTTCTAGGTCCTAAAAAAGCACCTGACAATTTCTCAGTGCCATCCCTTACTTCAATTGCTATGGCACCTTCTGGAATGTTACCCTGCAGCCTAAAAAACACCTGAGCTGAATTTTGATGGACTAGGTAAATTCTGTGCTGCTACACCACAGACATCTTGATGATGAGAGTAGACCAACCTTTACTTTACTTTTGTTGAACAATTAGGTCAAATTACTTAGCAACTGTTTGAATGTAGAGGCCATTCAGAGAAATTGAGCACCCACACATTCACTGAAAAAGAATTCTAAATGATTCAACATGCTAGAACTGATCAGAAAACTTTGATGGAAAGCTTATGCGATAAATAAATTAGTTAGTCTTTAAAAGTGCCACAAGACTCCTTGTTTGTTTTGCTGAACTAGACTTTTGAAATTGACAGAACAGTTTCCTGTTGGAAAATATAGTTCTGTTGAAATCAAAATGCGTTGTGAAATCGTGTCAGTTTTGGCAAAAGTTCACTTAAAAGGGGAGTTAGGGGGTGGAAGAGGAAAAATTCTCACAATGTTAAAAAGTCCCATTCTGAAATTTTTGGAACAAACACTTTAGTTTTTTTTAAAAATGGCTTTTATTTTTTAAAATAAATTGTATATTGTATAATATACAATATTTTAAAATTGATTTGATTTTCAGATTGATTCAAAACAATTGTATTTGGAGAATTTTCAAATGTGGGGTTTTGTACTGAGATGGAATGAAATCGTTTTTCAAAATCTCAACGTTCTCCATGAGATGCAATTTCCATGCTTAGTCCACTTCTGCATCCTGCTTTTCAGAACTGTAAAAATAGTTTAAATCTAGCTGTTGCATGGCAGGTGGCACCGGTCTTATGACAAGTTTCTGTTTATATAGCTAACGGATTCAGAGTCATCAACTATCTTGTCAGTCTATCTTCCTTGTGATATTACTTTTTTCTTGACTTCCTTTCCTAATTCCTAGGGAAAAGGAGATCATATCCTTTCTTAGAAGGAGCCATAGAGCTGTTGGGGAAAAATATTACCACCACCACTTCGAGTCAAATTCCTTAGACCAGAAGCATGGCACCTTCTTATGCCAGTGGCAAACTTGGCCCATTCTTTCCAGCTATGAAAACAACAAAACAACCCCCCCCCCATACCACATACATCATTGTGCTAATTCTATATATCACATATTTAAGAATGAATTTTCAAGGGTGTGTCAGCCTAGCTTAGCCTCGTCAGATCTATGTAGATGTATGCTGGTGAAGGAGTATTTTTATGGTGTTAGGATTACATAGTAAAAAGTCCCTCCCGAAATATTTTCAGAAACTGTATTAGATATCAACCTGAAATATTTGCAGAAACTGTATAGGCTATGGCCACAGGTGGGCACAAGAATAGTGAATATTAATATGCAAATAACTTCAGTATTGTTAATTATTTTGTATACAGTATGGAAAACTGCAGCAGTTTTTCTTCCTTCCAATATCAAACAGCAAAGAAGCCAAGAATATGTAGATGGTGGTGTGCCTAAGAAATATCAAATTAGACCTGTTCTTCAGGCAATCCTCCTGTCCAAGCTACAGAGGGGTAGCCATGTTAGTCTGTATACAGCAAAAATGAGAGTCCTGTGGCACTTTAAAGGCTAACAAATTTCTTGAGGCATAAGCTTTCGTGGGCTGCAACCCACATCATCAGATGCAATGTCTTCAACTTCGTCAGATGCAGCATCTAACAAAGTGGATTGCAGCCCATGAAAGCTTATGCCCGAAGAAGTTTGTTAGCCACGGGACTCTCATTGTCTTTCTTGTCTAAACTAGATCTCCTTTATTTCAGAGACAGCATTTTATCCTGTTAAAAATCAATAGAGAAATTTCCTTGAAATGAGATGAACAACCTGAGTTTAGTAAGACCAAATGTTTGAATGTCAACCACTGCAGTAAAAGGTTCAAGAGGCAGCATGAATATCTAAAATGTAATGGTTACTTTATCACTGATAACGAGGGTATATCTACACTGTCCCAGCAGCAGGCATTGATGCAGCACATAACGTAGCTTGTGTATGTCCCACCAATGTACTTATGTTGACATACTGTGATGTCCTCATGGGACGTGTCTATGGGAGACGCCCTCCCATTGATCGTGCCTTACTCCTTTCGGGGAGGTGGACTAACTGAGTGGACTGGTCATTCTCTGGTCGATGGAGTGGGTCTACACAGATGCATTCAACCAATGCTGCTGAATCTATGCCTGCTGCTGTGGCAGTATAGACGTATACCCTGAAGAATTCCTTCCATTCCTCAGAAGGAAGAGGTGAAAGTTACAAGAAGTAGTATTGACTTGATCCTGAAGGGTGCTGTGAGCATCCTTGTGAATTGCTGAGCACCCTGCACTTCAAATGAGAATTAAGACCCTTCATCACCTTGCAGGACTGAGCTCTGTACAGTTTCTAAGTTACTTTTACTGTTAATGAACTGGCACACAGGAATATAACATCAGTTATGAGCTTTCATGTAGGGAAATCAAAGCCATGCTTAATAACATCAAGCTGCCACAAAGGTATTTCAAAGCAGTTTTAAAACTATGCAAACGTCTATATTTCTTATGAAACAGAGTATGCCATCACAAACATCTAATGCAAGCGTAAGGAGCAGCATTCTGTATGTTCCTGGTGCGCCCGTGGCTATTTCAGCAGGGGAGAAGAGAATCTTGGATTGTAAATTTAGGTAAGTGAGTTAAGCAAAGAACATTTAAAATGCATGTTTGAAGTGTGTGTGATTGGATACACACACACTAAGTATATCAAGGGAACCCTGATAAGTAACACCTGGATAAGTAACACCTCTAAAAATATAAAAACTAATTTCCCAGTATGAAGTGCAGAAATGCAGTTCTACATAACCCACCCCCAGCTAATAGGCAACTTAGAAGCTCAAAGGTAAATGATAATCATATGTGTGTGCTATATTCTGCTGCTAATGTGGAGTGAAAGGAGAGAATGTCATTTTTATTTAAAAACACATTTAAGAAATACAGTGTGTGTGTGTGTGTGAGAGAGAGAGAGAGAGAGAGAGACAGAGAGAGAGAGAGAATGCTCTTAATGTCATTTGGAAAGAATTTAACTAAGAGATGTGCTGTCCGTAGGTGGGTGGTCTCCCAGAAGATGCTTTCCTTTTTAAGTCATTTTGCTACTGTGTGACCTCCTTTTCTGATCTTAATAATTAAACTAGCAACTGAATCCCCTCCCACTTCACTTTGATGAGTCGCCAGCTTGACCCTTTGAAAAGATGTTTCCAGTCAGGTTAGTTTTTTTCCTCTTCATCTTTATTTCAGGTGTCATCAAGGAAAAAAGAAATACTGCACTTAAAAGAAACTGGCAAAAGTTGGCTTTTGGCCAAAGCTGTTTTGCAAAGTTGTTGCCATGGGGAAATTTCATAATGGTTTATGCAAAGGAAATATTTTACAAGAAGAGATTAGAAAGGCTTTTGTACAGTGACCCTGAATAAACAGTGAAGGAAAAGTGATAACTGCAAAGCTAAGCTTGAGAGAGAAACCACTCTTTGGGGTTATGATCTTCTTACCCTAGCTTAATTGATTTAAATGCAGCTGATTGATATTGATCAAAAGTTGTGACCATCTGATGATTCTTCAGTGGTCTGTGAGAAATGAGTTAGCTTTCGATCCACTTCCCACTGGTCGGGTGTTGGTGACAGAAACCACCACTATACTAGCACCAAAGGACACCTTTGTCAGCAGTCACTTGAGAGGTCAAGGACTAAATGGAGCAACCTTATCTGCTAGAACAGTAGTTCCCAGATTTTTCTTCTGCTGCAGCACAGCTTGAACTCCAGGGGTCTTTCCCCACCCTGACCAGTAACTGCAGGAGGGATGGAAAGGGGCAGGGGAGCTGACCCATTGCTTACACAGGAGGGGAGGAGGAAGAGAGGGAGATTGAGCTCTGATTGGTTGCTCCACTCCTGGAGGAGGTGGGCTAATAAGGCAGACAGCCAATCAGAACAGAATTCAGCTCCCTCCTCTTTGTTCTCACATGTAGACTTTCAAAGAATTCCACAGCATACCTTTTCGGGTCCTGATGGCATATCAATGTGCCATGGCACACCTGTTGGGAGACACTGTGCTAGTGGCAGTCCTTCCAGTTTAATTGGTCGGACAGTCTGGGAAATTTGTATTGCTGATAACTGTCTTATGCATTTTCTATGGAGAAATCTAAGAATTCCAGTATGAATCTGAGCTTGCTGCCCCATTCTTCTCTCTGTAATTTTGCTATTGCCTTCCTTCACCCATTGCTCCCTTCCTTTTGTACTCTTCTCTTTTGCTTAAGTACTTTCCTCAGACTGCACTATGACGTAGCTCCTGCAGGTTCTATCAGTATGGGGATGGAGTCTATTAACTTTTATTTCCTTAGTACTGGAAGGAGCGGAACATCCTGACTATAAGTTCAGACTCACCACTGCTCAGCCACTGGAATTTATAGAACAGTGTTTGTTTGATTCCCATCTCCTCCAGCTAAATTCAATGCAGTGTTGAGCTAGGAGAACTATACAGACTTTTTAGTAGGAATTCAACTGTCTTTGCTCTTTGTTTTAAATACATAGGTTCACTGGGTTCTCAGCATCATGGGGTCAGCTAACCTGGCCAGAGCATTGTGCAGGAATAGAGTGGAGAGCTCTCTCTGCAGACACTGGGGAGTTTGCTGTGGATGGCAAGACATGAGCGAGGACATTACATCACCCTTGCCATGTCTCTTCATTCAGGCCCCCTCTATCTCTCACAATTCCTTTAATTCCCAGCGTCTTTTCACCTTGACTGCATTTTCTTTATACTATTTGGAAATCTTCATGGGCCAGGATGAATGGAACCATCTCCGCCATCTGATTGTTTAATGCAAATCTTAGAATTGTTTGGGTGTGCAGTGCACTCCGAAGCATTCGTTTTAAACATTTATTATGTTGAAATTAAGCTTAAGCAGGGCCTACAATATGAAGAGAGAGTGTTGAATGTGCTTGGCCTAGCAGCTCTCATTTCTGGGAACTCTTGGCAAGGAGAGTGACCCCTTCAGTCCTCCATCTAAGGCTTTTGGTTGTGTATGAGAATGAGAGAGAAGGTCTTTGGTTGTTCCAGGAGAACATAGCGTCAAAGAGAGACTGATTTTTCTGGGCTGTCAGTTTCCATTAAAAAAAGTAATGTGGCTACAGGACAATGCTTGTTAGGAGGTGTGTTGTAATGGAAGGAAGAGAGGGAAGCCTAAAAAATAATTTGGGCAAACATCTTGGGGCTTGAGAGTGTATAAGAAGCAGCCCTTTTTGCTTATTACAATTAACCACTGAATTCACTCTGAGCCCACCATATTCCACATTTCCATGTTCAACTGGAAAGGGCCAAGAAAGTATGAGTCAAGAACAGAATGATATACATATTTCCATGTACAAATCAAGAAGACTAATTTTATTTTTAAAGTGGGAGGAATGAACACAAGCAAGATGGCAAAAGGAATCTGACTCATGGTGAGCAAGTCATGCACCACTTTGAGTCTATGATGTTTACTCAGTACACAGTACGTTCAGCATAAAAAAAATTCCATGGTATATGAATTTCCTGCAGTCTTTTTCCATGTCTACAAATGACTTTGTATGATGGTGAGGACGCGCAGAACAAGAGCTGCTGTGCTAAAATGTCGATGGTAAGTGACAATTTTTGGTCATGTTCCTATAAACTCTTGTAGTAAAAACTTATTTTTTGAATAATTTGTTCTGCAAAATAAAAACCCATTTTTCTGTTGTTTATATATAGTCTGTAAAGGTGAATCATGATTTGCAGTGATAACTATTGTTTTATGGTGACGTTACTAAGATAAAAAGCAAACGTACTTGCCTGAATGACTTCAGCTTTGAATACTAATAGCAAGAATTTTAAGTCTAATTTCTGTTCCCAATGCGAGTTCTTTAGTTTCACTTTCTCAGCCAAGTAAAAAGCAAACAGACTGGACACATTTATTTTCTGGTTCTTATGCATTAATAGTACACAGTTGTGTTGGATTTTTGACGCTGCAGAGAATTTCTATTTAATAAAAATTACATTTAGCATTTCTTAATCTGCATTAAAACATTTCTATTATTATTGTTTGGTTACTCCTTCTTATGGTTCCTTTGCTTTGTCCTTTGAGTCCCCTCAAACCACCCACTCACCCTTTACCAAAAATAGTCTGTTTTTAAAAGGTCAATATGAACATTAAAAATGTTTTGTCTGAAAAATTTTAGTTCTACTTCTATAAGTAGTAAAGTTTAATATTTTACAATAAAATTATATTTTCTCTATACAGATCCAGTTTGACACTTAAATTTTACTTGATATCTTTTTTAAATCTCTTGAATTTAAATCAATTTTACATTTTTTCATATCATTCTAATGTACATTAAGTAATCATAAAAATAATTTCCCTGTGCAGTTTTTTGGGGGACTGAACATAAATTTCAACCTTAAAAGGGACACTATCATCTTTCAACCATCTCACTTAAAAAAAAAAAAACCCACACACCCCTCCCTTTTCTCTTTTTACCTCCTTGCCATGATGTTGTGTCTTTTGTTTTTTACATAAAAAGTGTAATCTAAAGGAACAATGTGGGCATGGTGGAGTAGAAATATCCATGTTTATTAAACATATCTTGTATGTTAAGCCAAGTGGCATGTAAACATTGTTGCTTTGGCAGTATAACAGTAGACTGAGGCCATGTCTACACCGGCGTGAGATTTAAAGTCGACATTAAGACGCTGAATTAATAAAAGTGGAGGAGCATGTTCACATGACACTCCTTGCTCTGGCTTGTTGTGTCCTCATTGCTAGGTGTTAATTCAAATGTAGAAGTGTTGCATTGTGGGTAGCGATCCCACAGTGCAACGAAGCGCTGTGTCTTGTCCTCCCGTATTGCAATGCGCTCCCTTCCCCGCCCTCCTTCTTTCAAAGAAACAGGAAATAGTTTTCATGCTGTTTCTCTCTGCTTCAGGCATGGAGCCCATTCATCTCTGCAGTATTATGGCCAGTGTTTCGAACACATCTCTGCTGAGGCAGAGAAGTCTGGCCTCCCCAGGAACCTTCTTGCAAGGATTCATGAATACCTGCATGAGAGCTTTTCAATCATTTCCCTGGAGGATAACCAAAACATCCACTTGCACATCGAAACTCTGTTTGAGAAGTTCCGCCGGGACAGGGAAGTGATATGTGCCACAAGTTATATCTAAGGTGGTGGCCTCCCTCTCCCACTCACCTCTCAGCCCTGCTGCAACACTCCACAGTTTCCTCTCTCCGGCAGCCCTCCCCCTCCACCCCACCAGATGCTCTGGCCAGCTGTGTTCCTCAACACCCCATGGCTATGCCTTCCTCCTGCTTTCTGTGTGCTGATGGCCTGGTTCCTTTCCCCAAGCTGTCTCCGCTGGCTATTACTGGTACTCAACTTGAAATGAGCATAGCACAGGTCAAACACTCACCTGAAGTGCCTTCCCCTGCATCGCCGTCAGTGATGCCACCCTGAAGTTGGACAAGCTGCTCTGGGGCGATGAAAAGCTCTTGGCTGTCCAGGAGAACTAACACTCCACTCTCCCAAACCCCGTTTTCCTCATCCTCCAACTCGTCCTCATCCACAGAGTTGTCCTCATTCGCCCTGGAGTCCTCACAGGTATCGATGTTCTGGGGCAGCATGCTGGTTGGGTCATGACCAAGAATAGCATCCAGCTCCTCAGAATACCTGCACGTCTTCGGTGTGGACCCTGAATGACTGTTCACCTCCCTAGTCCGCTGATAAGCCTGGCGAAGCTTCTTGATTTTAATGCAGCACTGCTGTGTCCCCCTGTTGTGGCCCCTCTCGATCATGCCATGTGAAATTTTCTTGTAAATGTCCCAGTTCCTTTTGTTGCTTCAGAGGTGAGCGAGCACTGACTCCTCACCCCACGGGCTGATGAGATCTAAGATCTCGGGATGGCTCCAAACTGGGGCACGTTTGCTGTCCTCTGATGCCATTACCTGCTCTGGTGAAAAGCTCTCCACACTGCCTGAGCAAGAAATGGAATTCAAACCTTCCCAGGGCCGCAGATAGGGAAGGACCTATTGGTTGATGAGGTGGATAGCTAGAGGCAGTGGCAGAATGCAAAATTGCAAGGACAGGGAATTGTGGGATACATCCCAGAGGCCAATAAATTCGCATTCTGTCTATACTGCCATTATATCAAATTACTAAAATCAACCAAAATGCTACGCCTCCTGTGGGGGTGGAGTTACGACGCTGATGTAATGTCGTTAACTTCGACTTTACGGACCCATGAGTGTGTAGATCAGGCCTGAGAGCTTGTAATGAAGAAGCATGGCCTCCCTCAGAGGCTAATGCCAAGGAACTGGCCTATGCCACCTGGCCGGCAGTCCTGGATATGTCACAACCTGCCCGTGGGAAGACAAAGGTGTGACTTGAAAGGGAGATATAAAAGTCAGGTCCTGTAGCTTAGTGAGAAGAGAGCTGCTGGTGGAGGAGGTCATTTGCTTGCTATGGGAACGGGGAGCCCGAACAGATGTCAGCTGCCCCGTGGACTGGCTAGACCACACTGGAGCTGCCGGGACTGCTGCTTGCAGAGTACAAGACCCCCCACCCTCCTCCAAATATGCTACAAAAGGGAGGTAGGAAGTAGTCCAAAGCTGGCTGACTGCAGTCTGGCTCTTTTCACCCCACCCCAATTCTGCTTGGTGCATTTCAGCTGAAGCCCCACTGACAGAACACTTTGCCACTGAGAGGGCCCTGGAGACCTGGTGGAGTAAGGTGATGCTTGTCCTCCTACCCTCTCTTCTGCTGCCAGTGCCAACCTTTGGGGTGGCAGCTACTTTCCTCATAAGCCAAGGGCCTCTTCTGGTGCTCACCTCTGCCTGAGTTCCTACACTGTGTTGGTGCCCTGCCAGAAAGCCTGGGCTGACAGACTCCTGTGGGATTGCCTGGTTGGAGACCAGCCCTCCTTAACTGTATGAACTGCGCCACTCTGCCTGACAGGCTAGATATTTAGACTTACATGAACCTCTGGCTTTGACTATGAAGAGGTGTGGCCCCCCTACTGCAGACTATGAAGAAGTGTAGTCTCCCACAAAGACAGATGCTTGGGGACACCCCAGCCCATTAGAGGACCACTTGAGGATCATAAATTACTTAGTGATATTACCCAATTCTTGTACATCAGCCATGTGGTACCCTGATCCTGCTACTGCATCCACGTGGACTGACTTTCAGTGGTTTCAGGGTACTCCATACAAGCTCATGGATCTATGCCAGTGGTTGTCAACCTATTTACCATTGTGGGCTGCGTCCAATGATATCTATATGGCTCAGAGGATGTCACAGGGGTCTCAGCTGTGCGCTGATTGGCCTGCAGGTTGAGAACCACTGATCTACTCAGATGGATTAGGGGCAGGACTGAGACGTAACACTAGATAAGCCAAAACACTGTAGGACTGCTACAGGTGCTTGAAGTTAAGTTTTTCAAAACTGCGGCCTTGCTTTGAAAAGACCCTGGAAAAGGATGATTTGTTTTGGGAGATGCTTCACACAGTTTTAGATGATGGTAGAAATAATATAAAGACACTAATACCTTTGAGACGATACCTGATATGTCCCTTCAAAACCCAACATTTATTGTTGTTCTCAATGTTTCTTAATGTACTGAGTGCAAAAATATTCCTGGAGGTTGGGGTCAGCTACGTGTCTCACACTGAATGCATATTTATCCTTTAATTTTCCTCTAGCTCCATTTCCAAAGCCCAGTCTGCAGGCATCACTCTACAGAGTTGTTCCATTAATGGCAATTAGAATTGCAGGATTAGGAGCTTATTTTGTCTTTCTCTGTTTTTTTCTTTTAAAATCAATATTCAAATGCTGTTAAAGAAAAAAAAGAAATGTTACTTGTTGCTAGGGTGATGAGAGGAAAGGGAATTGTGGGTTCTAGCAACAGCTGGAATGTATGTGATGTGGCAGTCAACTGCATTGTGCTGTGGTGGGGGAATGTACGTAAACAATGACTTCTACAATTTAATTGATTAAGGAAACATTTATCTTCCAGATGTTCCAGCTCTGCTCTCTGTTGTGAAAATCTGTTTTGTCTCCACAACCATGATAGATAAAGCCATACTCTGTTCTTCATACCCACGTGCGCTGGACTATGCTGTAGCTGGCTGTTCAGTTTCCCTTTTGAATCACCCAAGGTAAGCACTTGTTTTACTCAGGCACCAAATATTTACATAAATGTACATGATGTAATTGGGGCCTCTGCTGTAGACTCTGCTGGTAAAATCAGCATGTCTTTTTTTGCCTGATTGACAGCCAGTTCCAAAATGGTTAATGCTAATGGATCTCAAGGCTACATTTTCCAATAATTTCATTTTCTACATTTATGTTTTAGCTGATGGGGTAATAAATGCTTGCTTTGGTTTCCTCTGATCAGTAACTACCTCTGATCAATCCTTAACTCTGTGGGCCCAATTCATCACTCTACTGTGCCTCTTTGAGACAGCTAGACTGTAACATAGGGGCCGCACACTGCAGGCCCCTTCTTATCCACTGGAGAATTTTTCTGGTGCAGGAAAACCCCTATAATAGGTGAAGAAAGCCCAGATCTGGCAGATCCAGCTCTGTCTGTGCAGAACCTGTGCATATGGGAAGCATGACAAGCTGTACCTGGGCCAGAAGAGAGCGTGGCCACGATAGAGGCAGACCTTTGTCCTTGAGATTATGCATCCATGCAAAGCCCTCAGATGCCATTGAGGCTAGGATGCAACTAAAGGTAGTTTCCAGGGCTGCCCAAGCCTATGCTAGGGACCATATGGCCCCTGAATAGGGAAAGTGCAAACTACCTCTCATGCCCCATCTGCTCTTCTTTGTGTTCTAATACAGGTTTCCAGCCTCTCTCCTAGCTCCTCCCCAAACATCTTTCCCCAGTGACCCTTCATGCCCTTTCACCCTAGCTTTAGTGATATCACATGGCAAATGAGGAAGGAAGTGAAGGACTACCAGGCTTGGTGCTTTTTCTGCTGGGCTCTGGCCAGCTGTGCTCTCAAACTCGCACTCTGTGGCTTCCCAGAATGCTTTGCTCCTATTTCCAAGGAAGCTCTGGAGGTTAGAAGAGGGCACTTTCTGCAGAAACCCTAAAAGGTGGTAGGGCTTGGGGAGAGAAGAAGGGTGACAACTTTGTATTTATAGTAAAGGTAAAGTTCCATACCTGGGGGCAATTCTATTTATATACAAACCAATCCATCCATTCCTAGTCTGAATGAACGTATTTTTCACATCGTTTATTCATATCACACAAAGGAAGGGGAAATACCTGAGAGAGAAAAAAGGATCCAAATTAAACATCTCGAAAAATAAATGGATGCTGAAGAAGTTCTGAAAAAAACACACAAACCTCCATCTTTCTATTGCACTTACCTAGCAGGACTTCTTAGGTGCTTTTGCAAATATTTTCCATGATTATTTTTCAGAATGCCCGTGTATTAATAATACACTGTGCTGATATCACATAGGAGCCCACGAAGAATTTTTGTTTGGCACAGGTATACAGTCCTCCCCTGATACTGTATATCTGTTTGTTTCATGTGAGTGACAGTAAGCTGATACAGTGGACCAGCCCAGTCCAACAGCAACAACAAATTCTTTACATGGAGAATTTTATTTCAAGATTATTTTGAAAGTTCATAGATTGTAACAGAAATGAGCAACAAAAGGCTCTTGCACAAACCAAATAAAAAGGCTCAGCTTAAGGTACAGTTACTGGAAATACAGCTCATCTTACTTCTGATGTTTGGAGCACCCTGATTTAACTCTGAATACCTGACTTGGCTTCACAAGTTGGTCAGCATCACCAACCCAGCTTGACTGCTTTTTTCCTTCACCTGCAGTGCTATTGACTCTTAATCTGTTTTGCTCCGGTAGATATATTGCACCATTGCATTAGGACCAGTATCTCTAGCTAAGGAAAACCATTGTTGGGTTGATACAGTACAAGCTCCTGTTTAGCTTTCCAGGCATTTGTCCCTCACTCTTTACGGCGGTAGCAGAGCACTGTGGTCATGTCTTTCATTCTTGATCTGCAGCATTCCAAGCTCTTTCAGTCTTCCGGATTTCTTGAGCAGAAAGGGCCAATAACAAAAATCCTGTGGTTGGTGTTAAGACATGGATGAATACTCAGAGTTGACTGGATGACTGCCTATCCTTATTATAACAAACAAGAGCTATGTCTACACTGGCAAGTTAGGTTGACTTAAGGACCTAATTTAATCCCCGCCAACGCTAGGCTTTCATTAAGTCGACTTAAGGGGCTTCCTTAAGTCGACTTAATGAAAGCGTAGGTCAACTTAAGAACCGCGGGGTATTTGAACTAGCCCTCCTTAGGTTGACCTAACCCTTCCTTAGGTTGACCTAAGGCCAGTGTGGACACATAAGTCCACTTTCGTAGGTCAACCTATGGGAAGTTAGGTCGACTTATTAAGTTCCAGTTAAGGGAAGCTGCTTTAAGTCGACTTAATAAGGTCAACTTTAAGTCAACTTAAAGTTGACCTTATTAAGTCGTCTTAACAAAGTTGACCTACCTTGTTGTAGTGTAGACATAGCCAAGGATTCCTGTGGCACTTTTAAAGACTAACAAATTTATTGCATGAGCTTTCGTGGGAGAAAATCTCACTTAGTCTTTAAAAGTACCACAGGGTTAGGGTTTTGCTGAACTAGACTAACATGGCTACCCCTTTGGAACTTATCCTTATTATGTACATCAGTGAGCAGAGCAATGACAGTTCAGAAGCACGTTTGGTGTGATTTCAAAAGAAGTGCGATCATGGGGCTCTGAATAAAATGTGTAGGATCTGGCTCAGCAGACAAACTGGATACTTGATTAGCAAGCTAACCGTTTCCGCAAAACCAGTTTTTTTCATTGTACTTTAAAAAGCTAAGCAACCCTCACCTGCAGTGAATTAACCTTCCTGATTAGAATGTAAGAAACTATGTGAATTGCGAACCAGCTTTGTGTCAGACTGTGGAATTCAGTGTGGCATAAACCTTCAGAATTCACATCCTAGTGGGACTTGGCTACAGTCAGTCAAACATTCTATATCCGTCAGTAGAACCCCTGCATGGAATGGCCTTAACCTTTACAATTCAGATTTGTGTGGGCCTCTGCTATACTCAGTCAGTTAAGTCTGTCTGCACAGTTCCTCGATAGGGGGTACATCAACCTTTCTAATGCCATTGACAAGCTGAATTGTGATCAGTCAATCAGTTCTATCATGCTGCACAACTGCTGTAAGATAATACAAACCAGAGCTCCTCTCCATACTGAAAAATACACCTTGCAATCAGTGTTTTTTATAAATCACTCAAAAATGACATTTCCCCTTTCTGTCAATTAACTGGGCCTATTTCTTTTTTTAATCAGAAAACCGTTTTTGATCACTGTATTTTTTTTTTTGTTTGATTACTAAACAACTTGGCACAAAGCACTGTCTGCTATCTGGCCCAGCTCTGAAGTAACAAAATTACTACAAGGCAGGATGGAATAAGATGTTTTGGCAGAGCAAGTATGTTTACATCATACATGGCTCTAGCTAGATTCATCAGTAGATTTGGCCCCATTTAGTGTTCCCTTATGTATTTATCCTGATGGTAAAGTATACTATATGAAACCAGAATGACATTGTGCCTAATAATGATAGCAAATAAACAATAGTTGGAACCAAACAAAAAAGCGGTTTGAGAGAATACAGTATGTGTGGCATGCACAATAGATGGAAGGAGGACTGTTAATATTTGTGCACTATTAGATATGTCAGTTTTGACCTCAAATACAAGAAGCAAACATCTGGCTTGTGTGTTTGTGTGCTTGCATTTTCTAGCTATTGTTCATATTGATGGCATGTTTTCCTTTGAGTGGCTTCTTGGGCAAGACTTTATCACTGAGAAAACGTAATATTATGAAACAAGGTCCATGCTTTAAAAGGTTGGAAATTCTTTAATACAATTTAAAAACCAGAACCTTTCCCTACTGCCCTCATCCTGTAGTAACAGTAGAATAGACTCTGGCTACTACTCACATGTATGTAACAATGTCTCTTTTCCGTAAAGGGAACCAGAAGATTGGCTAATCAAGAAATCCAGTTGGCCAGTGTTCTGGCTCAGAATAAAGAGATAAAAATTCAACCATGTTTGAGACACTTCATGGTTTCAAATCCCCTTATACTGATGCTCCTTACCCTTACCTTGCTGTTTATTTGGAACTTGAAATTGCATGATGAATGCAGTCTAATGTGGGATAATGACATTCAAATGCTGGAGTTTTCACAGTGGAGGAAGATAGGGAAAACTTTGCTTTTTTCCCTGAAGGGTCGGTTTGCAGTTCTTCAAGACACTGGTCTCACTATAGTTAGAAAATCATGACAAAGTTGGTTTGAGGCAAGATTGCCTTATTTGTACCCAGGTAATACGGTTTGGTTTATTTCCACATAGCAACTTTTTTTGCCACAATAGTCATGTTTGTATGCACCTACCATGCTGCTTATTCAGAAATGCACTCTGGGAATACCTCAGCAGCTATGTCTTCTAGCGAGGGGATGGATTGCCTAGAGCAGTGATTTTCAAACTTAGGGTTGGGACCCCGTTCTGGGTTGCAGACCCTCAGGAACTGTGTTGTGGCACCCCCAGCTGGCTCCACCAAAGGACTGGAATGCATTGCTCGAAGATGTAATTGTTGGGTCGTGGGCATATATTTTTTTAAAATTGGGTCCTGAGGAGCAAAAGTTTGAAAATCACTGGCCTAGGGGGTGGACACACACAGTCGCTTCAGCAGCACATAGGATGGTGCATCTAACTAAGTGGGTTGGAGTCCACGAAAGCTTATGCCTGAAGAAATCTGTTAGTTTTTAAGGTGCCACAGGACTCTAGTTGTTTTTGCTGTGCACAGATTAACATGGCTACCCCTCTGGACATAGGACAGTGTGCTCTGGGAGGTCTAGGGAACTTGGAGGAAAGAGGACAGGCCAAATCACTAATGAACATTGTTAGGGAGTTCTGACAGCACCAGACTTATAGGAAGACAATCACATCCCAAGCTAGCCCTCTGGTAGGGGCCCAAACACTGGTAACTGATCAAAGTAAGCTTTAATGACACTGTGTGTAGACATAAGCCATGATCAGAGATAGCAGTAAATGGGTACAAAGTGTTAAAAGTTGTAATGTAGGTAAGAAATGATTCTGCTCTTGCTGAAATCAATGAAAATTTTGCTCTTGACTTCAATAGGAACTGGATTGAGCACTGAGAGTTAGACTTAAACTTTTTTTTTTTTTTTTTTAAAGGTGCCCAATGATGAAGATAGATGTCTGGTGGGATTTACACAAGGACCTCACTGAGTTAGGTGCCAGACTCCCATTGACTACTTGAGAAGCATTTATAAATACCACATGGTGCCTAAAATATATCTTTTGTAAATCTCGTGCTGGAAGCGGAGTGAGGCTTTTTGGTAGCAACAATACTGGTAAGTTTTTACTCCATCCGGGAAACTTTATACAGAGCTGTGAGTGCTGCAGAATTTCTGTAGAAGGAAATTCACTGCTGTCAATGCAATGGAAGAGAGCACATTGGAAACCGTCACCTTTTGAAGGGGTGGGAAGAATGCTTTATTTAAAAGCTTTATTCTGCAAGTACTTCAGCATATGAGTCACTTAATGCACATGAACAAAGTTACTCAAGTGCTTATGTATTTGTAGGCTTGGACTCTAAATGTATATTTGGGGGAGGGTGGTGATGGGGGATGCATCACTCTCATCATGGCAGGGGGTGAAGATCTGAGCAACAAGAATCCACGTGCCATAGATCAAGCTTTGTTAATGAGTAAAGACTGGTAGAGCTGTTTTGAGGCTCGTAGTGTCCTAAATAAAGTATTCAGTGGATTTACTGATTCCACTCTGACAGGAAATGAAAGTCACTGCTCCATTCAGACCCAGAATGAAACAAAGGTAGGGAGTGAGATTTAAGCCTTACCTTGCCCACTGACAACATACTAGATAAACGCATAATCCTGGATCGTGTGTGAAAGATTCCAGGGAGAAATGGAATGTTGTACTGTACTCATGATCTCCTTCTCCTCCATCCTGTCAAAAGGGCTGTTTTGTTTTTAATTGTGTTTGTCTGCATTGTTTTTCATTATGCTAAGGCACTGCTAAAGCACAGATGTAAAACATCAGTGCAATACACTGAGGCGTGGACCACACAGACGTGCAGTCCCTTTCAAAATGCAGAACTGAGGAAACAATCTTTTTTTAATTAAACTTCCTTCTTTTTTTTGGTTAAAAACAACTTGTGCAATTTCTATGAAAGGAGAAAGACAACTTAAAACATTGCATTAGTGCTAAAAACTGGCAGGGGGTGAATGTACTGATTAGTTGAAGGGGAAAAAAAAAAGAACCCATCGACCTGAAAGAAAGATTGTGGAAGGGAAACAGGTTTCCTGCAGTGGTTGCCATTTCTCTACCTCTCTATGCTTTGCTGTGCTCTGTAGACACACAATAATAACCTCGGTGGGTCTGGGGATCAAATGACTAGCTGCTGAAGGATTAAGAGCAATTCTATCCTCTTGGCGTGGGCTTTGGAATTTTCATTAAAATGACCTTGGGTGTGGTGAGAAAGGAATTCAGGCTCCACTGATCTGGAGCTAAACATCCTACCTGGAAAAACAACACAAGGACCCCTTCAAAATTCTCCTTGCTTGGCCTCAAGCAGAGCTGTTGTACTTTTTCCTCGAGGTGGCTGTAGAGAGATTAGCACAGTGATATGTAGAGATTCAAAATTAAAGGGATCTTGGAGGGAAAAGGAATGGGCACGAAAGTTCACTTCCTAGAATTGTTTACAAACAAATGCTTACTGTTAGAAAATTTGTTCATTTGCTAGAGAATGAAGTGGATTTTAACATTTACACATGATGCCTATCGCAATAGAAAATTAAAAGTCATGGGTCAGATTGTGCAAATCTTCAGACTGATGAGCGCAACTTCTTCTTCCTCACCTCCATCTTTTTGTCCAGTCTCACACCTCCAGTTGACTTTTGGTTATTTCTTCTTGGATATCTTGCAGTCTTGCATCTCAAACTCAGTCTGTCCAAAATGGAATGTGTTCTTTATCTTAGGCCTTGTACACACTACAAAGTTATTGCGCGATAAAGCCCTTTATCGCGCGATAACAAACAGAGCGTACACACACAACTTACAGTTATTCCGCGTTAAGTCCCTTCTTTTTGCGCAAAATGTAAACCACCTAAACGAGCGTGGTTGCTGCTAACGCGGAATAGTTGTTGCGCGATGGCCCGTGTGTGTACGCTTCTCGCGCAATGTGAAAATTCCGGAAATGGCCCACAATTCAAATTCCCTCCCCTCTGCACTTCCGCCTGTACTCTATCGCCGTGACGTCATTTTTCCCGACCTCCTCTTCTGTCCCGCGAATTTTTGAATTCCCCACTCTCCCTTCTGCCTCGCTGTTCAGTGCTGCTGCCTCTGTGTGCTTCGCTTGCAATGTCGTCGCGCTGCAGCAAACGAGCTCCAGCCTGGACAGCAGCAGAGGTGATGGACTTGATAGGCATCTGGGGAGAGTCCGCCGTGCAGTCACAGTTACGGGGCAGCCGGAGGAATTTTGACATTTTCGGTCAAATTTCAAAAGCCATGACCGAAAAGGGGTACGAGCGAGACACCCTGCAGTGCCGGGCAAAGGTGAAGGAGCTTCGGATAACATTTCACAGAGCCAGAGAGGCTAACCGGCGCTCTGGCTCCGCGCCAGCAACGTGCAGGTATTACAAGGAGCTGGAGGCGATCCTGGGCGGCGATCCCACAACCACCCCGAACTGCACGGTAGACACTTCGGAGACTGCATCCCAAACAGAGAAGGCAGCAGAAGGCGACGAGGCAATTGTGGACGAGGAATCAGAGGATGAAGACTACAAGGACGGAGAGAATGGAGCCACCGACCCGGGGAGCCAGGAGTTATTTTCCACCCAGCCAGAAACAAGCTCCACTGATTCCTTCTCCACGCCTACCCAGGAATCATCAGAAGGCAGCTCTGGTAAGTCCCGTTCGCAGTGTTCTCTATTCTAGCTGCTACAGCTCAGCGTATACATGGTTTTTATGCAAGGGGTTTTCGTTTTCTGTGTCTTCAGTTCTGTACCTTACAGATGTGTAAAGGTGTTACTAGCATTACATAAAAAGGTCATCAATGTATGCCTCGATTTCCAAGTAGTCGTTCCCTTTCAAGTCACTGAACGCGTTATCCAAATATTTCCAGAGTCTTCTCTTGAAATTACATGGTAGAGCGTTCCTTTGCCCTCCACCATTCAGGGACACTCTTCCTTTCATCCTCGCAAGCACTGCTGCGGGTACCATTGCTGCGCACAATCCTGCAGCGTAAGGTCCCGGCTTGAAGTCGGCAACATGAAGGAGATGCATTCTCGCTTGCAGAGGCACTCTAAGCAGTGTGAGATCTGCCTCTATTTCAGCCATCTCGGGCACGGGATCAGAACTAGGTGTGGCAATAGTCAACTCTCCGTTGTACTACCTCAGCAACCCGTCCCAAGCTTTGGGAAATTTGTTACCGCCCCCCCGTAGGTCCCCACTTGTGTATTGAAGGAATGTGTGGGGAGAACAACATTATTTGCTCCTGACCGTGGCGAGAACAATAGCGGCATTCTACATTTTTCATATCTGAACAGGAATGACCTTCGGTGGACAGTCTACAGCTGCAGCTGAGCGTCTGAGGAGGATAAGGCGGAGGCCTCGCAGGAGCAAGGAAGACGTTTTCCAGGAGCTCATGCAGTTCCATGAGGCTTCTGCGAGGGAGACAAGGCAATGGAGGAGGCAGTGTAGGCAGGACAGGAGACAGAGCAGTGCGAGGAGAGAGCAGCAGAAGGATGCCCTAATAGGCATCATGCAAGAGCAGACCAACCTCCTCAAGAGCATGGTCGGTCTGCTCCAGGCTCGCACCCCCCATCATCAGCCTCATATGCCTTTCAGTGCATCCACGCCACATTCCGCCCCCCAGACAGTTTTTAGACCACCATGGACATCCATGGTGTAATGTTAACAGAACCCCTCCCCCAACGTATGTAGTTGAGTCCTGCACCTATACCCACCTTTAGTCCCTACTCCCCTCAAACCCGAGTTTGGATAACTGTTAATTGATTAAAGTTGAAACCTTGTTAAACTTAATCAGACTTTCTTTATTTGTTTCATTAATTTAACATTAACGGTTTTTGCTTTAATGAATGATTAGATGGGAAAAAAACAAAAGTTTTAGAGCTTATTTTTTAATAGTTGAAAAATATAGAAAATGGTTACTAATTAAATTCAAAGGTACAATTTTAACCCACAGTACTAAAATGGGTTTTTAATGCATCCCTTATGCGAACTGCCCTTAGCTGCGCCCCCCGGATACCCTTCGTGTCTGGTTGCTGGTAGGCATTTTCCAGATGTTGTGCCTCAATGGTCCACGAGTTCCTGAATCTCTCCCCCCGGCTTTCACATATATTGTGAAGAACACAGCAAGCAGAAATAACTATTGGGATCTTGTCCTCATGAAGATCTAGCCTGCCATACAGCGCTCTCCAGCGCGCTTTTAAACGGCCAAAGGCACACTCCACAACCATTCTACATCTACTTAACCGGTAATTGAAACGTTCCTTGTCAGGATCCAACTTCCCGGTGTACGGCTTCATGAGCCATGGCATCAGTGGGTAGGCGGGGTCCCCAAGTATCACCACTGGCATCTCTACACCGTCCACAATTATTTTCTCGTCTGGAAAAAAGGTGCCCGCATGTAGCCTTCTGAATAGTCCAGAGTTTCTAAAGATGCGTGCATCGTGCACCTTTCCAGACCAGCCAGCACTAATGTCCATAAAGCGACCACGGTGGTCCACCAGTGCCTGTAGAACCATCGAAAAGTATCCTTTCCTATTTATGTATTCAGAGGCAAGGTGGTCGGGAGCGAGAATAGGGATGTGAGTCCCATCTATTGCACCCCCACAGTTCGGGAAGCCCAACTCATTAAATCCTGTGATGATCTCCCTCACGTTTCCCGGGGTCACCATCCTCCTGAGCAGAATACGGTTGATGGCTCTGCATACTTGTGACAGTGCCACTCCAACAGTCGAGCGTCCAACCCCAAACTGGTTTGCGACCGAGCGGTAGCAGTCTGGAGTCGCCAGTTTCCAAAGTGCGATAGCCACACGCTTCTCCACTGTCAAGGCGGGTCTCATCCTCGTGTCCTTGCATCGAAGGGCAGGGGCAAGCTCCTGGCATAGCTCCATAAATGTGGCTTTCCGCATTCTCAAGTTCTGTTGCCACTGATCATCGTCCCACAGCTGAAGGACGATTCGTTCCCACCAGTCTGTGCTCGTCTGCCGGGACCAAACACGGCGGTTCAGGCTGTGTTGCTGGTCCGCGAAACAGATCAGAATGTCCGTTTTGTTTTCAATGCTGTCATTATCTGAGACCGAGTCATCCGTGTCATGCTCTGAATCATAGCCAAAGGCAAACCGCAACAGAATCTGGGCTGTGTTCACAATGCTGAAGGCAGCATTCAAGATCACGGCTGAATCCATGGCGATTCAGAAAAGGCAGTGCCGAAAAGAAGGTTGCTTCAATTTGAAATTCGCGCTCGTTGCTATTGGCAACTGCTGGGTAGCGTCGGTAGCGGAATGCACCACGGGAGATGATACTGGGGACTCTGGGATAGGTACCCACAATCCCCTTTGCTTTACTGGAGGACTGCGATCAGAAGGGGGGGGGGGGG
>ML685791.1:14042231-14174656 GCA_007922175.1 Pelusios castaneus
GTGTGTGTGTGTGTGTGTGTGTGTGTGTGTGTGTGTGTGTGTGTGTGCAACAGAGAATTGAGGGACCTATATTCATATAACTGAAAACATAATTAAATTAGTAGTTCTACATCTCCATATTGAACCTGTATTCTGAAACCACATATAAATGCTATCTGCTTAATTAATTAAACTCTCTTTGATACCGCCACGATAGTGCTTGGTCTTCAGAGTTACTTTACTACAAAAGCAACATGGTTTTATTGTTTTATTGCCGTTAATCATCATTTTCTTATATTCTGTGACTTTCTCAAGTAAGACTTTGACCCTCTGCATAAAATAGACGAATCACTCCATGTCGCTTCCTAGGTAGGGGAATCCATGTTTTGTATTCTCTGAGGGAAATAAACCACCACTGACAAAATTTAAACTTGATTATTTATTTTGTGGTAGCATACAGAATCTTCAGTGTGGATTAGGGCTCCACTGTGCTTAGCGGCTAGTAAGAAACAATCTCTATTCTGAACCGTTTACACTCAGACAAAAGGTAAGGGGAAAGGGACCAGCCAATCACAGACATGTTTTTTTAGCTTCATCTCCCTGCCCACATTTGTACTCTCAAAGGAAGCAATTTATGAAGGGTGATTGGAAGGGCACAATCAAAATATGTATTTTGTTGTTATATATTTAAATACCCCTCTATTATACTTTATCACTACTCAATTATTAGTTGATTAATTTCTTGGAGGCCTTGAGAGGTAGGATGACCCAGTCATTAGGGTGGGAACTTGGGTTCAATTTCCTACTCCAATACAATTTTCCTATGTGCCCTTGGCAAGTCACGTAATCCTTGTCTCAGTTCCCCTTTGTAAAATGGGCATAATCGTACTTAACTCTCTCCGAGAAGTGTTGTGAAGATAAATATATTGGTGTTGGTGAGGCACTCTCCCTAGCGAGGGCCACATAAATACTTCAGAAAAACTGTGGACGTACTGGGCCGTGAGGAAAGATTTGAAGGAGGAGCGGGTAAGTGGTCTTACAGTCAGTTTGGGGGGAGTAATGGTGGCCGTGCTCTAGGGCTGGTATGAGAGAGAGTGTGGAAACATTTATTTTAGAACTGAGTGTTCAAAGATGAGTAATGTAGGAAGCAGAGAGGAAAGAATTAAAACTGTAACAGACCAGAGTGGTCAGTTAGAGAAGGCCAAAGCTGTGGAAGGTTTTGAAGGCAAGGATAAGAAGCTGGAGCTTCCTGTAGAGAAACACAGGAACCCAGTCAAGGGCTTAGAACAAGGTGTGAACAGTCCATACATTGTCATAGGCTATGCTGGAGTTCTCTATGAATCTGATTAGTTTAGCTGTTCTGTCTGACTTCTGTATTTGTGTAAGCTGCACAATAGTTTTTTTCCCCGCAGATATTTGAGGAATAAATGACATCTGTAATATGCACGGAAATAGAAAAATCAATCACTTAAGAGCAGTGGCATGTTAAAAGGATTTCATAAAATGCATGAACTATGTCACCTAGCCTCTAGTTTCTGGATTAATGAGTGCTTTTTATTTACTTTATTTTTTTAACCTATATTACAATTTTAAACTTCAGCTAAACTGTGATGCTTGCTTAACCTGGGATGTGATATGTCTAAAGTGATCCCTCAGCCCTTCACATTGGTGCACTGCCAGCTTCTATCCATAGCCTAAGGCTTAAAGTAGTTAGTGCAATGTCTTGACAATTTTCTTGATATGTCATGGGAGGAAGGGGGAGTCTGAAGCAGAGACTAGATTTCATAGCACAGATGCAAGAGGAGCCAAAGTAGAGTCTTGGCATTACCAACAAAAAACTCAGCTTGCATGGTGCTTGCTTCTTTGGCAACAAGAGATCACTGTTTTAGGCTGCCTTTTCTAAGCCTGCAGAAACACAATCCATTATTTCATATTGAAAGAAAGTTTATTTCAGTGTGATTACATTACAAGAAGTTCCTGGAATGAGTTCAGACAGGAGTGGCAGAAACCTGTCGCATTAAAAGCAGGCTGTCAGTGTAACAGGTTTGTTCCCCTCAAACTACGAGCTTCAGGCAGAAAAGGGAGGGGAAAGGGAATGTGAGAAGCCCTGAAATATTAACACTAATCAAAGCTGTCTGTAATCTCCTCGCAAAGACACGTGTAGGCATTGCTGCCGAAGATTGTTATTCTAGACCCCTTATTTTGATCACATGATTATTGGTTTCATATTTTCCCCCTCACTGAGCAGTGTAAATATGACCAGCTCGGCAAATAGCTACCATGTGAGATTAAGAAGAACTCCTAGCACTTACTTAGAGCCAAAGTATGGTTTCCCTTTCCCCTGACCTCCTGGAAGTCCCTCTGCAAGAGCTCACTGGAGGTGCAGGCTGAAATACATTTCCTTTCAATATGAAGTCAAATTCCAAAGGGGTAGCCGTGTTAGTCTATTGTAGAAAGACAACAGAGTCCTGTGGCACTTAAAAGTCTTTAAAAGTGCCACAGGACTCTGTTGTCTTTCAATATGAAGTGATGGATTGTGTTTCTGCAGACTCAGAAAGTAGTGCCCTAGAACAGGGATCTCTTGTTGCCCATGAAGCAAGCACCAAGTGTGCTGAGTTTTGTTGATAATATACTGGAGCTGGAAGTAGATTCCCTGTTTCCCATTTCCCTGGGGAAGTTGGTACTAGTGAACAGAGCTTGGAGCTTTGCTAACTTGTACTTCTCATTCTGCAGAACCCCCCTTTTACCTGATGGGGATGAGGGACAGTTATTGTCATGGGAGCTGTTGGAAATACGGCTTCTTTAGGAGCCATGCTCCACAGGGTCCAGTAGAAGTTGATAGAGCTAGATTATAGAGCACCACACTCCCTTCCTCTAGCAACAGATCACAAGAAAGAAATAGATTTCAGGGCATTCACAGTTTAAGGGAGCAACATTTTTATGGGGCTAGCAAGCCTGCTTCCTGATGGAAAAATGAATAGGAAAATGTGCGGCACTGGTTATTCCACTGTAGAGAAGCAAGGAGTCTTTGATATTTCATATTTTTAAAGCAATGAACCCCGGAGCAGAGTTGTGAGGCTCAGTTAGGTAAGTAACTGCATATCCTCATTTTGCAGATAGGGTAATTGAAACACAGGGAGGCCAATGAGCCATGCACAATAGGTACATTCCCTCCTGCCTCCCTAGAAGTTATGTAGAACTGCTAAGTGTGTAGTTGAATGCTAATCTAAAAGTACAGGTATGCAAAACCCCCATGTATTTGTTGTAGTGAAGAATGGGCATGATAATCCATTTAGGAGTCTGGAGGGGGTATAAACACCAGTGAGGGAAGATTTATTTAGAATATTACACAGCCAATACTTTCCAAAGCGACTAGTGGCTTTTGGTGCCTCCATTTTTTTGTAAGCACTTGAGATGTCCTACAGAGTCTGATTGTCAGAGGGTGAGTGCTCAATGCTTTCTAGGAATGGGGCCTCTAAGGCATCTTGATCTGGATGCCAAAAAGCTGAAGCACACTTACGAAAATCTTGCTCCATATGATATATAAAGTGATAGAATAAAATTAGGAATGAGGAAATTGTGTCCTAAATATCTGGAAAAGCTTTTAGTAGTGAAATCTATTAAACGGAAACCCATCACGCTCTTTGGGGGATAATGTAAGTCTTAAAAACTCAGTAGGGCTGAATCCTAGAAACTGTTCTGAATGGAGGAGGATGGCTAAAATGCCACAATCCCAGAGGGCGTTTCCATCTTTAATCTGAGTTTCACATGTATAGAGATTTCCATGAGGCACTAACTTTTAAATTCAGGCCACACTGACATTTGAAATGATTGACCACAGATCATGAATTATTTTTAAAGGGGACAAGTTGTGGGTCTGCACTCGTTCCCTATTTCTGACATTCTGCTAACCCCCACCCATGTAACTCCATGTAACCCACGTACAGTATGGCTGATATTTCTTTGATAGGAATGTCTGTACCTTAGAGAGTCAGTTTAAAAAGAAAACAAGCCAAGAAGCATTCTTACAACACTTCAGCTCATGCTGTAAATATAATATCATGAATCAGACTTCAAGTCACTGCTGAGCTCTGTTGTCCCTGGAGTACATATGTACCAAACAGTCGCTCAAAACAAGCATGAAAAAATGATTTCTGAAGCTGTTGGGCAAATAAGGAGAATCATTCTGAACAGGGACTAAATTGGTTTGGAACATATGCTAGCTCTATACAGCCAAAGTACATAATTAGGTTTAGCAAAACAAAGCCTTATTCCAAACTTGCCAGGAAATATTGTTTTGTCATTTTGAAATCTGCTCCGTTTTTAAAAAGACCTTCCCAGAACAGAAAACAATATGTACTTCATATCCTACTAATCTGTCATAAGTGTATTTTCCTCTGAAGACATTAAGGAGAGAGAAGAATATGGAAGAACATATAATTCCTTTGTACAGATCCATAATTTAAAAGCCTGCTATCCACTGAACTGTACTCTCAAACAGGATTAAGCTTTGTTAACTAAATATATATTGCGTGAGACAACTACATATCCAGACATTACTATTCACAGGAACTATTGGGGCTTTTAAAATAATTTATCATTCTGTAAATGAATACATGATTGATAACATTAATAACATTGTGGGCAGCATGAGAATTAATCCAGTTGGACAGCTAATAATGGATAGCTAAGTAATCCCAGAGGAAAGAAAAGAGCACATTAGACTTACAATGCAACAACTTAGTACCATTGTCTGGCTTTTCCTGTCATCTTTTCCTGTCCTTGAGTTTAAGTTAGTACAAATATTGTCAATAAACCAAATTATATTCACAGAAGGTTGCTGTGTCCAGCCCTCATCTCTCAGTGCTATACATTTTTCCAATTACCATTTATATTTTTCCCCTCTCCGCCACTTCCAGGCAGTGTTTTTTAGCACCAATCTGTTGCCTAGAGCAACTTCTGGAACACTTCGTGTTTTGGCTGATCCTTTCCTTCAGGCAATATCTGTCAGTGACCCCTTCCACATCAGAGGTCAGTTACTCCTGTCAAGATCAAACTGTGGACAGTCATTTTCTGTCTGCCTCTGGTAATCCAAACTAAACATACCCTGTTTAAGTAGCTTATCTCCAAAAATAAGTTATAATTAGCATAAACCAGTACCCACCCACACCTTTCTCTCCCCCCTACATATAAAAAATTCTTCATCTGAGCCAATCAAGATGCTTTGTTGTTTTATCCAGTCTCCTGTTGAAAGAAAAGGAACTGAGGTCTTGTTCCAAGTAAGGTTTTATTTATTACCCATTTTAAACAAAAGCCACTAAACTAACGTCCTCAAAATCTCTCCCTGCCTCCTGCTACTCTCTCTACTCACATATTCACTCTATTTATAGGGTGCCAACTGAAGGGCATCTAAACACCAAACTGCAGAAATACAAATGCAAAGAATTAAATAAAAAAAAATAAATCAACCAGCCAAGTACAACATCCTGCTAGAGAACATACTCCACTCCCCAAAGAAGCTTGTCCCAGCTAGTTGGAGGAATAGGGATGATAAAAGCAGAGGTGCTTCTAAGCAGAGAGAGATGCCAAATATGCTTCTGAAAAGAGACAAGAGTTTCTGCCATGTCTTCTCCTGGGGACAGTTCCACAAACAAAGATGGTCAACTGCGAGAGACCTGCTGCGAGTTCTAGAATCGAATGTTGTCATTCATGTCGCTGGGTGAAACCTTATGATATTGAGGTTGTGAGGTGTGAAGTCACCCTTCAATTAACATAACTGCAAGCATAATCACCACCGAAGACAAAAGACGTGTGCATGAACTTGGCCAGGAGTTCTTGCTGACCATTGCTCTGTGTGTGTGGGAGGGGAGAGGAAGGAGGCAGAACAGAAAGGAGCTGAAAACATATGAGCATGAGAGGGAGGAAGCCTAAAGGAGCAGCTGGAAGCACAGTGGGTGATCTTGGAAGAAAGCAGGAAGAGATTTTTGGGGTATGGGTGTAGGCTGAAAAGAATCCTCTTGGTGTAGGAAACAAAAGCAACTGTTTCCCGCTATTTGATTCCTTCTGTGTTTAGACACACAGGACTTTGTACAATCTTTGTAAATAAACAAAACTGCACCAAAGAAATACCTCCCATTAATATTCCTAAAAGGAAAACTCTCAGGGCCCCAAACTTCAACTAACTGCTTGAGTCTAAATGGGCAACAATATGTCCGTCGCTTTCCAAACATAGACTCAATGCTAGCCCAAAGATTATACAATCTAAAAAGAGATCTACAGTAAACTCCCAGAAGCCAGCTGTGATTGCTCTGCAAGGACATAGGTAGGCCAAATGATTCTCTGGAATCGCAGCAGGTGCCAGCACTGAAGGATACAATTCAACATGCTAGTCTTGTATCCAGAATCTTGGCCCAAATACTTCTTTATCTTTTGTTTGTTTGGCTGTGGGGATACTGCTTGACTGACTCCATATTCTGATTGGCCACTTGAGCCTTTTTGGTGATGTTACAGCCATACACCTACTCCCCAAGGTGCACAGTTTGGATCTCGTCATGAATGCCATATGTTTTCTGGTAAATGGACAGGTTATAATACCGATGGGGGAGAGATGAAAGAAGGTAATGCAGCCTGTCAGGAAGGGGAGTGAAGCGGGTCAAATAGAAGTGTGTGCGGGAGAGTGGGGCCAGATACATTACAAACCTAGGTCAGTATAATTATGTCTCTTGGAGGTGTGAAAACGCCACTTCGGGATGTAGTGGAGTCTCTGTCACTCCATATTTACATCAAGATGGTGGTTTTTAGTTTTGTTTTTTGTTTTTCCTAAGAGAGGTGCTCTCACTCATCCAGAGGTTATGGACTTTGTGTAGAAATTACTGGCTGAGGTGCTGTCAGCATGTGTTATGCAGGAGGACAGCCTTGATGATTGTTATGGTCTTTCTGGCCTTAAAGTCTGATTTTGCAAAAATGCTGACAGTTTTATGAATTTAAATGGGATTAGTTATTTATCTGAAAACATGCAGTGGAATAAACTTTTAAAAGGACCTCCCAAACAGTCAGGGAACAGAAGACAATGCATTGTGGCTGAGATCACCAAGCAGACAGCACAAATGATGTGAAATATCTGATTTTTTTTTTTTGCATAGTTTTCATCCAGAACGATTAGGTCTCTTCTCATCTCCTGAGGCTCTGCCCAGGTGTGCTGAAATGCTCATAAAACTTGGCAAAAGTTATAGGATCTAGTTCTGGATTTGTAAGGAGTGGGGGATTGGGGAAATTTCACCTCGTTGCTGGTTTCATTATAGAATTTTTGCACAGCTGTAATATCTTCTTCTAGATTTAGAATCTATGACAAAATTAAAACTAAGAACTCAAAAAGAAAAAAAGTATGCATTGTGAAGGAAAGATTTTACTGTCAAGCAAAGTGTGAGATTTTTAAGACAGAAACCAAGAAAGAGACAATTAGTTTATTTTCAACAAGCATTACCTGGTTGGCGGAAGCCTGTCGGAGACATCTCGGTTAATCACACAACTTGGTTATGCCTTCTGCCTCTCTTAAAGGAAAAAATTGCTCAGCAGGGTGATAGAGAGGCAGTGATTTCCACCATTTTTGAAAGCAGAGAATCATCTGGAATGTAATACATAGTCCGGTGGCAGGCTGTTTCCTTTAAATTCAGCTCGTGGCAGCTGTCTTTGAGGATCTTGAGAACTGTTAGTTCGCACAAAGTGGTTCAGAAGATGTTCAAGAATGGGGCAGATTGTGGGCTCCATGCCAAACTCAGCTATCAGCAGAGGGCTAATTTAGTAAAGGAATTACGTTGATCGCTGAGTGTAGCTAAAATGTACCCTCAATTGGAAAGTGGTGCATGAATTAAGCTGCTGGCCTGTTTAGCTTGTGACTTCAGTAGCAAAATCAAAATCTCTCTGTGGTCAAATAGATTTGCGTAATGTAATGAAAGGCAATATCTTTCCATTTCCTTCTTTCAAAGCCTTGTCACCACAGACTGTTCTGGTAAGACCACTTATTAGTGACAGCATATTTATCATTACCATTGGAGTATAGGTTCAGTGAAATCTTGAAATATTTTTTCATTGTAAACCCCACAGAGGACAGGCTGCAATCATATTGACTGGCTGGAAATCAATCAATTATCTTTGAAGAAGGACTTTTCACTTCTGTCATACCTACTTGGGATACAACCTCTTACCCTCTAGCTGGTAGTAAGTAAGAAGGGAAATGAACTTTGGCCCCCAAAGTGAACCATGATCTTTTCTGCAGTGTATAAAATACTTGTTTAGTTTTATTTACCATGAAAATAATTTTGCTGTTGAATATCTCTGTGGTTCTGCCTGAACTAGGACAATATTCCACAAGAAAAGCTTGTTTCGTGGGACTGCAAATTTTGCTGATACCAGGAAGCACTCCACAAGAAAACTTGCGGGTTGTGGGAGCACCTAATTTCTCAAGTGGGATACATTTTAGTGAACAGAAGGATGAATTCAATTCATGAGTTCAAAATGACCCAGCAAAACTCACTCATGTAGGTTGCATACCCACTGCAGGATCAGAAGGAATATCTTTATTTTCCCTATCAGCTCTTACTAGTTTTGTACCGTTGTCTCTCCATTGACTTTAATGGAATTTACACAGGTATCAGAGAGAGGAGAATCAGTTTTGTGCACACAATGGGTATGTCTACACTAGCAATTTAGGTCGACTCAAGGAGCCTTAAGTTGACCTAAATTACTCCATGTCCACACTCGGCTTTCATTAAATCGACTTAAGAAATTCCTTCAGTTGACTTAATGAAAGCTTAAGTTGACTTAATAACTACCCCTCCTTAGGTCAACTTAAGGATGGTGTGGGCAGGGAGTAGCCCTGAAGTCAACTTTATTAAGTTGACTTAATGCCAGTGTGGACGTCTATGTCCAATGTTAAGTCGACTTAATAAGGTAGACTTTGTCGACTTAAAGTTGACCTTATTATGTTGACTTAATAAAGTCGACTTAGCTTTTTCTAGTGTAGACATACCCAGTCATTCCAATATCCTCTTTCAAGACTGGTTTGTGGCTGTATCAGATAACTATGGGTACGTGACAGCCGTGCCGAGGCACTGCTGCCTATAAGAAGGTACCAGCTCAGACATTGAGGGCAGATCTAGAGTTAGGGGAAAGACCGAGGAGGAGGAACAATGCATCAATTAGAAGGAAGTTACCTGTGAAGAACAGAAGCAGCCTCAGGTGGTAAAGGCTTAAGAAAATAAAAGGTTTGGGGAAGGTATTGTAGAGCCTAGGAAGGAAGGCGGAAAGGTTTGTGTTTGAGTTGACATTGAACTGTTATGTTCTATCTCACTGCCACTATCTCTGTGATGCTTGAATGTATTCTGGGTAAAATCAGTAACAATAGTGAAGTCCTTAGTAGGTTTCATGGCATTTCTGACACTTCTCTCTTTTTTGTAGTGAAGTCTCTGGAAAGGTTATGGCTCTGTGGGCTTTTTAGTTTATTTTAGATTTTATTAATTTTTTCTCTCTATTTTGTTTGGGATTTATTTGGTAGAAGGGGGTGTCAGTGCTGTGAGTGGCCTGATGAGAAGGTTTTGAAGTGTTTCCTAAAGACAAGCTTGGGAATGGCCTGCTCTCTTCAGTAAAGTTGTTAGCCACATCCTCAACTGAGAAAGCTTTTTATCTAGTTCTCATATGCTTTGTCCAGGGCTTTGTCCCAGAGGAGCTCTGTTGTTGCAGTGGTGTCTAGGTCAAAATTCTGGTGGATGCAGCCCCAGCTACAGGACAATTAGTTGATTTGAAAATTAGGACCATCAGAAGCTAATTCGGAGCCTGTGGAAGGACTTGAGCCTGGGCCTGATGCACTCTGATTGCCTAAGTTGTGGAGAAAGGGGCAGTCACATTCCGTGCATTACCTTTCCATTGGTTTCAGAGACATTACGGTGACAAATACATGTCACTGTGGCCAGATTGTCATCTGGGAGGAAGGGTTAAGTTTCCTAGCAAGTGGGC
Source organism: Pelusios castaneus (assembly GCA_007922175.1). Lineage (NCBI taxonomy): Eukaryota > Metazoa > Chordata > Testudines > Pelomedusidae > Pelusios > Pelusios castaneus. Next base: position 14,052,222 of record ML685791.1, read on the forward strand.
CATGAAAGAAGGCATAGTTAGGTATTGATACTACCTGGCCATTCAAACTTAATGGGGAGGCTGATAGAAACTTGTGGCTTCACACAACTTTGACTAAGCTGCAAGCCTTTAACAGAAGATTGAGGCAAACATCTCTGCTGTTTTTCCAAAGTATTTCCACTTTTTGACCAGCATCGTTTCAGTCTTGCACAGTATTCATTTTAAGACCGCTGTTCTTCATTCAAGAGCTAATTTCTCAGCGGCATTCTGGTAATCTTAGCAGGGGCAGTGGTTTTGTTAATAATCCAGACCCCAAGAAGGGGATGTTTCTTGAACCATGAGTCTACATGCCTTTATTGGAGAGCCCAAGAAGAGGTGGAATACGAGACATTTAACTGGACAGGGCTGGCTCATCCTCCTATGTTCCTATGCACTGATATTAAAACAACTAAAACTTGGACAGCTTTGTCACCCTGTGAAAGTTTGGGCAGCTTTTTCACTTAGTGGCAGTTTTTCCTCTACTTCAGTTGTCATTGCCATTCTCAGCTTTGTTTTGGGTTATTAATATATAGGCTCCTGTTGCTAATGCCTAGCTTCTACAGTTATCTTTATGGTAATAATTAGAATATGTCATAGAAGCTGAAATCAGAAACTAGACTATTAATGAATGAAAACAGCTGAGGACAGCAGGGCGCTGCAATAGCAAACTTTGGGGTTCTGTTTAATTTGTATGGTTCTGCGCTCACGCTCTCTCTTTCTCTCTCTCTCTCTCTCTCTCTCTCTCTCTCTCGAGGTCCTTAACTAGAAGCTAAAGAGAAACCAAGGTGATTCTCTGATATTGCTTTTATAAGTCTCTTTATAATGGGAAACAGGAGTAGGGATGGGCAATCAGTTGGCAGACAATAAAGCTCGAGCCTCCCCTGAATATTGAGAACAAAACAAATCTTTGTTTCTAGATTCTAATAACGCCTACCCTCAGCCAGAAAATGGAAATTAGTGGACATATCACCAGAAAATCCTCTTTTCACAAGATTTCTGTGTTTCCTTTCTATGTGTCAACTACAGTCTGTTATTTTGGAGGATAAATCTCAAATGTTTATATGGTCACATCTCTTGTATTTCAACAGTTTGCTGAAATGAAGATTAAGATGTGACTTAATCTCCGTCTAATAAGTAACTATACAGAGAAGATATCTTATAAGAGAGGGTTCTTTAATGTAGCTAAAACCATCAGAATCTAATGACTGAACAATTTTCAATGTTGAGTCTGGAAATAAGGCACACATTTTTAACATTAAAGGTAATTAACTATTGGAACAGTTTATCAAAGGATGTGATGGATTTCCCATATTTACATTTTTAAATCAAAACTGTTTTCCTAAAGTATATGGCTTAGTGTGACACTAAGTTTTGAGTTGGTGCGAGGGGTTATGTCCCCATCCCCCTGACAGCAAGCTTAATGACTGTCCTTGCACACACAATGCCCATTAGCATGTTCTACTTGGAGAAGGGAAGCTTAAAAAGGTGAAATTGACCACCTGCCCAAAAAGAGCCCAGCCGAAGCCAGCGATTAGCTTTCTCTCCCCCATTTAAAGAAAATAGATACTGCAGCCTTGAGAGGGGGATGTGGACATCTGCTGTCTGTCAGTGGCGTGTAGCTGGACCTCAGGAGCCGCCTCAGGGACTGGAGGTAATTGGTCTCAGAAAGGATCCTGGGAGTGAGCTCAGCTCCCACAAAGAACAGAGAGCTTGCCCAGGAGTGGTAGATCTGGAGAAGACCCAGGGGCAAGAGATTGAAAGAGATGAGAGCCAAGCCCAGGCTGAGAGCTGGCCAACTATGGAAAATGGAGAAGACAGATGAAGAGGATGCCCTATGACTGATATCAGGCCCTGACGTAGAAATAAGTCCTTCAGTAGTCTTTGGAGAGGGCTCCTCAGTTCAGATACTTCCAACAGCAGGCCCAGTCAGCACACCAGTGGCAGCCATGGCAAGAGTTCCCCACTGACAAGAACTAGAGAGTCTTTTTGCAGCTGTTAAAAACCACAGACCCTGCACAGAGAGACCTGTCAGGGCCCAATACAGCGGGGGGAGTCTGTTGTCCTTGCTATTGAAGCTAACTAATATGGGCCTTTCCAATGATCTGTAGGCATTCCTCATTATCTTTGAGGGGGTAGTGTTGGCCTCTAAGTGACCTCCCTATCATTGGCGATTAGGCTTAGCTCCTGACTTGATGTGACGGGTATATCTGGCTTATTGTAACCTTGACTCAGAGAAGGCTAGAGACTTCCATCAGCTGAAGATGACCTGAATATTGGGAAAGAGACACATTGGCAGCACTTTAATGCACAGTCTATCCAAAGGCATGCCCCTCAAGTGGTGGCACAGGTGTTTAAAAGAGAATTGCTGGAGGCAGCTTCATCCTGAGGAGCATTCTGAGGTTGAAGTTGCAGCTACGATTCTCTCACAGAAGTTTGTGTGCATACTTCTGGTGAGGGGCGGAGACTCATCACTCTGAATTTGTTGGATATGATGCATCTGATAGAAAATTCTCTTGCAGCTGAAGGATTGCTAGTTGTGGCACGAGCACATCCTCTGCCCATTCACCACCTACGGTCACCAAAGGTGCCAGATCCCTGCCAGGAGACACCGAATTGTGGGTATAATGGAAAAGGTGTATAAACCCTACCCCAGCAACCTGAGGTAACCACACAGGGAGGAGAAGACCATGAAAAGACACAGGACCAAGCTCAGATGAGGTATCATCTACATAAATACCTGGTGACACAAATGATAGAGGTGGAGACAAAGCTCTTCGTAAAATATTAGGATTGGAAGGGAGTTCAGGAGGTCTTCCTTGCAGTCTAAACCCATCTCCTGCCAGGAAGGAGCCCACAGAGATGAGCTTGGCGATTTGCTACTCCAGTGGGCAATAGGGACATTTGCAGAAAGAGTTTCCTCCGTATGCTCTCCAATGGCAGAGAGTATGTGGAGGATTGGATGGCAGAAGAGAGATCCTGGGTAGGTTTTCCACAGGTGATTCATGAACGGTGTTCCCTCCTTAAAAATTGAGCCTTTGAGGACAGTAGTGTTCCATCCATAAACAGATGGTGGAAAGATTTAATAAAATGTTGTTAAAAGAGATATTGAATTAGTTTGTCAGATTGAGACTAGGCACTGGGACTAGCCCGTCCCTCTGCCTTAATTTGACATGTAAAAAGTACACCAAACCTCCACAGGTTTTTCACTCTTAGACATCAGCTCCAAGGAATCTTGGGTGTGTTGTGACAATATTGGGAGAAGCAATATGCAAATATGCATGGGGTGACCCAGTATATCATCCGTATATGGAAGACTTTATGAAGTTGAGTGCAGAGTTTTTGGAGATGTATTGGTCCCATGATATTAGGGAGGTAAGGTGAGTGATGGTAATCTTTTATCAGACCAACTTCTGTTTGGTGAGAGAGAGAAGCTTGAGCCATGCAAAGCTTTTCCTTAGATCTAGGGAACGTATTTAGTGCCACAGCTAAATACAATGTCAAACAAATAGTTTAGTAGTTTGGTTCCTTACATAGAATATGGAAGTTGATCTTATAAAACCTATTACCATCTTGTCTCTAAAAAGTTGAACACTTTCACAGAGGAGAACCTCATCTGGGCCCAACAAAGGCAAAAACAGGGATATGATCAAGTGGCATGCTTATTGACCATCTATCCTGGAAATGGGTTGTGGTTCCTGTTACTTTCCTCTGAGTCAAAATTAATGGCCTCCTGGTGGGGCCTGTTTGAGATGCTGAGACAAACAGGCGTGGTCCATTTATGAGATCAAGTTACATGGCAAGAGGAAGGAGACTAATGTCTATTATGTAAATTCTCTCAAGGCCTTGAAGACATGGGAAGTTCTCCTGATAGATCCCTGCTGGCAAGCCCAGAACTAGGACTTGAGGTAGCTGCTAGCTCAGAATCTAGATTTTTATAATGGAATAAGACCCTTGCACCAGAACAGAAGACCCAGATAATTCAAATGAAACATTCTACTTCAATTCATGCATCAGTAAAAATCTGAATAAAAGAAGACACAAGGATGATTCTTAAGCTCTTTGAGATCCAGAGAAGACACATGCTGTTGTACAATAAGTGAAAATGTTACTGTAAAATTGATCCAAGGACAAACAGAGAAGAGAGTACCACACCAAATGACAGACATTTGATTTGATTATTCTTTTCAAAAGAGCAGCACTATTCTATAAGACGGTGGCTTTATTTCTCCAAGAAAATATTCTGGTTTCATGTGACAGAGAGGAGAAATACAGAATTTAAAATATGAAATGCTTTTTCCTTCTGAAAAAGAAATGTGACTGCATGTGATTGTGCTGTGAATTGGGCTTGGTAATCCAGCCGAACAGAACTTCTTAAATTGGATTCATTTTTAAAACACTTCTACTTTGCAACACATATACTGAATGTTTTGAATGCATAGCAATCTACGTATTCTGTATTTTGCTTCTGGCATATAGTTTTTCCACTAAATCATTAAAATCCTGTCTTGTATAACTAAACGTGAAGTTTCTTGTTAGCTGTAATCAATTAATAAATATGGTGCTATGATAAATATCACTGTGGCAGTCTATCTGTAAAACTCCTGTTATAACAGGTGCTGTTTCTGTAGAATGTGAATGGTCAAATCAACACTGCAGCCATTGCAAAGTAGGATTAAATTTGGTTTATGAAAAGATTTAGTTCAATTCAGTGTTGATGGTTTTAAAATTGGGCTCAATATGGTGTCCTTTTGCTGGCCACCTTCTAGCATATCAACAAAGTTTTGTGTTGCATCTTTTGAAAGGATACAAAGGCCTGAGCTCTGTGTAAATATTCAAATAAACTTTCCACTGCCCGAACATCCTGAATCAAGATATCTACCAAAATAGCATCTGAAGGTGAACAATTTCTTAAATTTTCCCCTCAACCCAAACTAGGGACCACTTTAACCATTATTCTTACATTAGTCCAACTTAACTGTTTCCTCCTGACCCACCCCACCCAAGCCAGGTGGTACAAATTTGCCCCTCCACCCCCGGTTGCATGCTATACTACTGATGTCAAATTCTACTAATAGACAACATTTCAAGTACACATTAGAACTGGAAGCCTGTGATAGGTAGTAAAATTCAAAGTTTATACATTTTATTGTGAAGGCATGAAAATGGTTTGGCTTGCAAACTGATTTCATAGTTATAATTTCATATTTCTAGATATAAACTACATTTTTAATTATTTTAAACTTGTAAACAACTTAATCATTTTTTAAAAAAATGTTCATATTCTACACAAGAAATAAATTTTAGTCTTGGGGAGTCTGTGCTATATTCTTTATATATAACAGAGTTTGAATCCCTACATTAACTGAAAAACTCAAATTAACTATAGAGCTATGAGACAAAAAAGACAAACATCTTGTGGAGTCAATAATTCTGTTTTTTCACATTAGTATTATCACTCTCTGCTAAGCAATAGCAGATATACAGTGTCTTGAAAGTTGGTTTCCTGTTGGATGAGAAATCAGAGGTGTGAAGTCTGAGTATTTTCTTAGTTTATATACACCAATTTGTACAGAGATTGTTTAACAGCAGTGCCCTGCCCTTCCCTCCAGCCTCCTGACCAAAATGAATCTCAGACAAAGTACCGATCCCCAGTTCTCAGGTAATAACTCTGCCTCAAGACTTCATTCTGGTTAGTAAAATTAAGGCATAGAACAAAATCCCTTGCTGCTTGTCAGTGTGAACCACAAAATTGCAAATGCCAGTATTTCTTCAAAGACCAAACAGTATTCACAGACTTATGCATAGTTTTACCAATTCATTTTTTTAACAGCATCATCTGGTGACCTCCACCATAATAATGTTAAAGTTGAGAGTGTAAGGTTGAGGCATAGATTCTAGGAGGCTTAAGTTGACCTAAACTACTCTGTGTCCACACTGGACTTTCCTTAAATCGACTTAAGCATTTCCTTAAGTCGATTTAAGGAAAAGTTAAGTCGACTTAACACCTCGTTTTAGGTCGATTTAACACTTAAATCGACCTTATTAGGTTGACTTAAGCCATTGTGGATGGGGATTAGTGCCCAAGTCATTAAAGTGTTAAGTCGACTTAATAAGATCGAAAAGAGGCTATGTGTATACTAGAAAAATTGTCGACTTTTGTTAAATTGACTTAAGGTAGATTTTAAGCTAACTTAAAATCGACCTTATTAAATTGACTTAACTTTTCTAGTATTAACATAGCGTAGGGGATTACAGAGCAAAAATAATTTATAAGTGTCAATAAGTATGGTTTTTAAATAGCTCAGTTTTTTTAATCCATGCATTCTGCTTTGTCCTTTTTCCTTTAACAGATCTGTTAATCTAATACAGGCAGTAAATCATTGCATTGATTTTAATTCATTCTTGTCACGCAGATTTCTGTAGCTGGTATTTGCTTCTGCAACCAGACAGTCTTATTAGGAACTCTTTATTCATATTGGTGAACAGTTCCTAGAACAAATATTTCTGTACACTTGTTGGCTTTGTCACATGAGTTTCTATATAGGCATCTGACTTTAATTTTAAGAAATCAGGCCATTCTCTTAACATGATGAAAATAATTTTGAGAAAATGTCTCTGAAATAACTCTTGCAACTGTAGCCTAATCTCAGACCCAGATGCCTTTCAGTTAGGATGTTCCTAGAAGACATGATGATTCTCTATTCCATGGTATACCTCCAGCTCCTTTGCTCTGAATCCAAAATGGTAGCCATGTTAGTCTATTGCAGGAAAACAAACAGAGTCCTGTGGCACTTGCAAAGACTAACAGATTTATTTATTGCATGAGATTTCATGGGAGAAAATCCCACTTCGTCAGACGCTTCAAAGCTCATGTGATAAATAAACGTTAGTCTTTAAAAGTGCCACAGGACTCTGTTTGTTTTGCTCTGAAAGTCGTCTTTGTTTGTTCTAGGAAACTGAGACATGGAAACATCTAATAATACCTTCTCCTGGTGTTCTCTCCATATGGGGAAACTTATAGGATAGAATCTTGGCTCCATTAAACTCAGTGGCAAAACTCCAATGGACTTTAGTGGGGCCAGGATTTCACTTCACAATAGCTGACATTATGGGCCTAATCCAAAGCCCAATGCAATCAGCATTGGAGGTTCTCTTTCTTTTGTATTTTTAGGTTAGCACAGGGGAAACTTGAAAAGTGACCACCTCGACTATAAACAAATTGAGCAAGTGCTAACAATCTGAATTTACTTTCGGGGAGGGGGAAGTGTGTGTGCTCTCTCTCTAGCCAAATAGCTCAGTAAAATATTTCTTTTAAAAAAGAGCAGAAAAATCACATCCGAAGGGAGGACTTCTATTAAGAAAAGTAGTAACTGGCATGTGGAAAAAACATGATGGCAAGGAAGTTCTTTTAGGAAGCTGTGTGAGAGAAAACACCTGATTCTGAGCACCAGGCAATAAATTATTGATTGGTAGAGCTATGGCTTCTAATATTACTATAGGGGGTCATACTGCAGGGATTTCAAAGCAAAGAGTTCTCTTTAAATCGGCTCCCAATTTCCTCGTTCAATACCACCTTTAACTATCAATTTCTATTTTCTCCACTGTTTGGATTTCTCTTCTCTTTCTGAACTGATAAACCATGACCCACACTATTGTCAAGAGCAATGGCACAGTACATGAACTTGTTAGTGTTTGTATCACTGATGTGTTGTTAGCCGAAATGGCGACTTCATGTGCTTTATAATTTAGGGACAAAGGAAATTCAGATTTGTGTAACATAGCTAACCTCTGTAATTCATGACGTACAATATGAATAATCAAGCCTCTTGTTCCATGAGGTAAAGAATGAAACCAATTATCTTTTTTTTTTTAACATAACAATTATCAGAAGTACTGGAACACCATTCTGGCTCCTCCAAAAATGTCAAAACAGTGTTCTGAAGCGTGCCAGCATAACCTGAGGAATGGCTTTCATTGACTTCTTTGAGCATTGGAGCAAGCCCTAAATACAGATTAGGGTCAGAGGCAAAATACTGCCCTAGTGGTGCGTCTACACTTGTAAATTAAGTCGACTTAAGCTTGCTTAAGTCGACTTAATTTACTCTGCATCTACACTACACTTTCCTTAAGTCGACTTAAACAAGCTGCTTAAGTTGACTTAAGGAAAATTAAGTTGACTTTACTAAACTTAGTTTAAAGTCTACTTTAGGCTTAAGTCGACTTTCTAAAGTCGACTTAAGCCAGTGTGGATGCAGAGTAGCCCTTAGTTGACTCTAAATTGACTTAGGGCTCTCCAGAACTCCTCCCTGCCGGGGGGGGGGGTGGCACAGGGGGAGCCTGGAATGCCCCCCACAGGGCAGGACAGAGCCCTGCCCACCCTGCCCCTATGCCCTGCCAGGGGCCCTGTCCCCCTTTGCCCCATTGTACCCAGGTACAGTGGGGCAAAGGCTGAGCCTCCTGGCACTTGGCAAGGGGTGCCCCCCGTCCCCGTGGACCTGTCCCAGGTCCACCTAGCCCCTAGAAGTCCACCTAGGCATCCAGTGTGGACGCTATAGGGCAACTTTTCAAGTTCCCCCCCAAGTCGACTTAAAATTTAGCTGCGGACATGCTAAATAGACTTAAAGTCGACTTAGCTAAAGTCGACCTAAATTAACAAGTGTAGACATAGCCTAGATGACCATAAAGTCAGATAGATAATTGGCTTCTGTCATCATCTGCTATGATTCCATTAGAAATCATATAGATGTGTCCCTCTGGATGGTCTGATATTGTTCTGTGTATGAGAGAACACACAGAAATCCCAATATGGTTGTTCTTGGAGAGATGGTTGCTGTGTATACACACAGTGATGGCCATACGTCTTCAACCAGAACTACCTTTTTAGAAAAGGTAAGCAAAACAAGAACCACCACCACAAGATCTCAGTGGGACAGTACACAACAGATACAGGTGTCTCTTCTTTCTGAATTCCACTCAGTTTCTCCTTCCTACCTGAACACAAAGTTGCTACTAGGGAGGTGTAATACCAAGAAACACACTCATTATGTACTTGCTCCATAGTGTACTAGTTGCATACACTGCAGAGATGTGGCCAGAATTCTCCAGCTATCCTGTTACCTGCTGATGATCCATCTTGGAAAAGAATTTGGCAAAGGTGGTGATGTGTTGTAACTCTACCTCTACCTGATTTATTGGATGGCCTTGGGCAAATTAACAATCCCAGTCTCTCATCTTTCTGCATCTGTGGCAATGTGGACCAAAGTCTTTATTGTTTTTATTTGGCCTCTGACCATTTGCCCATCCTTTTCATTGTGATTCATACTCTGCACCACTATGTGCCAGTCCCACTCCCTCCGGCCCTAACAACAGAATGTAGGTGATTGCTCAGTTAATATGTCCTGGATATTAATTGTGTGATATACAGGTGTCAGCACATGTAAAAAATCCTGTATCATTTAACATATAATAAGATTTCTGTAGGTTCTTTGAACTTTCCTAGAATATAATAGATATTTCTTATCTAGGATTTAAATAAAAAAATCCCTGTAGAAAGAATATCAACCTCTTTATTACATTCTGTAGATTTTTAGGCTATTTTCTGTAATTTACCTTTCTATCAAACCCTTTTTGTTTCATCCACATTAAATTCTACAGGATTATTCTATAATGGCTACTGCTCACCTATATTTGATTAGAGAATCACTTTCCCAAGGAAGTGACAGAAGTCTGTATGTTTGTGACGTTTAGCAGAACCCTAAAACCTCCCATCGTGTCCATCCTAGATCAGTAAGGGAAGGGACTCTACCTTACTGGATTCACTGAAAAGTCCTCCCAAATGCAGGGCAAATTAAACTTTTTGTGTTCAAAACAATAAGCCAAATTCTGAGCCAGTATAAATTGGAGTGGGGGACACCTATTTACACTGGTTCAGGGTCTGGCCCAATATGTACTATGATTTTTTTGCCATTACTTTTAATCTTTGTTCATCTTTGAACTTCAGAGTTCTGCCCAGTGTAGGAAGAGGAAGTAGCATGAGAGAGAGTTGTAACGATATTTTTCAACATGACAGGATATAGAAATCTATTGACAAGTTCCAAAGGGGGAGCCGTGTTAGTCTAGTTCAGCAAAACAAACAAGGAGTCCTGTGGCACAAAGACTAACAAATGTATTTATTGCATAAGAACATAAGAAAGGCCGTACTGGGTCAGACCAGAGGTCCATCTAGCCCAGTATCTGTCTACCGACAGTGGCCAGTGCCCAGGTGCCCCAGAGGGAGTGAACCTAACAGGCAATGATCAAGTGATCACTCTCCTGCCATCCGTCTCCATCCTCTGATAAACAGAGGCTAGGGACACCATTCTTAACCCCTTTCTGGCTAATAGCCATTTATGGACTTAGCCACCATGAACTTATCCAGTTCCCTTTTAAATATTGTTATAGTCCCAGCCTTCACAACCTCCTCAGGTAAGGAGTTCCACAAGTTGACTGTGCGTTGTGTGAAGAAGAACTTCCTTTTATTTGTTTTGAACCTGCTACCTATCAGTTTCATTTGGTGACCCCTGGTTCTTGTATTATGGGAGTATTTAAACAACTTTTCCTTGTCCACTTTTTCCACATCAGTCATAATTTTATATACTTCTATCATGTCCCCCCTCAGTCTCCTCTTTTCCAAGCTGAAGAGGCCCAGCCTTTTCAATCGTTCCTCATACGAGGCACTCTCCAAACCCCTAATCATTTTAGTTGCCCTTTTCTGAACCTTTTCTAGTGCTAGAATATCTTTTTTGAGATGAGGAGACCACATCTGTACACAGTATTCGAGATGTGGGCGTACCATGGATTTATATAAGGGCAATAATACATTTGCAGTCTTATTTTCTATCCCCTTTTTAATGATCCCTAACATCCTGTTTGCTTTTTTGACCGCCTCCGCACACTGTATGGACATCTTCAGAGAACTATCCACAATGACTCCAAGATCTTTTTCTTGACTCGTTGTAGCCAAATTAGCCCCCGTCATATTATAGGTATAGTTGGGGTTATTTTTTCCAATGTGCATTACTTTACACTTATCCACATTAAATTTCATTTGCCATTTGGATGCCCAATCACTTAGTTTTGTGAGATCTTTTTGAAGTTCTTCACAATCTGCTTTGGTCTTGACTATCTTGAGTAGTTTAGTATCGTCTGCAAACTTAGCTACCTCACTGTTTACCCCTTTCTCCAGATCATTTATGAATAAATTGAATAGGACTGGTCCTAGGACCGACCCTTGGGGAACACCACTAGCTACCCTTTTCCAATCTGAGAATTTACCATTTACTCCTACCCTTTGTTCCCTGTCTTTTAACCAGTTCTCAATCCATGAAAGGACCTTCCCTTTTATCCCATGACAACTTAACTTATGTAACAGCCTTTGGTGAGGGACCTTGTCAAATGCTTTCTGGAAATCTAAGTACACTATGTCCACTGGATCCCCCCTGTCCACATGTTTGTTAACCCCTTCAAAGAACTCTAATAGATTAGTAAGACACGATTTCCCCTTACAGAAACCATGAGCTTTCATGGGAGAAAATCCCACTTTGTCAGACTCTTTGAAGACAGGGAACTTACAGAATGGGAGGAAAATAAATGCAGGGAAGTGTAAGATACAGGATCAGGTCAGGCTGTAACAGCAAATCAAAGATGATGTTAATATTCAAACACTGGGGAACAGCACATAGAGGAAGGTGAGGTCAGAAACCTCTTGAGAGCCTGCTTGAGTGAATTCTGCTCAGTTTTGCAGACTGACTGAATATTCAAACTTTTGTGTACTTGAACCTTCAAACTTCGTAAAATTTGGCTCTGTAGTGAAAAGCCTAGAAAAGAAGCAGCACACTCTTATCCGTCAATAGTCTTGTCTCATACTTAGATTGTAAGGTCTTTGAGATAGGCATTGTCTTTTTGTTCTATTTTTTTACAGCACCTAGCACAACAGGGTCTTGATCTGGGATTGGAGTTCCACGCCATTACTGCAAAATGGATTGCTGTACAGGGTTATGAAATTATTGTTCCAGCCAGCCAGAAATTATTTCTGTTATCGTTTTGGAAATACTGATATATGGGGGGGGGGCAATACTTTAGCAATTACATAGTTTCTGGTGCTGCTACCATCAGAGAGCATCTTCATTGCAATCCCACTTGTGGCTGGCCTGTGCCAGCTGACTCTGGCTTTGGACCTGTTAAACTGCAGTGTAGCCACTTGGGCTGCAGCGCAAGTTACGGGACCCTGCCACCTTGCAGGGTCCTAGATCCCGGGCTTTACTGATGTTCGAACATCTGCATTGCAATTAAAGAGCCCCTTAGCCTGAGCCCCACAAGCCTGAGTCAGCTGACACAAGCCAGCCACATGTGTCTGATAACAATGTAGACATACTCTCTGGTACTAGTGTGACTAATAATTTTAACTGCAGTGTAGACATACCCAACGGGGCTCTGAGATAAGTTGGGTAATCAAAATGCCCAACTTCAGTGTATCCGAAATATATTCATAGTCAGTGTACCTGAAATATAATTCAGCGATGTCACTTCTAGCCTTATCTCAAGTTATTTTTCACAAGTGTTACAGGGCTCAGTGGAGGATCTCACACTATGCCATCATGATGGTAATTTCCTGCATGGCCACTGATCTCAAACCAAATAGAAATAATTATAAATGAGTGCTATGGTCTGATTCTATTCTCGCTGAAAATATTTGGCGTTTGGCCATTGGTTTCTATGGGGGAGGAGTAAATGCGAATGACTGTCAGCCACCTTTTAAAATCTGAACAACATCATGATTACGGTTTTGAAATTGGTTGCAATTTATCAGAAAATTGAAAAAGCTTTAGAAGTTAAGTTGAAAAGAAGGAAGCCACATGTTGTCAATTGAAGGCCCCATGGGATATAGGGTTTGAGGGTCTGTGATCTCAAAACGGTATTCATGCTCAGCCTGCAACGTAGGGTGAGGAAGGAGGATGATTACTTGACAGATTTCAGCTCAGCCACAGTTAATGCTGCACTGTGCTCATCAAAAAATAAATCACATCACACACTGTCTCATTTTTATATAATCAGAATATAATAAGATTATTGCAGCCTGATCTATGCCAAGTTTTCTGAGGTTTGCCAATTTTTTTAAATTTTTTGTTCCTAAGGGACTGACCCTGAGGAGATGTGTCAGATCCCATAGATTATTTGATGTGTGTCTAGCATGTACCAGCCAACAGGATAGTCATGAAACATGCCCCACTCTTACAGAGAAGATTCCTCGAGTTTGCAGTTTTGGCTCACTGCACAAATTGCGTGAGACAGTGTACAAGATCACATAATAGAAAGGATTAAGAGAGAACAAACACATTCTTTGCTTTATTTATAGAATCTTTGTGGCAGGATGAAAAGCTGTAAATCAGCTTCAGTTGGGTGTGGACTTGTAGTAATCCACTCAAAACTTTGATTGTTCACTCGACTTTGCCTCGTAAAAGCTTCTGTGGCTCCTGTGGATTATTGCTTCATAATGCTTGGACAAACATCAATTAGCATACGTCAAAACTTTTCCATTAGTGTCCCCTATGAATGGAGGAGGCCCAAAAGACACAATCAGATTGAAAACAGTGCACATGCAAATTACAGCCGGTCAGCCAGTCAATCTTTGCAGATGACATGATTTTGCTGATACAGAGTTGCTGGAAATATTATGTTTCTTTCTGAGACAGGAATGATTATAAAACCAGAGCTTTAGAAAGTGACTTCTTGGAAACCTAGACCACAGTGAATAATAAGTATTTTTTTACCTAGGGAAGATTGCCGTTTGCACATTGCCCAGGGATTGCAAACCTTGCTTCTGTATTATTCTGGGATTGCAGTGGATGTTCTGTTTGTCCAATGGTGTAGTTTTTGCACTTTCTCCTACCCACATCTTTTCAATATTCCTTTATGAGCCTCCAGGGATGCGTGTTCTGGGATATAGCACATTTGTTAACAGGAATGCTTCCAATACAGCGTTGTGTGAATTGAACCTTCTTTATATATTTCCTTTTACCCAGTAAATAATAGCTCATACAAACAGATGCCAGTAGTGTACTATCTGTAGACAGAACATTGTAGAAAAAAATATGTGTATGCTATTGCCCATCTTGGCTGCTTCTAGGAAAACAGTAAATGCAGTGGATCTAACCATGAATCCCACACTTATGTTTTACCCATTGCTTACTTAGACAAAATTTTCTGAGTTAAGGAACAAGTACTGAGAATTTGGCCTAAGGGGAGTTTTGCTTCAACAAATGTTGAGCAGCAGCTTCTCCATTAGGGGCAACAAGGAGCCAAGACACTTAAGGAGGTCCAAGAGGGAATGTGTCTCAGGGATCCCTCCCAGAGTTGCAGGACATACAGAGGAAAATGCAGTCTATGCCACCCATCAGTCTTACTCTTGTTATGCCCCTGTATGGGTAAGTAAATGAAGGACAATCAAGCCCTTAGTATGATTCAAGTATACTCGAGGTATACTAGTGCTACATTATGTTTGTAACAAGGATTAAAAATGCTAATATAACTGAAAATCAGAAACAATATAATTATAAAACGTAAAATCATGGTATAATCTGAAAGATTGTGTACTTTCAGGGCCTGTTTCATTAAGACTTACTAGCACTTGCTCTGATCCAAAGAACACTGAAATTGATGTAAATGTTCCCATTGCTTTTAATGGACTTTCTGTCAGGCTTGTTCAGCAGTACTATGCTTGGCTATGTCTACACTGGCAAGTTAGGTTGACTTAAGGACGCATAAGTCGACCTAAACAAAGCGGTGTCCACACCTGGCTTTCATTAAGTCGACTTAAGCGTTTCTTAAGTCGACTTAATCACTACCACTCTTTAGGCTGACTTAATGCCTAAGTCGATTCGTTAAGTTGACCTAAAACCTGTGTGGATGCCCTCAGTCAACTTAATTCCCTAAGTCGACTTAGGGCTGGGGACAAGGGAGCTGAGGCTACCCCTGTGGAGAAAGGAGCCACAGCTCCTGGGGAGAAGGGAGCTGTAGCTCCCTGAGAAGCAGGGAGCCTCAGCTTCCTTTGTCCCGAGGAGCCACGGCTCCCTGTCAACTTAACACCTGCCTGTGTGGACGCAGGCAGTTGACTTAAATTTCTAGTGTAGACTCTCTAAGTCGATTTAACAAGGTTGACTTAAGTCGACTTGTTAAATTGACTAAAGGGAGTTGACTTAGCTTTTCTAGTGTAGACATACCCCTTGTGAATTGTCTTTTTGAAGTCAACAGGCATATTCAGGTGGCAAAAAACAACATGTGAGTAAGGATGGCAGAGTTGGGTATAATGAAAGAACATTTAATGAGCTACAAACATTAAATGAACTACAAACTTTAAATCAATTGGTTGTATTTTGTTCTGTTTTCTCTGAGTTAAGTTGGTAATATCAGAGAATTAACTTTCAGGGTCTACTTCATAAATCATTTTCCAGAACTGCTTTTGTGCATTAAACTCCTCTATTCCTCATGTAGCAAAAAGACTTTTTCACTTGAAGGAAGCAAATAAGAGGAAGTGGGGTCATCTGAACAGGCAAAGATAGCACTCAAAACAGTAAACTATTCTCAGGTACTTGAGCAATTCTTAGGACTTAATCCTCCTATAGATATAGATCATATATGGATACTGGGTTAAATAGGCTGGTTGAAAGTTTCTTCTGTTGTGTTAAGAACAGACCTTTAAAAATCCAATATTAGACTTCCCCCCCCCACTTCCTGTTTTGCTTGCGTAGCATGAGGCCTTTAACATTTTTAGACACCAAATAAAAAGCATGTGTAGCAGAGCACTGAAATGCTTGTCCGTTTTACATAACCAGAATAACACTTATGAAAAATGGGTTTCCCTGAAGTAGAACATAGTACTTTAATGAATTATTACTTGCGGTTTGGAATCATAAATATTTACATAATTAAATACTTGGAAATATGTACATAACTTCTTTCTGTTTTAGAGATACATTTAAAAAACAAAATAAATAAAACCTAAATACAGTCTAGAAGAGGGATATTGAGAGAGCTTTGATATCATCACGGCTGAAGTAATATGTTGAACATTTGCAACACATATTAACTCCTAATTCTGCATTACCTTTATCTTCCTTTGTGGTTAGACCTTACAGGGAAAAAAACAATTACATTACCTAGTATCACTTCTGTTTCATATAACACAAGGTGTTAAAAAGTAAACTAATTTACCAAAGAATTGTCATGGAACATAATAGCTTCTCCTTAATTAACTTTTCATTATGGGTAAGGTGGGAAGATGGTGATACCCAAATGTGTCAGGGCTCACTCACCTTCAGAGTGCCTCCTTACATCAGTTCAGAACATTGTAGTTATCTTCGGCTGTAGCACGTCCTGCTGGGTAGCTGCCTGTCTGCCTCTGTCCCCGGGTCTTTTGTGACTCAGCCCTCTAGTCATGTCACCTATATTCAGACTACTTCTGGGCAATTGTAAACAAGTCCAAACAAAACTTCTTCAAATGAAATTGAATAGTTCTCCTACCCTGGAGGTTTACTGATGTATTTCTTTCTCTACTTGAACATTGTATCTCAGGGCTTCCTTTGCAGGAGCCCAGACTGCCACTATAGTGAAATGCCCTTATTGCTACTGTCTGTATGCCTGAACCCTGGGCTTCTCTCAGCCAGAAAGACATGTCTTCTACCATCTTTTTCCCAACTGAGCTCCCTTTCTCTATTTTTGTGGCTTATCTCTGCCTCCTCTGGCTGGGAGGCAATTAGGTACTCATCTCTCCAGGTGCAAAGCATGACTAACTGGCTGCATATGCTAGCCTTGCAGGTGATTCGGGTTCAGTCCCTTCTCAATGTAGTAGCTGTCAGGGTACTTTCTCCCCTTCACAGTACAGGACCCTGTAGTTGCTCCAGATCTTCCTCTAACTCATGTACTTGGATAAACAAATGATTTTTATCATCTAACTCTGCTATATAATGCTCCTTCCAGTACTCTCTATATTGGATGTACATTTGCATGGTGACCCCTGCAGCAATTAATCTTTTGAGGTTCTTGGATCTGTGTATACTTCATGGATCGTCTGTCCTCCTGCAGTTGCCCTTGGAGTCCACTATCAAGGCAGTGTCTCACATCTCCATACTCACGTTGTGCATTGACCACAAACTCACCAAATCCATTTCCTTTTCTGCAGAGGTCTGTTCTTGGCTTCTAGAGACACCCACCCTTTCTCTCCCCCCCACCACTCTTGTTTTGTGGCCTCCTCTATTGCATTCTGTCCTGGGGCTTCATCTCTTACTTCAGTTGGTTTGCCTTATGTAATTTTGTCTCCAGGGCCTAGAGTTGACTTGGTGTCTCTTGTTCCACTTCCTCAACTAATTTCCTCCAGCCTGTTGAGACCCTGCAAAAGCTTGTGTCTGAATCAGAATTGCCTTATAGTTAACTCATTCCCATGGTACCTTTTCTGTAACAGAGCTGTGAAATTAAGCCAATGTCTGCCTACAACTACAGGGCAGGAGAAGACTCTTACTATATCAACTCTCAGATTGTTCTTGTGATCTTGTATTTCTAACTCTTCCCCTCTGTTGGGGGTAGACTGCTGTTTCTCCCTGCACACATGTGATGTGCATCAGCCAGTGCCGCTATGTTTTCACAGTTGGGCAACTACTCCCTTGAACCAGTGTCTGCCTTCACCTGGAGTCAGTCAACCCTGTAATTTCACATCCACCCACATTAGCAGTGGGTATTGCTGGTTTATTGGTTAATTTTGCTGCTACACTCTGGTATACATGCTCTGTCAGTTGCTTACCGGTAAGCTTCCCTTGGGTAATTGGTGTGGCCCCATTCTTCCCTATAGGATTCAGCCCACGCTACTGTGGTTGCTATCCTCTCAAAAGCGTACAAGAATGCCCTAGGCTTTTAACATGGGCCCAATTTTGTCAGGCTGGACAATGGTTCAGCAGAATTTTCTTTTTCTCAAAATTATTGGATTAAAATTCAAAATGATCTGGAGAAATGGTTTGAAGTAAATAGGATGAAATTAATTAAAGATGAATGAAAAATACTCCACTGAGGAAGGAACAATCAGTTACACACACAAATGATTGCCTAGGAAAAAGAACTGCAGATAGGGTCATAGTGGATTACAAGCTAAATATGAGTCAACAATGCCACACTATTGGGGGGGGGAGTGTGAACATCATTCTGGGATGTATTAGCAGGATATTGTAAACAAGACACAAGAAGTAATTCTTCTGCTCTGCTCCATGTTAATTAGGTCTCAACTGGATTACTGTGCACCATGTTTCAGGAAGGAAATTGGAGGAAGTCCAGAGAAGAGCAACAAAAATGATTAAAGGTCTAGAAAACACAATTTATGAGAGAAGATTGAAAAATTGGGTTTGTTTAGTCTTGAGAAGAGAAGACTTGAGAGGGGATATAACAGTTTTCAAGTACCTAAAAGATTGCTACAAAGGGGAAGTAGAAAAATTGTTGTTCTAACTTCTGAGGATAGGACAAAAGGCAATGGGCTTAAATTGCAGCAAGAGGGGTTTAGGATGGAGATTAGGAAAAACTTCCTAACTGTCAGGGTAGTAGGGCATTGGAATAAATTGCCTAGGGAGGTCATTGGAGAGTTTTAAGAGCAGGCTGGACAGCTGCCCGGGCTAGGATGGTCCAGATATTGCTGCTGTTGCCTTAAGTGCAGGGGATTGGACTAGAAGACTCTCAAAGTTCCATCCAGTCTTATGAGTCTATCATTCTATTTTGGGCCTAGGGTCCCACTTCTCTAGTCATTGCAAACATTCCTGCTGAGTCTGTTGAGTCTCTTGCTGGCCTTGTAGTAGATACTCTGTTGGGCCACTGAAATCTTTTCTTCTTTACTCTGTCTTCCCTTGCAGGAGCCTGTACTGGCCCCATTATCTCTGCCTGTGTGCCCTAACTCTGGGCTTCTCTCAGCAGAAAGTCTGGTCTCCTCCTCTGTCTCACAACTGAGCTCCTTCAGCCTACTTATTGTAACTTTCTGTGTCCCCGCTGGCTGGGAGCTACTCACCTTGGCAGGTCAAAGTATGGCTAATTAGGTGCCTTCACTAGCTTTTCATATGATGGGGATTAAGCTCCATCACACTATACTACTTCATAACTGTCTTTTTCCCCAGTGTACTTAAATTCAACTAATTCGCAGGTGTTCATGTTATCTGAATAAAACCAAGTGCTGTGATCATGGTGGTTCATAATACGCATTCATAGCAACAAAACAAGAGACAGTATTCCTAGCTCCTGTTAACGTCTGACTACATTGCAACCTGTTTTGTTCACTAGCTGAGCTGCTGATGTTCATCTAAGTGAGTTAACTAGTTAAATTGTCTGAAGCATAAGACAAGAAACCTATTTTTCTATGTGGTCACAGTGGCACAGTCAACATTTAAATTATGGTAACTAGCTTTAGAAGATGTACTATATAATTATGAATGTAGAATTTGGAGAGCCTACTTTACATTTTGTAAAGTACAGTGTGATAAAGTGAAGCTGTTGAAGAGGTAGAGGTGAGGAAAAGAGAGGTGATTGGTCAGATTCATGGCCAGTCATTCAGAGAAATAATGGAGGGACTTCACTTCCCCACAAAGGGTTCTGAATAGGAAAGCTCTCTGTAGAACTTCCTGGTTCCCAGTTGTGAATCAGAGTTAGAGGAGGAACTTGGGCCTGTTGGGTTATGTTATGGAAGGCACTCCTTGTTTGCTTGCATCTCTCTCTCTCTCTCTCTCTCTCATATCTTATTTAAAATAAATCTGAGTTCTTTTAAAAAACCCTGCTGAATTGGGTCTTGCTGGTTTATTGGATAACCTTGCTGCTGTGCTCTGGCACTGTGCAATTTATAATAGATAAATGTAAAAGAAAACATGGTATTATGTCTTCTTTGGTGTGCTTGGTTGAGACAGCTGCTTCTATTTGCTGGAAACAAATTTCTCCACTGTCAGATTTGCAGTAACCTTGGGGGTTTTCACCTTCCTTTGTAGCATGGGGCGTAGGTCACTTGATCATTTAGTATCTCATTATATCAATTTCTTTCCATTGCAGAGTGTCTGGGCATTTATGCACCTTAGTACCTTCTGTTCTCTGCTGGTGCTACAGGATAGTTTAGTCTTCTGAAGGCTGCACTTTTTCATTTTAATTCTGGTTGTTGGCTTGATGTGGGGGTAGCTAGATGATGTTGAGTGGCTTGTGGCATACAAGTCAGACTATGTGGATATGGTGGCCACTTCTGATCTTAAATTCTATTATTCAATTTTGAATTTCCAGAATTGCAATGTAGTCCTTTACACCTGTACAGAGTGGGTGTGAAGGAACAGCAAATCAGCTAAATGGTAGCATTTAGCACAGAAGTAAAGGACTGAAAGGGAGGAGAGAATTGGGACATTCACCTGTAAATTTGCAGGGTGTTGGATGACTGCTTCAATGTATACATCTGAGAAGCATTATTTTTCTCAGAAAATAATAGAAATGATCAATAGAAAATAATAATTTATACAATGTGTCCAGTGCAAGTTGGGCTGCATCCATAAAAATTTGGACAAGAGAGTTCTAGGAAAGACCAAGAAATAGTAGGAGTGACTTGATAGGTATCATTATTTCATATGAGTCAGTACTGAGCCAAATCACCAGTGTGCTGTCAGAAAGCACTGTGCTTGGAGGTTAAATCTCACAGGTGGTCATTGAAAGAGTACGTATAAACTTAGGGTCCTTGACAAATTCAAATTTGTGTAATTACATTAGACTGCAAGCTCCTAGGGGCAGGACTGAGTTACGTTTGTACGGTATAAAGACTGTTGATTTTCAATAGCTAACAAATCTGCCTAGGTTTGCTGATGGAGTTTTGACTACTATAGAACACTGTCCTTCACTTATTGTCCTGAATAGCTGTTGCAGTTCACTAGAACAGCGCTTGCATTTCAGAGGGGTCCTTATATCCTTTTTTATAAGCCAGTCTTCTCAACTGCCTTTTTGTGAGATCTGGCCAGGAAATGGTATTTTCTGCAAGCACACTTCTTTCATTTCTGTCAATTTTTTGTTTCTAATTTTTTGGCTTTGGGAGTTTTTTGGGCAAAAATGAGAACAATTTCAACAAAATGGAAATTTTCAGAGCTCTCTTTTTCCAGCAAAGAGAGCTTTTTAATTGGATTAATTTTAGACTAGCTCTACTTTTTCATTTCTTCTGAGGGGCCATGGAATGTTGCCTGACTTTGGTGTTTACTATTTAAGCTTCTAGTTCCCTAAACAATACCTTTTCTGTATCATGTCACAAAAATGAAAACCCTGCACATGTAAAGGGACCTTCATATATTTTCTGTTGGCTTTCTCAGTGCCTAATTCATATTTTATGGAATCTAGGAACATTTTCAGAAACTTTTCTTTATCAGAGGAGATTAGATCCTGAGGATCTTCCAGCACTGTAGAATCTGTACTTTTATTGGATTTATATTAATAATGATTAGAATTTTTTTCTAGCTAAACACCACTGACTATTCAGACTGCATACAAAACAGGTCCTTGACAGATTTTCAGTGTAAAACAGTGTTTATTATGTGCAGGGCAAATAATATAATAAAGTTTGTAAAGGCCATAATGTGGAACATTAATTATCAAGTGTGTGGAGAAGATTCCTGTTCTAGAAATACAATGCCTCTGCTAACATTTTCTCTGTGTTGTGATCATTCCTTAAGTTGATCTGCGATACAAATTTAGAGTTAGATCAAGGATGTAAGCTACTGACTGTAATAGAGGAGTGTGGAGGCAGCTGTCAAAGGCATTGGGCCTGATCCTCCACTGCTTTCATTTTGACTAGTTCATAATATATGTGCAAAGTGAGAAGGTAGAGTTTCATGCACATTTTGGAGGTATGCCAGTTTATATCCACCAAGGTTCAGGCCCCTGAGAGTCAAGGCAGTGGAGAAGTCCATTGTGCCCGAGGCAGGCATGGAGTGCAGAGGAAATGTATATAATAGCTTGCTGCTACTGTATCTTCTGAATGAATGATTCAGAGGGCAAGTGGGGCCATGTCTGTGCTCCCTTTCAATTCAGCTCCTGTTGTCAGATATGTTTGGGATTAGGAAGCACATAGACCAAGGCCTGTGTTGAGCCTCTGCAAGAGCAGAGAGGTTTCTTTGCACCCTTTAACTGTGTGTCCACAGAGAGCTAGAAGAAATGTACCTCTTAGCTGTCGTCTTCTTAGCTCCCCACTTCTTCAGATAAAAATGGGTGAATTGCTCAATTTCCTTTTCTCATGACTTATTGAAATCCTTTTTCTTTTTTGTAGACATCTGTATTTTTCTGTCTGGATATTATCCACAGCACTCAGTCATAAAGAATGCATGACAGCCATAACAATAGAACTGTGATACAGCTTTGCTGTGTGAAATGGGGTGTGGGGAAGAGACCAATGGTACATGCAGAATGTACAGTCATTCCCTCCTTTCCTAGTCTGAATAGCTTCCAAATCTCATACATTCACAAGCAGAACCCAGCCAAAGCCCACAGCTGTCATGCATTTTCAACAGATTCCACAGAGCCTAGATGAGGTTTGAAGACATTCCTTTGCTCTTACACATTAGCTAGAAGGAATTACCGTAACATCTGATATTGTGGAAGTGGGAAATTTGCCATCCTGACCTTGCCCAAAGCATTCCGGAACTGGGGGTCCAGGGATTTATTATCTCAGATGGCCTCCAAAGGTCATTGAGGGCCCATTTAGTAGCGTTCCAGCAAAACTCAAGCAACCAGTGTGCTATTCATTTGGAAGAACTGTGCAGTTGTGTGACTAAAATAATGGCCAGACTCATGTTACTGTTGCTCTCTGGACCTTTGTCATAGGAAAGGCATGTTCCACTGGAGTAATTCCCAGCTGTCAGTAATGTGCTGATACACCACAGCCAATCATCAGAGAACAGGCCAAATAAACAGGATGTTCACAATGTGTATGATTGCATGAGTGTGTAACAAACTTTCTGCACATTTCACAGTCTCATAATGAGATTGACATGCATTGCTTAATCTGCATCTGTCTGTTTTGGGTAGAAACACATAAACACCATGGAGAGAGAATGTGTAAGAAAGCTCAGTTTCTTGGCCGCATGACTATTGATATGGTGGATGAAATCTGGTATAAATTGGAAATGAGCAGTGCTTTAGAGCTATTCGTTTATTTGCTGGGATGTGCCTTTCAGTCAGCCAAGCACAGACTGGAGAGAGTGTTGATATAATCAGGATGATTTGTAACAAAAGATGACAAAAACATCAAAGTATGTACATGGGATTATTTTAAGAGAATATCTGAGATATCCTTATTTATTTGGTTTTGATTTTACAAATTTTGTCCCTTTTGTGTAATAAAATAAAAAAGCCCTGAATTGTGTTTTATAAGGTACACACAAAGAAAACCAATAAGAGACAAATAAAGATCATCATAAACCTATGGAAGTATTCTTGATGATTAAATAAAATTAGAAAATTAGAACTACATAATATAATTAGGAATGCCATTATGTCTTAGATTTCAAATCTGGACAGAATCACTGGAACAGTAAGTCAAACAAGTAAAGCTATGTCTTCATTGCCAAAGTGGTGTGTTTTGGCAGTAAGAAATAATACCTGTTATCTCTCTCATTGTAAAGTCTTAATTAAGATAAGTTCCAAAGAGGTGACTGTATTAGTCTAGGTCAGCAAAACAAACAAGGAGTCCTGTGGCACTTTTAAAGACTAACAAATTTATTTATCGCATGAGCTCTTGTGGGAGAAAATTCAAAGTGTCTGACAAAGTGGGATTTTCTGCCATGAAAGCTCATGCAATAAATAAATTTGTTAGTCTTTAAAAGTGCCACAGGACTCCTTGTTTGTTTTTAATTAAGATAGTTGTGGTTGACCATACCTAGCAACAACACAGTAAAATGTATCTGTGCCTTGTCTTCACTGGGATTTTATAGTGAGAGAACACGTTAACCAGCTCACTGTGTTAACACCTTTTTGGTAATGAAGATGTATAGACCCCAAATCCGCAGATGCGCTGCGGATAGCTCTGGATGAGTAGAGCCCTTCAAATCCGCAGACTATTTCTTGCGGGTGCAGTTCAGATGTGACTTTGGTGAACCAAAATTTAATTAAATACATTACACTAATAGTCAGCGATTAATAACAGGCCAACAACAATGATACCCTGTTGTGTCTAGGGGAAAAAAATAATATAGTCTGTTACTGCATTCAGGTCCTAGGTATTTCATGGTCCTATTAGTTGTGTGGTGATTGTATAATGAGTACACCTGGGTATTGACTCTTGTCTGTAACAAACTCCAAGAATGGATGTGCAAAAGCAGTCCTTAATGGAAAGATGTGAGACTGGCTAGTTTTGTGATAATCAGCAGTAAGAAAATGTTTCTAATGCCACATGAGCTGCTTACCTGACTATGGGAGAAAAATGGAGTGGATTTATTTGCTATCGAGGAAATATAGACTCTCATGACAGAGAAGTGGATACCATGGAGAGGTGGTTACCATGCATTACAAAAGTCAGAGAAGTGCCTAACAAAAAACAGAAGTGCATTTTGTTAGGTGGGGTATTCTAGGCATTGGATTCACTGACAATGGTCCTCCATTTGTCTCTGAAGAATCCAGGGAATTTACTCAGTGTGGGGAATTTGGTCACTTCTTCCCTAGCATATCTGTAGAGTGATGGGAAAGTGGAGTCACAAGTGAAAAAACGAGACTAGATACAAAGAGGAAAGATACACAAGGCAGTAACTTCAGGATCCAGATTCCTATTAAGCACTTTTGGTGCACAGGAATAATCTATTGTAAGTATGCAAGGGAAGAAGGACTGAGCACCAATGAGTAAAGAGTTGTTACAGTCAGAAGTGGTGGGGAAATACAAAATGGCAATGCAGATAATCAGGAGAGGCAAGTGAATTGTTGCAAATGATACACAAAAGATCTGACAGCTTTGGAAGAAGGCACTTGGCATGGATCAAACCTCTGGAAAGACGCAGGCCAGGGTGGACTAAAGAAGCCATGAATATTGCAGTTGCTTCCGTGTGAGAGGATTATTCAGGAAGGACATGTGCTACAAGAAAACTGTAGGAATCTATTAGCCAAAAGACTGTGTGGAAGAGTGGTAAACCATGGAGGTGCCCAAGACAGCACTGACGGGACAATCCAGGGACCAACCCTAAGGAAGTGTGCTGTAGAATGAGTCCTCCAGCATGTGCAGAGATTCCACACTTCTTGTACACTCTGGATACAGCCCTCGATTTCCTGTGACTTGTTTCTTCCTGGGGCAGGAAAGAAAGCAACTTAAAACAGGGCAGTCACAAACTGAAGCTACTCAGAGTAGTAAGAAATTTATTTTATTTCTGAACCTAGTTCTGTTCATATTAAAAGGTTTGTCTTGACACTGGTTTGATCACTGGGAGTAGAAGGTAGAGCATGCTGGGTGACCTAGTGAGAGAGGTAATATTGCAATTGCTGCTATGAGCCTCTACAATTCCAAGACACTCCCCTGTCAGCCCTGAGAATCAGAGGAAATGCTTAATATGACCAAGTAAGAATCAAACAGCAATCTGAGCAGTATATGAAAGTCACTAGTGCTGAGAAACTGGAGAATGATAAAATAGTGCTCAAATTAGGAGCAGGTGTGGAAGCACCAGTTATATAAAATGCATTGACAGAGATGGTGGTAGATTAAAAGAGAGTAAAGCTTTGGAAAAAAAGTGAAAATGTTGGAGAGTCATTGTGTCCTTAGGAAATATTTTGATTGAGAGATTGTGTGAGATGCAGAGAGAGAGAATGGTCAGAATGAGAACACAGAATGAAGGGGGGGGGAGAGCTTGTCAGTTCTGTGAATATGCAATATTAAAAGACTTTCTACTTAAAAAACCAGATTGTCCTGGGGTGCTACAATTAAAAATATGTGAAGGATTTCTCTGGGAGATTGCATCTGACACTAGAAATGGCAATTTATATATACCAATTAATGAAACAAATGAGAAAGGCACTGCATAAGACTGTTTTACTATAGCTAAACTACCAAAGACCAAGTTCAAAATAGTTAAATTGGCTAGGAACAGAAAAATGGAAAACAAGAAAAAATGGCAATGATATGTATATGGCAGCCAGCATGAGTATAGGCAATGGCCTACATTCAGGCAGATATGTAGAAACTGCATAAACTCAACTATTACGCTAATATATGTAGAGAAAACAAGAAAGGTTAAGTGCAGTAAGGGATTGTTCAAGTGAAGAGGAAAGAGTTGTTCTTAAACACAATAATGGAGGAGGCTGAAAAATCAAAAGATTGACTAATTAAAAGGTTCACAAATGGCATTTATGTGACATACACAATAGAGACAGAGCCACAAGTAAATGGCATAACATGAACTGAAATAATGTTGTAATGTGTGCATACTTTTGATTCATCTACTTTATCTGTGAAAGACTATAATGGAGGAACAATTCCAGAGGTAGGAAACTGTACACTGACATTTGAATATAAAATTTTATGGAGGTACAGATGCAAGCAATCAGTCTTCAGCCTACGTATGAGGGAAGTGCTTGGTCTTGCTAAGAGTATGTATGACACAGAAAGACAGAGCCACAACATACAACCCCAGGTGAAAGTATTAACAGATTCAAATGAAGAGGTATTCTCAGTAACAAGTGCATCCTAGGAACATACAAGATACAGATGAGACTATGCAGAACCTGTGATATCTGCTACCCCTAAAAGTTCCACAAGTCTGAAGAAAGAAGCCAGAAGAAGAGTTGTAAAATATGACCATAAATGGTATCATTCCGAGAATAGAAGAACCAATAGATTGGGTTCATGCCTTAGTAATTGAGACTATGGAACAGGACTATGGCTGTATAAGCAAACAAAAGCATAAAATCACTTCCACTTGTCCAAAGAAGTGAGCAGTTGTCTGAGATGGCAGGAATCAAATTCTTCCTTAAATTAGATGCGTCAGTTGGGTTTTGGCAGCTCCTCTTGGACACTGAGAATTCCAAGATCTGCATTTGGCAGATATGGCTTCTTAAGGCTGTCTTGCAGAATATGTTTCGACTCCGGAAGTATTTCACTGTGCAATGAGCCAAATTAAAAGGATCTAGCAGGTGTGACAGTGTATATATATTAACATAATCATTTGGGGCAACACTACTGCTGAACATCAAGAATGACTAAAAAGATTACTAGAAATTGTTAAAGCTAATAATCTTAAACTGAATAAGGTTTAATGTGAATTTCAAACAATGGAAATAACATGCATGAAAAAAAGATTGACCTCAAAGGAAATCTTGCCTTAATGAATGAAAGATTCAGGCAATAGTGAACATGCTGAGACCTGAAGATTTAAAGGGAATTCAAAGGGAGCTAGGCATGTTGAATTATGGTAGCAACTTCATACATAATAGTACAGCTTGCACAACTCACCTAAAACATCTCCTCCACAATGTCAGTGAATGAGTATGGATTCCAGAGCATGAAAGAGAGCTCAGTGATTTAAAGCAGACTCAGACATCAGCTCCAATGATGAAAATGTTGACCCATTAGAAGACATTGAACTCTTCACCAGTGGCTCAAGTGCAGGGCTGGGGGTAGTTCTATTACTGTCATAGAACTGATTGGTTACCAGTCTCAGATGCATCTAGGGCTATGGCAACTGCAGAAAGATGTATGTGTAAACTGAAGAAGAGAGACTGTCTGGTGTATGGATGAACAAGATTTCAGGACATTCTCTATGGACATAGGTTCAAAGCAGAAACTGATGATATACCACTGATTGTAACATACTTGAAGATGCACCACCAAGAATACAGCGACTACTTCTGAAAATTCAGGTGCATGATGTGACCCTGGGTTTCAACATGGATGTCACTTATCAATGGTAGACACATGGTAACATCATATGCTCAATCTGACAATACAGAGTTCCATGATCTGAAACAAGCAATAATCATGTATGTGAACATAAGTGTTATGCTGCATTTCCAGCTATGGATGAATTTGAGATAGAAACAGTTAATGATGAAATGCTACAAGCAGTGATACAAGAGTTAAAGGAGAGGGAAAACAACACTTCCCACTTTCATAGCCCCACTATAAAAGACAATCTACAGTGATCTCAGGAGAGCTCTTGAAGGGGACACAGACTGGTTCCCACTGTTTATAAGAAGGAAAAATATTGGAATGACTACATGAAGGGCACGTGAGAAAGACCAAATTGGAGAGCTAAAGATGATGTAATCTGGCCACAGATGAATAATGACATTGCAGATATGGTGAGCATTTATGGAAAATGTCAGATGTATAGAAACTCCCAGTAGAAAGAACTAATGATACTGTACAAATAACTCACAATTCCATTGGACAGAATTGGGATTGATGTCCACAACTTGGGAAACATGATCACCTGGGTATAATAGGCTACTTTATCAGTTTCCCAGAAGTTACACATAAAGATACCACAGAAGCAATAGTTGTGAGACGCATTAAATCTGTATTTGCACATAATGGAATTCCAAAAACAGTAATAGGCAATAGATCACAGTTCAAGAAAAGGGAATTCCTGGACTTTGCTAAAATGTATGGCTTTTTCATCATAAAACATTTCATCTCACTTATCCTTGAAGCAGTGTATTAGCTGAATGGAATATGTATATCAAAGTGTTTAAAAAAAGGCAATGGATGCAAGAGAAAATCCATGTTTAATTATGCCATTATAGAGCTAATCCCCTGAAATTTGGGGACGCACCCACTGAGCTCATCTATAACTGATGTATAAATACTTGATAAGGGACAAAAACAAAGGATGACTGAGGGTCTGTGATGGGGAGAAAAAGACTGGGAAAGTACAGTCAGACAAAACAATGCAATAAAGGAGCAAGTTCTCTTCCACAATTAAAAAAAGATGGCGAGAATTTGGCAAGATGGTCACTGGTCAATCAAAGCTAGACTATCAAATAAGAGTCACTCATTCATATGCAATCATCAGAGATGCAGACAGACTCTTATGAAAGAGTTGGAAGCCTCTGATTAAGTACCAGACAACTTGACCAAAAGAAGTTGTGAGAGGAGACATAAAAATTGAAAACTGTTCAAACTGTCCAGTCTGTTAGAGACAAGGTTTTCCTAATGAAGGTTTGCAATACACCAGATTGTGAATGTGACTCAAATGTCCTAAGAAATTGATCAAAGAACCATTGAGGCTGTAATTTAAGTAACCTACAGTCTGATGTTTAAGTATGTTCATCCAGTTGGGAAATTTTAAAAAAGGAAGATGTCTTGTAAAGTTCCTCCAGGAACTATACAGAGCTCACACTTCCTAGGCACTGTACAATGGAGCCTTTGGGTTCCTGGGGTTCACTTCCTGTTGAAACTGAAAACAAAGAAGCCCAGCAGAGGGCAGTCAGCTTCAGCTACAGAGACTAGTTGAATGTTTGTTACCTTTATCTATACATAGATCCCATCATAATAAAAGGTCTATCTTGATACTTCTTTTCTCATCATAAAAATACTACAGAGTGTCCAGAAACACAGGTGCTAGATCTGGAAATGGATGATTGCCTTTTGAATAAACTACCTTATCTCAGGGACTATGTTTACTTGATTCTGTAGTAAAGATATGACTCCAAATAAGGCTAAGTGCTAGAAAACGCTTGTCCGAAAGCGTTTTGTGGGATTGAAAGTTTGCTAATTATTTGTTTCATTTATAAAATGGGGAAAATGGGGTATGATGAGCTGGACTGGAGAAAGAGAGGCTCATATTTTGGGAAGAATCTCGTTTGGTGGGATACGTGGACATTAGGAGTACAGATTAGTGGCCAGGCTAGTACCAGACAAATGCAAGCACCCCAGCATGTAAAAACACTGGCCTCTGTGTTTGCCCAGTGAGTGATTTCTTCTCTGTAACTCTGCTTTACTCTTACCCAGGATACTTATTTGCAAGGGTGTCCTAGATGTTTTGTACAAGCCACAAGCATGAGAATTAAATGCATCCGCTAAAAGAAATTATCATCAGAAAGATAAACTGCTCCAAAATCGCTCCATAAAAGAAAAGCACAGCTCTCATTCCTGCAGACGTGTCTCTTTTCTAGTTGGTCTTGTTTTAGTGTTTTGGTTTGTTGCAGCTGCTCAAAACGTGATCAGTTCTTCCTTGTTTTCTTTTGTGTCAGTTTGTGTAGCTGCTTTCTGTTGCTCTTCCCAAAAACTTGCTTCACAGTGCAAGTAAACTAAAGAGTCAGTGTGGGACAGTAAGGAGACAAGTGGTCAACAGTAATTGTTCAATACCAACATCCAACATACCACTAAGATTTATAATTTCTTGAACAGTTGTGATAAAATTGTTACTATTTATTTTTTGCATCTAGGTACATATATAAATGTTTTAAAATCTTCATTGCACTGAGCTTTTGTTATCTTGCTGTAGAGCAAACACTACTTTCTCCTATTCCAAAGGGGTAGCCGTGTTAGTCTATTGTAGAAAGACAACAGAGTCCTGTGGCACTTTTAAAGACTAACAGATTTATTTATCACATGAGCTTTCGTGGGAGAAAATCCCACTTCGTCAGATGCTTTGAAGATGGGAAAGTTACAGAATGGGAGGAAATTAAATGCAGGGGAGTGTATGACATAGGATCAGGTCAGGCTGTAACAGCAAAGCAAAATAGGTGTTAGGATTCAAACACTGGGGAACAGCACATAGAGGAGGGTTGTACATTACTTGTTGTAATGAGAGAAAAATCCATAGTCCCTGTTTAACCCCAAGACAACTGAGTCAAATTTGCATATAAATTCGAGTTCTGCAGTTTCTCTTTGAAGCTGTGATTTGTTATTCATCTGTTTCAACACAGCTATTAACAAGTCGTCAAGGGAGTGAGCAGGGAGATTGAAGTGTTCCCCTATTGGTTTTGTAGTGTTGCAATTTCTGATGTCAGATTTGTGTCCATTTATTCTTTGGTGCAGAGACTGTCCTGTTTGTCCAATATATAGGCAGGGGGGCATTTCCGGCACATGATGGCATAAATCACATTGATGGATGAGCAGGTGAACGAGCCCTTGATGGAGTAGGTGGCTTGATTAGGCCCTGTGATGGTGTCATCAGTGTAGATATGAGGGCAAAGTTGGCAGCGTGGTCTGTTGCAGGGATATGTTCCTGCTTTAGTGTTTCTGTTGTAGGATCTGAAGTTGCTAGTAAGTATCCTTTTAAGGTTAGGGGGCTGTCTGAAAGCAAGGAGAGGTCTGTCTCCTAAGGCTTGAGAGAGTGAGGGATCATCTTGTAAAATAGGCTGTAGATTGAAGGGATGACAGACACTGGATGTCAGGTCATGAAAGAGCAGAAGCAGCTGAAGCTCTCAAGCTCCCTTTCTTAGTCTGCTCCCTCCTTTATTAGACAGAGCAAACAACTTACATAAAATCATGATAAGCATTCCTGTGCAAGAACATAACAGGATACAAGGACATAAGAAGCTGAAGGCAAAAGCTCAGTGTACTCAATGTTTTTCCATCAGGCTCTCTCTTTCCCCCTGCCCAGCATGTTTACACGTGGACAGCCCGTGATCATGCATCGAGGTGGTACAGGTGTGCCTGGACGTGCCGTCTCAGCATAGACCACGGGCCATGAATCCCTACAGTAGATCTTTGATGATGTGATGATGTGTTGAAGAGGTCTGGCTTGGGGGTTGTAGGTGGTGACCAGTGGCGTTCTGTTGTTGGTTTTCATGGGCTTCTCCTGCAGTAGTTGACTTCTGGGTACCCGTCTGGCTCTGTCAATTTGTTTCTTCACTTCTGCGGGTTTGTACTGTAGTTTTAAGAATGCCTGGTAGAGATCCTGAAGGTGTCTGTCTCTGTCTAAAGGGTCAGAGCAAATGCGGTTATATCTTAGAACTTGACTGTACACAGTGGATCGTGTGGTGTGTCGAGGACTTATGCAAATTTGACTCAGTTGTCTTGGGGTTAAACAGGGACTATGGATTTTTCTCTCATTACAACAAGTGAATTGACCTCACCCTCCTCTATGTGCTGTTCCCCAGTGTTTGAATCCTAACACCTATTTTGCTTTGCTGTTACAGCCTGACCTGATCCTATGTCATACACTCCCCTGCATTTAATTTCCTCCCATTCTGTAACTTTCCCATCTTCAAAGCATCTGACGAAGTGGGATTTTCTCCCACGAAAGCTCATGTGATAAATAAATCTGTTAGTCTTTAAAAGTGCCACAGAACTCTGTTTACTTTCTCCTAGAATATCTCAGATTATTTTTATTTTCCAGTGACATTCATTCATGTACAAAACTATGTAACACAGAAATTATATATATGCTTACTGTGTAAGGACAAACATGTAGACTAGGGTAAGAACAACTACTATAGGCAATTTATATACAAATAAAATGGATTCATTATAAGCAGCATGGTAAAAGTAGGTTTTTTTTAATAGAAACATATATATAGACAGAGTAGGGGCCTTGCAGATGGTTTCAGGGAAGTTGTATTACCTATAAGAGGCCATGTGGGAGACAATGTAGAAATGTGTGAGAAGCTGATAAACAGGTGGCCAAGTCTGGACATTTGTGGAAAGGGGTGGAGGTAGGGCCATACAAAGTTTGATAGGGAGGATGAATGGGGAAGGGAGAGTTGCATAGAGCTTGAAAAGTAATGACAAGATGATGTGATATGACAGTTGGTGTTCCAGTGTAGGGATTTGAAGAGAGGAGTGAGTGACATTATCAAACTGATGGGCAAAGATGTCTGGAGTGGCTGCATTTTTATGGATTGAAGGAAGACTCCATGTGTGTGGTAGGCCAGAGAGGAGGATATATTGGTAGCATGGACAAGAGATTTGACTGTGGAGAGGGAAAGAAGACAGATCTTGGAGACGCTGAGAAGTAAGAATGGGCATGGTTTGAATGTGTAGGGCAAAGGTAAAGTAGAATGGGGGAACAAAAACAACCTCAAGGGTAGTTTGAAACTTACACAATTATCACATCCAGTAGGTTCTCTCAGTCTTAATTCCTACCTTCCTGGTATGTTTTGAGTCTTAATTCTTGCTTATTTGGCTAGGTAAAATGCTTTGAGATCCTCTGGTAAAAGTCACTATTTAAAATATAAATTGTCTTATGTATTTAGTTTATTTAGGTAGTTAACAAGAAGAGTGAGGAAAAACCAGCGTAAAATTTCTGTTTTATTACTTTGGAAAATCCTCTCCTTTCCTCCTGTCCTCTGTGCACATTTTGAGAAATGCCAACATTTTTCTTCTTATTTTTGTAGTTTCATGGTTGTAAGTAGTATTGTTTATCTTTGACTTATTTTTTTTTAACTTAAATGGGACTTGTATGTCAATCTTCAGTTCACTAATGTATGCCTTGTAAGTTTAGAAATAAAATTCTGAGCCACACTTCTAGGATGACATAGTGTCAATAAAATAGCAAATATTTACCAAGTTGAAGCCAATGAAAATGGCTGTGAGTGGAAGAATGAGGATTGTGCAAGAGACAAAACAGCAGCTGACTTTGTCACATTTGGCACTAATATAAGTTTAAAGAAAAAAACAACCCTATGCAGGGGTAAATGTACAAAATATACTCTTAAAATTAATTTGTATTGATTTTTCATATACTATTCTTTCATTGCCAGTTTATCACTGTAGAGAGCAATTATATGAATCAGAAGATATTTGGCCCATGGTTGTCTGTATATTTGGATAGAAAATATTGAGATGGCTTAAAGAATGCCAGAGCTTCATTCCTCCTCAAGTATGCTATTTGCTGCTGCCATTTTTATATTTAAACAGATCTTCAGTTGGCATAAATTACCATACTTCCATTAAAATCTATAACTGCTTCCATTGAGACCAGCCGAAACACCAAAATCTAGCAGCAAGAAACAAATGCAGATGCAGTTAGGTATTATTTAAAAGAAATTTTAATGTCAAATCTCTCCAGCTTTCATTTTATTCCTCTATGATTACTACATCACCCACTTCTCTGGCCTCCCCAAAACAAACATAACTTCCTTCAATTAATAAAAAAAATAATGCTGCTGAGCTATTCTTTGGGCAGCAGTTAGATTATGTAATTCCTCTTCTTGTATCCCCCAATGACTACCAGGGGTTAAAGTAAGGTGGAATTCACTGGAACGCCTTTCCAGAGCCCAGAAAAGCCAAAGACTCGGGTGGAATGCTTGTTCCGCCCTGTCCTGCTGCGGCCAGGCTGGGGAGTTTTCAAATCTCCTGCCCTGAGCGTGCTCAGGGTGGGAGCGGCCTGGCCAAGGAGCAGCTCCGAGTCTGGCCACCCCTGCAGCTCCGGCCAGTTAAGGGGTTTCCGGGGGCAGACTCGGAGTGGGGAAGGGGCCGGGGGGTTTGGGGAGCTGGCAGTTGGGTGGGGAATGGGCCATGGGGGGGGGGGGGGGGGCGCATAGGAGCGGGGAAGGGGCAGTGAAGTTAATCACTTTCAATCATTTGTGGATTCGTTCTATGCTCTGTACAGTCAGTCACCAAACTGCCTAAGAGGGTTGGCTGAATGTGCCAATGATCAAGAAGTCCAGCTTAATAGGATGGGACGTGAACTTTATGTATGTTGGGTTGCCTCTAGCTGCCGCACTGTACAAGCTGTTTGGTGGTCATATATGCAGCCCTCCATAGCCATTTCTTGAAAAAAATCAACTGATTTCTTACTAGAAGGGAAAGATAAAGGAAAAGTTGCTAGCATGGCAAAAAAAAAAAAAAAAAGAAAAAACCCTGGAGAATCCAGTTTTTGTTAAAAACTTGGGTCTCATGCTTGATGCTCTGGAGGAACTTGCAGATGTGTCCCTGGTGTTGCAAATATCTAATGTAACATTTACAGCAAATAAGTTGATAAATTGACTAGTTCAGGTGTTTATAGCTTGTAGAGAGTGAGATTCAGAGTTCTACCAAGAGGGTTGTGAGGTGATTGCTGCAGGTTGCTTTAAAGGTGTATATGTAAACGTGTCTATGAATGCTGACAAGCAAATTGAAATTTCTAAATGTCAGTTTTACCAGGCCTTAGCGGACTTAACAAAGTCGACTTAACTTTTCTAGTATAGACATAGCTCCTTGTTGACCTTATTAAGTCGACTTAACAAGGTTGATTTAGGCTCTAATCCCTGTCCAAACTGGCTTTAAGTCAATTTAGGGAGTCGACTTAAGGCTTAAATCGACGTAAAACAAGGTGTTAAGTCAACTTAAGGAAATACTTAAGTCAACTTAATAAAAGCCCAGTGTGGATGTGGCTTTGTTTAGGTTGACTTAAACCTCCATAAGTCAGCCTAAGTTGCCAGTGTAGATGCATCCCTGAACATCTCTACAATATTATTCTCTCTGCCTGTATTTCATGAAGAGCCATCTGTGAGAGTGAATTACCTGGTAGGAGCTGTAGGAACATAGAAAAAGACAACTGAAAGTTAATGCAGTCAGAGATTGCATACACACTTGGACAGTCTCCCTCCATGCTAGGAAATTCTCCTCAATCAAGAGATTTCAGATCACTGTTCTCTAGAGTGATGGAGCTGTGCTGTCTCAGACTCATAGACTTTAAGGTCAGAAGGGACCAGTACGATCATCTAATCTGACCTCTTGCAAAATGAAGGCCTCACAACCTCACCCTGTCAGGGAGCTTGGAAGAATTATGGAAATCCAAAATTGGAGCAGATGCATAGGACCCCTGATTTCTTGCTCATATCCTCAGCTTTTGCTGCTAGAAACATTGCCCATTATAGGATCAAGGGAGAAATTTGGTCTTTAGTGTTGTACAAAACGTGAGTCATGGCATAATGTGTCTTTATATACCCACAGCTGAAATGAATGATACCCATTTCTAGGATGGAGGGCCGCAATGAGTCTCAGGAGAAGGGAAACGGGGTAACCCCATTATGAATAGTGCGGTGGGGAGTGTTAGTTCTTATGAAAAGAAGACAGGACCTTGGTTACATCATCTTGTAATAATGTGGAGCAGAGTCAGCCCTGCTGTGATTCAAGGGAGTATAGGTAGTCAAACTTGATGCTGAAGGCACTTAACTCTTTCCTCTGGCTGTACTTAGCTTCTTAACATTTTATTTACCACCTTGATTCATAGAGTTTAAGACCAGAGGGTACCATTATATCATCTAATCTATTCTGCTGATAACACGCACCATTACATTTCAGTCAGTTATATCTGTATTGTTTGCTCAAAGTGTATCTTCCAGAAGGGTGCTTCCAATCTTGATTTGAAGACATCAGAAGATGAAGATTTCATCACTTCCATTGGTAGTTTTGTTTCAGTGATTGATCACACGGCTAAAAAACATTGTGCCTTATTTCCAGATGTCTGGCTTCAGCTTCTAGTCACTGACAGTTCTTACACTTTTCTCTAGATTAAAAAAACAAGTATTTTCTCCCTGTGATGCAACTTATACAAGGTGATCAAGTCACTGGTCACCTTTCTTTTGGATAAATTAAACTGATTTTGGTCTTTGTCACTGTAAGGCTTTTTTCTTCACACTCTCCAATTTTTTCAACATCCATTTCAAAATGTACATACCAGTTGGTATGCAGTGTTCCAATGTTGGTCTCACCAATGCCATAAACAAATGTAAAATCACACCCAGCAGTCCCATTGTAACTTTCTTCATACAGCCAAGGAGTCCATTAGCCCGTTTTGCAACAGCATCACACTGGGAGTTCAGGTTGAGTTGCCTGTCCTCTATGACCCTTTCTACGGCTTAGTAGGATTCAGTAGGTATGGCCTGCATTCATTGTTCCTAAATTTTGCTTTTGGTTGTATTAAAATCCCAAAAGTAAGCCAAGCTTAATCAGCGATCCAGGTCATCCTGTATAACTGCCCTGTCCTCCTTATTTAGCATTCTGGCAATCTATTCCTTATCCTCACAATTTTTTAGCAGTGCTTTTATATTTATTTTGAAATCATTGATGAAAATTCTGAATAGTGTCTACTGATCTATGTGGAATCCTACTAAACACCTCCATTTGATGATTCCCTATTGATGACTTCTTTTTAAGATCTGCCATTTATCGAGGAGCTGTTCAATTTAACATGCACTATTGGTGTTGTGTAGTGCTAATTTTTTAATCAGATGCCATATGGTAATAAGAAAAAGGACTTGCAACACCCTCAGTATATTACATCTGCTGTCTTTGTTAACCAATTTGTATCAAAGAATGAAATCAGGTTTATCTGACACTACCTGTTTTCCATAAAATAATCTTGACTTGGATTAATTTATATATATTTATATAGATCCTTTGATTCTTCATCAGTTGAATCCTATATCAGCTTTTCCATTATTTTGCCCAGGAATAGAGTCAGGATAACTGGTTTGTTGTTACCTGGGTCATTCTGCTTGTCTGTTCTGAATACTGACAAAACCTTAGCACCTTTTCTATCTCCTGGAAATTCCCAAGTATTTGAAGATTTATTAAAAATCCTGAGATCCCACTTCCTCACACAGCTCTGTTAGAACTTTTTGGTGCCAGTTATCTGTGCCTGCTGATTTTAAAAATATTTCTCTCTTGTAGATGTTTAAAATGCTCCTTGATTATTCATGTATTGGTAAATACTTCATCATCCTCATGTGATACAAGCACATCAGGCTATTTCTTTCCAAATAGAAAACAGAATTATTTATTGAACATTTTCAGCCTTTTCTGCATCATCATTAACAATTTTATCTTTCCCTCTAGTGATACGTCTATATACCATTTCTAGGATTGGTTTTATTCCAAATATATTTCATATTGTCTTTAGCCTTGCCAGCCATGGAGTTTTCCATGTTGTCTTTAGCTTCCTACATCAATTTTCTACACTTCATTAGTCTTAATTTATATTAATTAAAATCTATTTCCCCTTTTTTCAATTGTTATATATTCTTTTAAAATTTTTAATAATTGTCTTCACTTCACCACTTAATGGGGATAGGCTTTTAGCCAAAGTTATGCTCTTTTTTGATTGTGCAATCATGGCTTTTTGTCCATCCAATAAATTCTTCTTAGAGAACTCCCAATTTTCATTCACATTTTTCTGTCTCTGTTTTTCCAGCCAGTCAGTTTCACTCATAATTTTCCTTAATTGAAGGAAATTAGCCTATTTGAAGCATCAATTATTTAACTTCCACATGTTATTCCAAGAATTTACCCATGAGGGCTAAACTCTGTAATGGATGAGTTCAGCATGTCACAAATGATTGTGGAAAAAGTGATAAGTTTCAGGTACTATAAATGAAGAAGTACTTGTTAGAAAGTGTCCCAAGCTGGCTGGTTTTGATACACTATTTATCTCTGACAGTTTGTTTTGCTGCTGCTGCTGTTTTGGAGAGGCGTATTTTTTTTTTTCAACACAGTGTGCAGCTCTCACTAGAGCTGCTAAGGCAGACAGTCCATTACACAACTCGCCATTATCATTACAGATTCTTCTAATGAATTCATGACTCACCCATAACTACTGGAACTGGAATAAATCTTGCTGTTCAAAGATTTGATCTAGGAGTGACATTAAGAGAAAATAGTATTATGCTGTTATTAATATTTTGGGTTGAAGAGACAAAACCAAAAATCTAACATAAGATAATTTC
Source organism: Pelusios castaneus (assembly GCA_007922175.1). NCBI lineage: Eukaryota > Metazoa > Chordata > Testudines > Pelomedusidae > Pelusios > Pelusios castaneus. The sequence goes on from ML685791.1 coordinate 14,090,880, forward strand.
TTCACTTAAAAATCAAGATAATGACTTTTTAAAAAAATGGCTGAAGAGTTTCCAGCACATAGAATGTATTGTTGCACGAGGGCTATCTGAAGTAATGTATGCCTCATACCTGGATTGTTTAAATATGGGTGCTTCTAATGATATGTACATAGGTGTTTTAACTACATTGAAGCATCTTGCTGTGTAGCAACAGCAAATCCCAACTATCTTCATCTATCCTCCATCATTAATGTACTATACGAACACTTTTGTAATAAACCTGCATAATCTCATAAATAGCTTCCAGAGGCTGTAGAACTTTTTTGTTTACTGGTTTGGTTAATGGAATAAAATTGACAAAGGAAATAAAAAATTTATTGCTCCATAAATCTGAGTTATATTTTGTGCATCCTTGAAACAACATTTTAGACATTAGCTTTGAAGTGATTTACAGGAGTCAAAGGTCATAGTTCCTGAAAAGAGAGGAAACTACACATAGACATTTTGTTTATTTTCTGCCTCTTAAAAAAAAAAATCAAATGAAGCCATTCAGCATATAAAGCAGAAGCACTTTTGTTATGAGTAGCAGCGGCAAGGACTGTAGATATTTTGGTCTCCCTGGTTACCATCAGTAACAAACACAGATGTAGAAAACGTGTGGCTATTCACTATTGCTGCTTGCCTTAAAAGGTTTTTTATTTTATGTTATTGAAACACATATAGTAATTCTCATGGGACATTTGCCCATGGAATACATAGCAGTACAAACTGCTGCAGGTTAGAAGTAGATGGACACTATGCAGTAGTGTCCTGTATGAAGATTTCTGGTAACAGAACTTGTACCTTCGAGTTTGAGTGGCAGCTGAATAATTTACTTTTCTGGTTGGGGAAGACCAAGGCACAGCAGAGTTATTTCTCCACAGTGCTAATTGCTAAGATTTAGATAATATTCCTCCATTTTGTCACAGGATAGGACAGTGATGGCAAACCTTTTAGAGACCGAGTGCCCAAACTGCAACCCAAAACCCACTTATTTATCGCAAAGTGCCAATACTGAGGTTTTAGTTTAGAAAAAACAACTTATACATTAACATCTTTTGTCTTAAAAGAAAAACACAATAACGGAGCTTTCAATGATACAAACAACTTTTTATTGAAAGGCAAAAGTTTGCATTTAGAATGCTTTTGAACAATTAATGTGATTTTTGCTGTTGTATGCATGTTGATAATTTGTCTATCCTTGGCTCATACTTTGGAGGGGAGGCGAGCAGCCATAGCGTGGCTCCCATCTGCATGCTGGGACCAGACAGGAGGTGAGCTGGCCGTGCCCCCCAGGGGAACCCACCCCACACCCCCAGTCCCCTTTAGAAACCCCGAACCCGAGTCCCTCTGGCCCGGGCACTCTCCAGGCCCCCCAATCTCCGTTGCCCGGCAGATCCCTGCCCCCGGCTCGCTGGCTGCAACGACTCGACCCTCCCGGTCATCATCGGCTCGCGTTCCCTGACCCCCCAGTTCCCCATTAGCTTCCCAGCCCACCCGGTCCCCGTTCCCCAGCCCCGCAGTTTCCCATTGGCTCCCCAGCCCCCGTTCTCCAACCCCCCAGTTTCCTATCAGTTTCCCGGCTTGCCCGTCCCCCATCAGCTCCCCAGACTACCCAGCCTTCCCGGTCCCAGCTCCCCAGCACTCACCCGTCCGGCCCCCAAGCTTACATGCCCAGAGAGCTGTAGGGGCGTCAGGCGTTGGGCTGGCCAGGAGGCTGCTCCCGCCCTGAACTTGCTTTTTTGGAGCATGCTCAGGGCGGGAGATTTGAAAACTCCCCAGCCCGGCTGGCTGCCGCTGCTCCCAGCTGAGCAGCAGCCTGCCTGCAGGGCAGGGCAGAGTGGAACCTGCGTTCCGCCATAGTTTTCTGGGTTCCTGGGCCCCAGAATAGATTCAGGGCTCAGGCTTTTCTACCCGGGGCCGGAGCCCTGCCAGCCCGACGACAACAATGCCTCTGCGCCACCCGAACCCCTGGACTGAGCTCGGGGGCCGGCTCAAAGCGGAGCCGGCCCCCCAGCTCAGTCCAGGGGTTCGGGTGGCGGCAGAAGCTCCGGCGGAGCTTCTGCTGCCACCGGATCCCCCAGCTGGTTCGGGTCTCAGCAGGAGACCTCGCATCATTACAGGTCTGCCCCTGGGCGTGCGTGCCACCAGAGAGGGCGCCGAGTGCCACCTCTGGCACGCGTGCCACAGGTTCGCCACCACTGGGATAGGATATGGTTATTTAATGAATCAAAGCCAAAATCACTAAAATGAGCACAAGGAGAGCCCCTTCTAGACCACTGTCTGTTATATTATGCATGGTATTGGGCCCTCTTCGGCCAGTCCATTCAAGAGAGGTTGGGTCACTTTGAACCACCAAAACTTGCTGCAAGTATATTTGGTACCTTGACCTTCATCTGTAAGAGTCTACCAGAGAGAATCTATCCCTCATTCTCTTTTTAGCTTAATCTTTGAGTCCATGCTCAAGGAAAATTTCTGAGGGCTTTCTAAGTTTCTTGCAAAGGATTTAAGGAGTCAAACATGAGTCCTGTGACCTGTATTTAAGCCATATTTTAAAAGGTGCTTAGAGCTGAAGCTGGCCCTCTGATACCCACAGTGCCTTATGGTCTGTTCTTTGTGATGTATGACTCATTCATTATTTAGAAGACCTATGGAACAAAATTACCATTCACTTTAATTTTTTTTGTTGTATACTGGTGATTACTGTTGTCACTAATAACTCATTGACTTGTCTGTAAAAGTCTTTGGTCCCCAGAGAGCTTTAAATGTTCTAACTTGTAATCTGACTTACGGAGAAATTGATGAGTTCCATTTTACTGTCAATTATGGAATCTGTGTTTCATCAATTTGTAAGGTAATGTCTGGGTTTCTTTTACTATATGGTTACTCTCTCAGTATATTGACGCATAACCAAATATACTAATGCACTTAATTTATTTGTACAGAGCTTATCAGACTTGGAGCTAGGTTTTTCTTAAAACGTTTAGCATAAATTACATAAAAACTATTCCAATGAGTTATGTTAGAGTTCCTACTGCAGTACAGCACTGTTGTTAGGGTTGTGCAAAGATGCATATAACTCCAAGCACACTCTGGGAACGGTATAGCACATTTCAGAGTGGAAGAACCAGGTAGCTGGGCACTTAGGAGATGCTTGTCATGAGAAGGATACAAAAGAGAGCCATTGGGCAGGCCATAGAGAAAATTAAGTTCTGGGTGGATTGGCGTTTGTCATTAATGTTCAAGCAGAAGTTGGAGTCCTCAGGGTTATGTTCCTATGTGTGAGGGATCATAGCAAGCAATGTTGGTCATAGGAGTGCATGCACAAGATCCCTTTAAAGGCCAGAGTGCTTAGTACATGCCTAGGGCTTCTGCTAGAAATATTGGCAAATATGATGTAATTTGGTAGGGAATGCAGGTGTGTACTTGTGAGATAAAAGCTAAACCAAACATATATATATTTATTCATTACTTCACTGTCATTTAAGGGATGACATTTATTTATGCCCGTATCTTTCAATTTTATAGCTATCAATTCCCTGTTTTCTAGAATATTTACCTGCTGCTTTAATTAGAGTAGTTTAAATGTGTTTGAGTAACCCAGCAACAGCTAAATATGCTGGATGGATCCATTGTTTTCCTTATGCAGCTGACATTTAGGACCAAAATCTTTCAATAAAATTAGTCTGAGTAACGTGTTCTATATTACCTCATCCTGTTCTGGTCTCTGTCCCGCTTCCTGAAATCCTGTCTAAGATACTTGTCTGTCAGTACAAGCTTTCTTCACTGCCTCGAAGAATTAGTCATATATTTTCTTTTAACTGGAGACTTCCTGAAATGGATAACTCAAGATTACTCTAAGGCAGGGGTCTCAGAGTCAAATCACCATGAGGGCCACATGAGGACTAGGTTATTGGTCTGAGGGCCGCATCACTGAAACCTTTTCATACAACGATACATAAGTATAGTAAAACATGAAGAGTAATATTGTATGCTATTAAAAAGTCTATTTATTAAGTGTTTTGAAACTGTAACGTGAAAAGTCAGTGCTAATTTTGACAGTCATTTCATTTTTGGCCACTTAGCTGGCAGCATTTTGCATCAACCAAGCATCAATATTAGGTTTGATAACCTGAGACAAAATCAATCTGTTTTGCTTGAAAATGTTCATCAGTGAGCCTTGACCTTAACACAGATTTGTTAATTTTCATGGAAGAGAAAAACTGTTCACACACATATATATATATGTGCTTCCAAACATCTACTTTTTAGAATTCAAAATGGTGGTATCATCAGAAAGACAATGGGTAAGCAAATAAATACACTTAGCAATTTACCTTATAAATCAGTGGTTCCCAGCCTTTTCTGGCTTGAGGGCCAAAAATATAATTTTTAAAACCCTGAAGGACCACCAGTTTATTTAATTAAAATTAAATTAATTGAATTAAAATAGTTTTTAATTGAAAATAATTAAGGTTTGATTAATTGAATTTGAATGATTTTTTTAATTAGTTTTTTTTTAAGTTAGGTTTTTAAATAAAATTAAATTGTTTAGAAAGGTTTTAAAAGACAAAGGCTGCATGTATACCCAAGCCCAGAGAGGAGGGGAGTAGTTGCAGCCTGGCTCCCAGCTGCATGCTGGGACCGGGCAGGAGACGGGCTGGGCAGAGAAAACCCACAATAGCCCAACCCCCTTTTCCCCCCAATGAACCCTCCCCACGCTCCCAGGCGCTGAGTCCACGGCCTGCTCCAGCTGCCTGACTCACTGTGCTCCCCCGCCGCTTCAGGCCGGGGCTCTCTGGTGAATGGTTTGGGTCCCAGGCAGCAGTTGGCTCCTCCCCGGCAGTGGCTGCTGACGCTCCTCCAGGGGATGGTGCGGCACAGCCCCGAAGCACTGCTGATGGTGCCAAGCTCAGCTTGGTCAGCAGCAGGACCCCTGGCAAGAGGTAGGCTGCCAGATCCCAGCCAGTGGGGACGCTGGGCACTTGAAAAGCCCCGTGGTCACTTTTGGCCCATGGACCAGGTGTTGGGAGCCCCTGAATTCCAGGTCTTGTCACGGGCCGCAGGAGGCAACTCCACGAGCCGCATGTTTGAAACCCCTACTCTAAGGTGAACTTGTAAGAACTAACATTTCAATGAAGCCTTCCTACCATTGTGTTTATATAGGAAAGCTTCACCTCTTAATAACATCTGTAGGCAGCATTCCCAGGTCTTCCTTTTCTAAATGTAGGCAACAGTAGTAATATTCAAAGGTATTTGTCCTCATGCAGTAAATCATTTGTGTTCTTTTTGGTGTTTGATGCACACACAAGGTTTTAACAGCTCTCAGAAATTTCAGGTAACAGCGTTTCCCAATCTGAAGTATGGTGATAGTGGGATTATGCTCTGGACATTGTGAATAATTTTTAAAAGCACTGCATGCTGCCAGATTTAATGGCTCTCAGACAGTCCAGGCTGAGCAGGATTACATTCAAAAGGAACAAAGGTCAAAGTCAAAGACTCAGAACAACCAGCAGCACAAAAGTCAGCTTTTGTCTTTCTTTCTGTCTTTCTTAGTATTTACATCAGGGCTGCAGGCATTAGGAATTCTGGTATTGGGTATATTCACAGTGGGGATATTGGGATACTTTTTCTAGTAGCTGCCAAACTACAATGATGATGATATAATATTGCCAGCATAATTTTCAATTAAAAAATCTTGTTTGGACATAGTTCTTCCTAGATTGTAAATACAGGCTTCCAATATATAGGATGCCCTTTCTTCAAAATTCTGCTCTTAAGAGTAGGAGGAGTCAGAAGAACCTGATGGAAAGGAAAGGTAAAGACAATCTTGGTTCCAATGACATACCTAATGAGGAAGTAAATTATAAATATGTAAAGTCTTGTATAGGTTAGTGACAGATTTGGAAGGCAATGAAATTCATGAGGAGTCTGAAGTGGTGATGGGTGAATCCCAAGCCTTTTCTGTAAAGTAAAAAAATGAAGCTGTAACAGCTGTTCCTTAACAAACAACGACATTCAATCAAGTGTAGTATGTAGGAGACACCAGCCGTTAAGATGTCAACTAGCCCTTGACTTGCAGCAGGCTTCAAGATACCCAAAAGCTGTAACAGAAAAGAAATTAGTGTGATTCCCCCTCCCCCCCTTTAGTGAAATTGCATTTTCAGAATTTATTTGTTGGGATGTTAGTGTGGAGGTGGTTGCCAGAAAAAGTTCTACATGTATCTGCAAAGTTGCTTGGTAACTTTGCCATCCTCTTGTGATCACTGAGCAAGTATGAATGTTTCTTCTGATGGTATGGCAGAGAAGCCACCTTTTCAGTGGGCTGGACACTTGTGAATGCATTTATTTTGTACAGATCCCAGGTCCCTTTCTTTAAAAAGTTGTCATGTAATGCTAGTATCTATATGTGCTGGAGCTTTGATGACCAGGGGTCTGGTGAAACAAATCTACCCTGATTCTAGCAAGAGTAGAGGACTCTACAGCTTCTGGATTAAGTATACTTTGTAATTCATAAATCTTACTGGTTTCCAAATGTCCTGCATGTTCTAGTCTAGCCTGCTAATACCATTATGAATAGAAGGTCAGGTTGAATGTCAGGTGTTGACAAAGCACTGATTGTTTCCACTTTGCAGGCAACATAAATGTCAAGAGAAAAGCATTTTGCTGCCTTTCCTTATTAGGAAAAACAAATAGTGAATTTAATATTTTGGAAAGGTATTAGCATGGCAGCACTGGAAACAGAAAGCTTCATTCTACCTACAGACCAGATACATAATGGACAGAAGCAATACAGGCTTCCCTACACTGCATTGACACTGTGTATCCAGCCTGACCTAGAGGGGTCACCTTCAGGGCTGAGAAGGTGGTTCTTTTCTTCAGTGCCCAGTCATATTCTTGGCTTGTTTGTAGAGACTACCAACAAAGAACTTTGTGGGTTTTTTCCCTCCATCATTCTATTGTGTTTCATTAACTAATCCAAATTATCTTCAGCTTCATCAAGCAATAGTAATATTAATGCAATCATTTCCCTTGTACTTTGCAATTTGTTCTTTCCTTATTAATAGCTGATGTATACTATTCCAACCCCCATATATATTATCCATGTTTCCAATATCTCACAGCACTCTTGATTATTCTTAGTAATTAGCATATTGTTGAAGTTGTTTGCCATAATTTGACTCTGAGCTCTGGGCCATCCAGTACTTTTAATTTGTAGCTGTATCTTGTGTATATAGCTCGAGAGATTTGGAGGAAAGCAAAATAAGAGTGGTAATAAAGCAATTGTCCTCAAAGATTATGATTTTAATTTGGGTCACTGGCATAAGACTGTTTCCTTGGTTTAATCAAAGGTACACAAATGTTTCCGTTGTTCCATAGCCATGTGCATAGCAATTACATTTGTTAAGATTTGAAACAGAGATAAGACGCTATTCTATTAATTGCCTGCTCCCATCTTCACCTCCTCCCTCCTTCAAAAGGTACTCAATAAATAGCTAGGAGATCAAAAAAGGTTTATTTTTAGTTAGTCTTTAAAGTGCGACAAGACTCCTTTTTGTTTTGCTGAACTAGACTAACGTGGTTATCCTTTTGGAACATACCCAGGAGATGACTACGATGTAATTACATTGAGTTTTGTCTCATTAGTGTTCAGCAAAACTGCTGTAGTGAGAAGGGGAATGAAACAAAGAAATATACAAAGCAGCCCCAGAGGCTAATTTTTTGCAGTATTGAGAATCATGTGAGAAACCTCCCTAAAGCCTGAGGCCACCCCTAATTTGCATATGCATTTTCATAGAATTTAATCAGTGATAAATAGGCATATATATATTTTAATAAAGCAATGTGTCTTCTAAAATTACTTTTAAACAGATTGAAATATGCCTTAAGGATTGTCGGAAAAGCAATCTGAATGGAAGGCTGGTGCTGCTTCTCTGAAATCAACGTCTTACTGTCTGGCTATCTTTTAAATGGTCACACGCATTATGGAATGCAGATTTAAATCTTTTGTGAGCATGATATAATTTTCTCAGGCACATAATAGAAAAAGTCTGTTTATAAATATAAATACTTCCAAAGAAACTTGCAAAATTGTTGGTATCTTTTGTAACCATGGTTATCTGTCAGTCAATAGGCGTTCTCCACCATTCAGTGTTTTTCTTCATGGAAACTTCAGCTGAAAATGGGCTGGAAACAGCTGGATTTTTTTTATCCATTTAAAAGTCTATGAACCATTGGTTGAACAAATCTTGAATCATCTTGGTCTAGTCGGCACAGGGAAGACTGTCACACTCATTCTTTGAGTATTTGTTGGCAAGTCTGAATGTGGGAAAGATCGCCACTGACACTTTCCATGAAAATATTTCCAGCTGCAAGCAAACATTTCTCCTTTATTTGGTTCTCTTCCTTCTCTGAGCAGTTTTTCCCCCATAAGCAGCTGCAAACAAAGGTCTCCACAACTCTCTGCTGTAAAGGCCCTTCTGCTGCTTTGCAGCTTTATGTCTAAGTACCTGTCAATTTTTTTTAGTTGATCAGACTCAAGCAATGTGTTTAGATGCACTAAATGGAGTCCTGAAGAAAGCAATGAGACTTGCTGAGCTGCCAAAGAATGACTGGTCCAATCGCTTTCACAGCTGATTCTGTGAACTCCAGTCTTATCAATTTTTTCCCTCCTCTGCTTGTGTCAGTACCCCGCTCCTTCAGAGATATGAAGAAGCTGGAGCATCTTAAGAACAAATTCCAGTGATGGTAGATAAGCAAGTTAACTGGATTTTTCTATTAAATAGTTAGTTGTCAAATAGTTGACAACCTGGAGGTGTGAAGGGTCTTAATTCAAGTCTCATGGTAAACACCCCACTGAGCTTTGTGAGTTAGAATCATAGGGTTGGAAGGGACCTCACGAGGTCATCTTGTCCAACCCCCTGCTAAAAAGCAGGACCACTCCCACTAAATCACCCCAGCCAGGGTTTTGTCTAACCGGGCCTTAAAAATCTCCAAAGATGGAGATACTACCACCTCCCTAGATAGCCCATTCCAATGCTTCACCACCCTCCTAGTGAGAAAGTTTTTCCTAATATCCAACCTTGACCTCCCCAGCTGTAATTTGAAACCATTGCTCCTTGTTCTGTCCTCTGTTACCCTCGAGAACAGTCTAGCTCCCTCCTCTTTGGAGCAACCCTTCAAGTAGTTGAAGGTTGCTATCAAATCTCCCCTCAGTCTTCTCTTCTGTAGACTAAATAAGCTTAGTTCCTTCAGTCTCTCCTCATAAGTCATGTGCGCCAGCCTCCTAATCATTTTTGTTGCCCTCCGCTGGACTCTTTCTAATTTGTCCACATCCTTTCTGTAGTGGGGAGCCTAAAACTGGACACAGTATTCCAGATACGGCCTGACCAGTGTCGAATAGAGGAGAATTATCACATCCCTTGATCTGCTGGCAATACTCCTACTGATGCAGTTCTTAGTTCTGTTGTCCTACAACATCTGCCTGAAGTCCCAGATGAACACTGCTGAACTGGTTCATGTCTGAAAGATGTTATTCACAGTAATAAGAGCTAAAAATTAACTTTATGAAAACTTCGTGTTTGCAGAATTTAAGTGACTGCTGGTCATCTGAAAGAAACACTTCGGGTTTATGTGGCTGGTGACTATGAAATGCCATTATGACGGACAATGAAGTTGTTGCAGGGAATAACTTCATAGTGCAAGACATAGAGAGATCCAAGTTCTAGTCACTACTTTATTGACTATATATAACAGAACGGCTCTAGCAGGAGAGATTGTGTCAGAACTTCCCAGAAGCCAGTGGCTAGGGTATTCTCCTGTGCTGTGGGAGACCCAAGTTCAAAACTCTGCGCCATATTAAGGCAGAAAGGGGAAATGAACCTGACTCTCCCACATCCCAAGTCAGTACTCTGACTAGTGGGCTAAAAGAAATAAGGGAGTCCTCCTCCTCTACTGCTGCCATGCAGGCTGGCCCAACCATAGAGGTGAACTAGGCTACGGTGCCAGGCTTTAAGGGGCACAAGATTAGACAGAAGTGATTTTTTTTCCTATTAAAAAAAATATATTCATATGTTATATAACATGGGGAGGGGGAAGGGGCGCCAAAGTCATAGTTGGCCTAGGGTGCAAAAGCCCTTGGGCCAGCCCCGCTGCCGCAGGTGCTGGTGGGAAAAAATCTATTTCAGGTCAATTCATTCACCAAAACCAGGATTTTTTCCCCCATAATTCATTGATTCTGTTCAGGCTGAAACAATTTTATTCATTTATTTACAAAACTGACAGTGGTCTAGAAAATCAGTTATTTGCCCAAATCAATGTTCCCAACCCAAACCTCTCTCAGCTCTTGAAACACTTTTCTCTGATATCGTGCTAACCTTGATGGTGCAGGCTTTGGTGGCCAGATTCTTCTGCCCATCAAAGTCTTCAAAATTTGCTCCTGAAATATGTGTGCAGTATTGTCTTACTTCTTTTTGGTAAGCTTCTAGTACCTGTGGTTACCAAAAGCTTGAAAATGTAACCTAGTTATTTTTATAGTTTTGAATATCTTATCATTTTAAAGCCAATCTCCTAATTTTGGGGGGATCTGACTCATGATTTCTGGCTGTTTGGCATTGACATTATTGTCTGCAATTTTTGCATAAGTCAACCAAAGTTATGCAGCCATAGCTGAGGACAGAATTTGTCCTATAGTGTTTAATACTTCCTTTTCTGGCCCTATATTACTAGTAAACAAAACACATATTATTCCAAAACTATACCAACAGTGGTTACAAACAGAGGATTTGAGCAGTACAACTTGATTATATAGCTGAAGTAATCAACAACAAAGCAGCCAAATAATTGCTTTATTAAAAACTCACAGTCACAAAGAATATTGGGAGCAGCAGTCAGTAGATACTTTGAAAAAAATTCTAGGAATTTTAACAGAATGCTGAAAATAATAATAACTAAGCAGTACCTTTTAAAATAATTTGCTGTGTAAGAATATGATCCTGGAACACAAGCACATGAGCAACTTTTCTCATTTGTATAGTACCATTTAAATCATTGGGACTCTTCAGGAGACTCAAGTTACTTGTGCATATGAAAGATGAGCCCTAAGGCTTCAACTGCTATCTTTAAAAAATTCTTTTATTTAAAAATAAAATAGTACCAGGATCAAAGTGTAAGGTCAGTTGCACGAGTGGAAATTTAGAATAAATTTGACTTTTATTTTAGTCATTGCTTGTCTCTCACACAGTGTGTATCTAAATCTCAAACATAGAACAAGAGACATTGGCAGTAAACATTAACTGCACTTCAAACAAGTACATTGAAAACCGCCATTTATAGCTGCTATTCTTTTTTTATCTGCATGGTGTCTTTTTTTCTAATATGACATCTTCATATATCAAGGTGCAATATGACACAAAAGTGCACATTAAACTCAGCAATGGATGGTATAATCTGCTCTTGATCTTGGAAACTGATAGTTGCCTAGAAGAACACTGGGAGGTTTTTTCTGTGCCACTTGGGAGATTACAAAAGACATTAATTTTAAAAGTAGACTAGGATAATTACCATTACATTTGTGTTAGAGGTTAACATTAGTTTTGTTTCCTCTATTGCCTGGTTTTGCAGAATGTTATGCCCCACTGCTTTTATTAGATCCAAGCAATGGCTGAAATAACAGTGTTATTAACCTCTAACACTGCTGAAAAATTAGTCTTAAGAAAAACATAGGTAAGGAGTAGGGCGGTTATGTTTCTTGTCTAGCTGAAGTGTCGTAGGACTCTGTAAATTTAATTGTCTCTTCAATGATATTGATTATTATAAAACTGGAAACAGATTTTGAAGCCCATTCCTGAGTTTTTACTCAAGCAAAATTTGCAATGAATTCTCTAGAGGTTTAGCTAGTGTAAGGACTAAAGGAGACAGCCTTATATTTTTAATGAACATGGATAAAGTAATTTGGCTAAAATAAACATTGCCTTCACTTAAAACTTCCACCAAATTTAACTTGAAGAATTTTTGAGGTTCAAAAACATTTAGGTCACCCTTGTTTGTGTTTTTATATTTCTGTGCAGCTCTTCACTTCCTGGCTTCATTTAAGATTTAAAGTAAGAATTCTGACATAGTTCAAGAAAATTATGTTCATGCAGTAATTCGGGTCTGGACAAACCAAAATCAGAATCTGGCCAAAATGTCACCGAAAATGGAGCCATTGAGACTTCCATACTAAAGAGTTTTGTTTAAGAGACATATCCTATAATCCTTATTCAAAGGAAATTCTCAGGGAAGGATGGCCTTGTCATTAAGGCGGTGGGAGATTGGAGTTCAATTCCTGGATCGGTTATAGACTTCCTGTGTGACCACAGCTGTATTTGTGCTCTAGTTCCTCATCTGTGAAATGTGGCTAATACTTTCCTGCAACCACAGTGGCATTTTGAAGATAAATTCACTGACTGTGAGGCACTAAGGTTGTCTATGTCTATGTTGGCAATTTAAGTCAATTTAAGGAGGCTTAAGTCGACTTAAATCAAGCCATGTCCACACTAGGCTTTCATTAAGTCGACTTAAGAAATTCCTTAAATTGACTTAATGAAAGCTTAAGCCAACTTTATAACTACCACTCCTTAGGTAGACTTAACCCTTAAGTCGACTCTTTAAGTCGACTTAAGTATGGTGTGGACGTGGAGTAACCCTTAAGTCGACTTTATTAAGTCGACTTAAGGGCTGTTAGGTTGACTTAAAGTTAAGTCAACTTAGTCCACTTTGTTAAGTCGACTTTAATAAAGTCGACTTAAAGTCGACCTTATTAAGTCGACTTAACAAAGTCGACCTAACTTTTTCTGATGTAGACATAGCCTAAGAGACTACGCTGATTGAGTAATATAATTACCTATATAAATGGATTTGTTTGAGTAAGACCTGGACTAGGCCCATATGTAATATCACAAGAATGATTAAAGGATTAGAAAACATGCCTACAGTGACTGATTCTGAGAGTTATTTAGCTTAACAGAGAAGGTTAAGGGGTGACTTGATTACAATTGATTAATATCTATAGGGGGAACAGATATTTTATAATAGGATATTAAATCTAAGAGAGAAAGATATAGCACAATCCAAAGAGTAGAAAGATGATGTCAATTTTTCATGCTGAGAGTAATTAACCATTGGAACAATTTATGAAGGGTCATAGTGGATTTGCCATCACTGACCATTTTTTTTAATCAAGATTGGATTTATTTTTTTTAAAGATGTGCTTTAGGAATAATTTTGAAGAAGTTCTATGACCTGTGTTATGCAAGAGATCAGATTAGATAATCACAATGGTCCCTTCTGGTTTTGGAATCTACAAATTTACAGAAACTAAAAACCTGCCTTTAAGATTGTATTTTGTTACCTTATTACAATTGACATTATTGCCACTAAGTGATGGAAAAAAATATTTTCTTTATTTGTTAGTTGTTTACTTTGCACATCACTGTTTTCTTTATATATTCAGGACCCAGGCAGGAAAGTACTTAGGCACATGCTTAACTTAAAGCATGTGCTTAAGTCCCCACTTTTTTAAAATGGGAATTAAGGGTGTGCTTTATTGCTGTCATGAGTAATGGTGCTTTCTTGAATTGGGACCTCACTAAGTTTCTCCAAAGGGAGGAGATAAAAACATTTAAAAATGTGATTTTAAAAGCACACCTGCTAGGAAGGAGATTTAGGTGCAGGTGTACATGAAACTATTTTAATTAATTTTAAAAACCTAATAAGATTCTAATTACTGGTGTCCCTTTAATTTTTGATATCATCTCTTTCAAGTGGATATTAGTCTATATTTGCAGGAGAATTGAAATGATGTTCTCATGGGTCTTTCCTATCTCTAATGACAGAGTTGTACTCTTTTTTCTTTGTCAGAACATTTTGAAAAATTATATCTAAGTACACTTGATAAGAGTGTCATGTTTGAAATGAAAAATATATTTTATATCAAAAAATTTTTAAAGGGGATATTAAGGAGTTCTTTAAGGCTCTTGTACTGTAATTTCTATGAGTAGCAACTATATTTAGAATGTCCTTGAAACGTCATTTGTATAAACACATTCTATTACTGTGCTTTCTTTAATACAGGAGTAATAAACAGTAACACTGACAATGTTTAAGCAGCAACGCGTCCACTTTCGAATATTAATTTGGTTTACTTACTTTCTTAACTACATTTTCAGTGCTTAATTGAGTATTTTTCCGCCAATAAATTACCCTTCAACATTATTGTCTGAAAGTGTAGTCAGTATCCAAAACAAGCCTATCATTAATGCACACTTTCTCAAACAAAAGAAAAGGAAGGCAGCAAATCTGAATTGTGGAAGTTGCTTGGTTCCCTTATTCTAAACACATTAGTGCACTGTATTTTCCCACTTATATAGGCTTTTGTGTGGTGAGCATGTGACTGTTTAAATGCCCCAGCAGGGCATCCAGAGACTGCAAAAAAAGGAAAAATTGTTTGGAACAATTTGCATTAGTTCAAGGGCAATGTTAAGCATTTTAGAGCTGATTTATTGCTATTCTTGTGCTGTTTAAGCTGTCTTTCATGTCAAAAGTCTTTTCCTGCTTACAAATCATCAGGAAGAATTCCGGCCACCATGCTGTTCGCCTAAGCTCCTCCAGGGGTTCTGGCCCTTTGATCACAGATATTGTTTGCAATCGAGTTAAAAATAGGGAGCTGCTGAGATAAGCTGGGGTTCTGACAGTAGATCAGCTTTCCTTTTTCTTTCTGACTTTTTCTTCTTTTCTGGTATGGGAACACATAATCTCAGCACAGAAGAAGTAGTGTTAAGGGATAAAATGTGTTTAAAGGAAGGGGCAGTCATTAAAAAAGTCCATCTTCTAAAAAGTGGTGTTCATCTTTTCCAGGAATCTGAAGTTCAGAAGGCGACCTGGAGCCCAGAACCTTGGTAAACAGAATTAACAATTATATTACTACTACATCAGTCTTCAGACAGATTGCATTTACTGCTCAGTTTCTGTATCCCAAGCTATTAAATGTTTTTTAAATTTTTTTCTATTGTTTCTTCAATAACTAAATTCAGTTGAAAGATTCTCATTGACTTCAGTGGGCACTGGATCAGGCCTAAGTGAGTCCTTGTGTTCAGAAGGCAATGAATCTCTATAACAATACACTGGCTTTGCTGCAGAGAATGCAGCATAGGCAAATACTGTTAAGCACTCTTGGTGAGGATCTATTGATACAGCCGTCACAATCATTTAAAACTGAAATTATTATGCTACAAGTGAGGGAAGTGAATGACATGAAAGGCAAAGAATATCAACCTTTATTAACCTTTATTTTTTATTATTGTTCTTTCCTGTTCATTTGTATATTGCTCTCTGAATGTGCTGTATAATGTAGATTTCTAAATTACAGTAGTAGCCTGACATGGAGAGGTACAGACAAACTGAGGCTGTTTTAAAATATGGTATGAAGAAAGCTGTCAGGTATATTTTAAACAATGTATGAAATATCCAGAATTCCATAGTGTATTGCTACTGTTTTAAAATATAATTTTAAAGACGTAATTAAGAATTCTCAGTGTCTTATGATGCTTTCAGATTCATATGTCAGATGATTGAAATTTGGCTTTATTTATGCACTTAAGTGCCTGACAGTAACCACCCTCTTTACCTGATTAAGCATTCACTGAGGTGCTCCCATCCTCCAAAGGAGGGAATTTCTAAATCTGCCTTTTGTTTGTACTGGACACAACTACAAAGGGGTTGTGGTTTCACCTTAATGTCAATTAAATCAGTTTATATATGTATGTATGAAATCATAAAATGGTATATTCTGGGGAGAAAATTTTGAGAAGACATTAATTCCAACCTTATCTGCAACATTTAGTCATTAAAGGGTTATCTCATAACATAAAGTTTTTAAAAAATTAGAGCTGCAAATGCAAATAAATTCAAGAGTATTACCATATATTAAATTCTTCATTGGGTCTTGTATCAGCCATTCCATTATTTTAACAGGCTGATTAGTATCATTCACATGTCATGTCACAACTTGAGTATTTTAATCTCTCATACTATACTGAGATGCCATAACTTCATTCCATTATCTTTTGAGTCACCCGGAACAATGAATCTTTTATGTTCCATCCATGCTCTCCCTACAGACGTGCAAATAATGGCTTTTTTTGGTTTGCTGGCAGTTCCAAAAATAACTAAATTTTGATTTTTAAATTGAACTAAAATAATTTTTTTTCAAACATTTCAATGATTAAAAAAATATAAAAAGAATGGCTTTGTGTTAAACAAAACATGTATTTTTGTCAAAATTGAATCATTTTGTTTTGATTTTGACCATTTTATATTGTTGTTTTTAATGCAATTGTAGCAAATTTTAAAATAAAAAATCACTTCGACAAAAAGTCAAAATGCTTTATTTTGAAATGTTGAAATAAAATTATTTGATTTTTTTTCTCAATATTTTAGGCTTTTCAGACTGAAACGATTAGGCATAAACATCTTTAATTCATAACAAATGTGTGTTGCTAAATCTGAAAAAAATATTTGAAAAAAAGCTTTATCTGAAAAATTTCACTGAGCTCTACCCGTAATTTGAAAAGAATGGTGTGAAACTTGCTCAGGCTTGTGTATATATGTACTGCTTTATGTAAGTTGGTGAAAGAATCCTTAAAATTAGCAAAAGCAAACAGGTATAACATAATGGACAACACACAGATTTTTGGTGGAAGAAGTGATGATCTTTGGAATAAACTCCATATAGATGAGTACAGAAATAAGAACATTTTAGAAAACAGAGGTATCTAAGGTTCTTCAGCTTAGTGAATGTACTGAGAATATGTCCAGTCCTAAACCAGAACATTGGGTCCTTGCTTATGCTATGACCTCTTTGCACTACAAATGAGACATAAAATGGGACATATGCCCACCCTGGAAGGGAAGCTGAATTCCCTCCACTGATGCAGAGTCAACTCAACACCAGCCAGAATTGAAGGGTTTATCAGATGCATGCCTGCGGGCAGGTGGGGAGAAAGATGTTAAAGAATGGCTTGAATGCCATTGTACCCTGGGAGTCCTTGGCTGCCAGATTGGCCCTTTGTGAACGATTACTAGCTGTTTAAGGTAAAGCACTGTAATTCTGGGTTTTGAGTTGATTCCCAGAAACCCTGGTTTGAGTTTAAAATGGCAAAATAAACAGATTGGGAATACAATTTAATATATGAGCTCAATTCTGCAAAACGTTGATTGAGCCCCCTTAACTCTTGCTCATCACCTTCCAGTATCAGAGCCTAATCATATACATGTACTAATTCAATTAGTAAATTCTTTATTTCAGCTAATTGAAAAGGCCCAATGTATATTAACATTTCTCCAGATATATTGCAGGTAGAGAAAAAAAAAAGCATTTGTCAAGTATATGTAAAACAAGTACTATAATGTAATGAATAAGGAGAGATAATATGTATTAAAACTTAATATGAAACATAATACAGTAAATGCTAACAAGTATTTATACATCTATATTGTATGTGATGTCAGAATACTCAACAAATTCAGTTGTTATATGGTTAATAACAATTGTACTGTTCTTTTTCTAATTAGTCTTGAGTCATTTCTGTAACTTTCAGTTGGTGGTCTATTAAATTATGTGTTAGAAGACATCCAAACTGCTTGATGTTAAAACAACACTTCTGGTAAACTAGACTGCTCTTGAGGCAAAGTTTAGAACTACCTTTTACACATCTGTGTTCCAACAAGATGCCAATGACATGCTGGAAAAACTACTTCATGTAACATCCGTTTCGGTAAGGAAGAACAAAAGTGTAATTGCATTATGTCTAGGAAGTCACAATCTGTCGCCTGGTCTCCAATAAAGAAAATTACTAAATTTGGCTAGAGGGCTGCAACTACTGGGGACATCATTACTCTCCTAAGTCCGTGTCCTGCAAATACTTATGCATGTGCTTAACTTCAAAGCATGTTTTGTTGTTAAGTATATTCTTATTTGCAGATCTGAGACAGTGGAAGGAAAGTTGTTTTAGATTTAGTTATCTACTGTTCCAGGTGAGACCCAGAACTCTGAATTCAAGCTACTGGTAGGTTACCAAGCCTTTCAGTTCACCTTTGAAAATAGGGCAGACAATGGCTCATTAATGATTACAAAATAAATTTTCTCTATAGTAACTTTAAAAGTAATTATTTAAATTGGACTAGTTTATTAATTAACTGGAAGATTAAATGGTTTCTTATCTCAGCACTCTTAGGGTACGTCTTCACTGGCGGCTCTGTTAAGTCGACTTAACAAGGTCAACTTCAAGTTGACTTAAAGTAGACCTCGTTAAGTCGACTTAGAAAGTCCACACTGAAAACTCCAGTCGACTGCCAGTGTCCACACTGGCAGGTGCTAGGTTGACGGAGGAGTGGTGCACTGTGGGTAGCTGTACCACATTGCACCGGGGCCTGGAGGCCAATTAGGTCAACTTAAGGGCATTCTCCGTCTACACTGGCTTAAGTTGACTTAATAAGATCGACTTAAGCATTAAGTTGACCATAAGAGGTGGTGTTGCTAAGTCAACTTAACGAAGTACTTAAATCTACTTAATAAGCGCCCAATGTGGACGCAGAGGTCTGTAGGTCGACTTAACTATCCTTAAGTCGACCTAAGGCTCCAGTGTAGACGTACCCTTAGTGCTGGCTGATGTGCACAAACCACATGGATTCTCCTATCAGGATATAATATAGAAGACATTTCTTCTACTTCTAATTGGATCTTTTTTGTATATTTAAAAAAAATAAAATATTTTCCTGCTTGCTTCCTTATGTTTTTATCTTTATCTGTTCCATATTGCAAGACTATATCCAGTGACAACCACAGCAGTACTGCCTTATCCCTTTTAATATAGTGGAGAAAATAAAGACACATTTAAAATTGGTCTATATTTCCTGCTGATTCTCCTTCCCCCTCCCATCAAGGAGGGAAACTGGAGGAAGGGACGGGTAAGCCTCTGAAAAGAATGAACTATCCATTTGCACAGAGACCTGGAAAATCAGTTTCCTCCCAAGCTACGGTAAGACTTCTGGAAAAATCATTATTACTTTTTAGTTCCTTGGTCCCAGCAGCTGCCAATGCAACCATACACTGCCAGCCACTGATGTGTCTTATAATCTTTTCTCAGTGTCCAGTTGTTTCTTAGATCCACTTCTGTGAAGAAAAAAACATGTGTATGCACACATAAATGGTAAATAAATTTTAAATAAATGTGTCGGTCTTTAAAAGTGCCACCAGACTCCTTGTTTTGCTGAACTAGACTAACAAGACTACCCCTTTGGAAACTGGCATACGTTTTTTGTGTTTTCAAATTTTTACAGTGATTAAGAAATGCAAGTATTAATAAAACACAATTTGCTTCTCTTTTGGCATCAAATAGACTCTAGGGTCAGAAAGGATCAATATTATTATCTAGTCTGACCTCCTGTACAATGCAGGCCACAAAACCTCACCCATCCACTCCTCATGCGATAAATAACTCTGTTAGTCTTTAAAAGTGCCACAGGACTCTGTTGTTTTTCTGCAATAAACTAACACGACTACCTCTCTGGAACTAAACCTTTAACCTATGACTGACATATTAAAGCCCTCAAATCATGTTTTAAAGACTTTAAAGAAAGAGACTCCACCAGCAAGTGAAATGTGCCCCATGCTCAAGATGAAGGCAAAAAAATCCTATTCCTACAGCAAGGAAGAGCTATGGAAAGAGTTGGTGTCTGTGTGTTGCAACAGCCCAGACACTGAGAAAACAGGATATTAAGCCTTCCTTTCTTTCCTTTTCAGGAGGAATATAACTCAGATAACATCCTAACCTAATAATATTTTTTCTTAAATCTGTTTTTAAAATGCATCTTAGAAACCTATTACATAGAAAAGTCATTTCTGTTCCTTTAATGGGTCTTTTTTTAAAGGACATAGCTTTCTGAAAATTAAAAAATTGACAGCACTTTATTACTTGATCCTCAAATTTCTATCTCTTTATTTGTTATATCTTGTGGTGGTATGTATTTATTTGCTACTTGCATGATGCTCAGTAGAACTGAGCAAGATAAAGCTGAATTTTTTGAGGGCAAAGAGACAGCAAATATCCTTTTCAATATTAGAAATACAAATTACATTTAGTTTTGATTGCTCAGATAAATCTAATGGGATTGTTTGCTGAAAGTTGATAAGATTATTTATGTGTTCAATGTTAGATTTGAACCTTGATGATATGAAAGCACTATGGATGCACGTACTTGTGTACAAAGCTGAAATTTGGTTCCTGCAAATACCGTTCAACTTTGACATTTGCTTCACATTTGTAAACTGTGAATGAACAAATTTGTTAAAATGAATACATGGCATGAGTGAAGAAAAATACTCTCTTTTACTTATGTAACTGACTGGGATATTTGGAGAATTTTGTAATTAGTTAAACTTTCTACAGCATGCTGATGATGTCCAGCTCTGACTGTGTGCTCAGTGTTAATAATCATAGTCAGAATGTGAACTCTGAGGGCCATGATTCCTGACCCCCCAACTCTGGAAAACAGTTTATTACTATTGAAGGATATAGACGATATGCTTGATACCATACTGTGTTCTCTGAAACGTGACACCATAATAAGGTGCGAAGTAAAGCATATATTTTCTATATATGACTGACACTGTTAATTCTTGTTATTTAAAATGTGTTTTAAATATATGAAAGAAAATACACCAAACATGGGTAAGTGTGGATAGTAGCACTGCCTATTATTATGGTTGCACAGTGTTTATAAGACCCTGTTTTCAGTTGCTTATAACTTTACCAAGTTTAAACAGTTTGGGTTGAAATTTTCCATGCCAGGAATTCCATAAATTATTTTAGAAATTTTCAGTGAAAATAGCTAAGTGATTTCCAAAGAAGAGCTTAAGGAAAAATACATTGTTTTGCCCATATTAAAAAAAAAAATATCCTGGTAATCTTTTATTTGAAAGTATCTACCACCTCCCTGTTTGAAGCATACACTTGATATTGGGCAGCAGTAACCATTATGTCAAGGATGTGCCATTTGTCATCTTCATGAAAATCCATGCAAATTTGACCAGTTATAAGCCTGTAAAAAAACCACAGTTTGCATGTGTTCAGTGGAGACTTCTTACAGTTTAGCATCTGGAACTGAGCAGGGATTTCCTTTCAAGTGCATCTCTAGACTGCTGTGGGCTGTGCCAGGTCTGGGTCCATGCAATAGGGGTTTGTGTCAATTGGGCCTGAACTGAGAATAGTCATCCTATCTTGACTGTGGTCTCGACTGCATCCCCTGACCTGTCCAGGCAAAGTGGGGGAGGCAGTTGCCAGATTCAAATGAGATGGAATAAGAGCTGGACCTGAATAGTACATGTAGGGAGAGTGGATTGGGACAAGAAATCTGAGGTGTGGGGCAGAGGCATTGTCAGAACTGATTTTCTGGCATGACTTATGATTGCCTCAGGTGGGCTCAGGCCACTTTCTGCTTCCGGTCACTTCTAGAAGCAGGAAATTTGGAAGCTGTAGACACTCCAGTTGCTAGGTAGCAAATTAGGTGGAGCCAGAGCGTCAGCAGCAGCCCTGATTTCGGTTGTGTTTTGGCTGGTTGAACTTCCGCCAGTCGACTTAAATTCACAAGTGTAGACATAGCCCAAGGAAGTGTCTGCTCTTATTTTTTTTTTAAGCTTGCTTAAGTTGACTTAATTTACTCTGCATCTACACTACAGTTTCCTTAAGTCGACTTAAGCAGCTGCTTAAGTCAACTTAAGGAAAAATTAAGTCGACTTTATAAAACCTAGTTTTAAGTCGACTTGCTGCTTAAGTTGACTTTAGAAGGTAAACTTAAGCCAGTGTAGATGTGGAGTAGCCCTAAGTCAACTTTAAGTTGACTTAGGGGGCTCCAGGCTTCCCCACTGCCCTCCCTGCCAGGGTGGCTGGCACAGCCACAGCCTGGAGTGCCCTGCCCACCCTGCTCCTATGCCTTGCCAGGGTCCCTGTCCCCCTTTTGCCCCATTGTACCACTTGGCAAAAGGTACCCCCCCTGCCACCATGGACCGGTCCCAGGTCCACCTAGCCCTTAGAAGTTGACCTAGGCGTCCAGTGTGGATGCTCTAGGTTGATTTTGTAGGGTCCCCTCTAAGTCGACTTAAAATTTAAGTGTGGACATGCTAAGTCGACTTAACAAAGTCGACTTAGCTAAGTCGACTGAAATTCACAAATGTAGACATAGCCCAAGGGAGTGTCTGCTCTTATTTTATTTTATTTTTTTCGACTGAAGGAAGTTTTGCTTTTGCTTGGTTTTTGGCCGGTCAAAGCGTGGCTGCTGCTGGCACTCTGTTTAATTTGCTACCTAATAACTGGAGCGTTGTCAGGCAGCTTTTTTCAACTGGACGATTCCTGAACATCCGGCTTCTGGTCACTTGGCCAGAAGCAAAACTTTCAGGCAAGCAACCAGCTGAAAGCTTCCCAAGACACTCTGATTGCTAGATAGCAAGTAAAGCAAAACAGCTGCAGAAGTGAGCAACTGATTGGGTGGGCCTGCTTTCAAAGTGGGTGGCCCTGGCCCACCAAGGCCCACCTGTAATTGCACCGCTGGTATGGGGGTAGAGACCATCCTGGAGCTTGGTGTGTTGGAACGAAACTGAAGTGGAAGCTGGGATGGGGAAGACTGAGTATTGGAGGGGACTGGGAATTATTGGGCAGGTAGATTGAGACTGAGAACCAGCTGGTTCTAGTATGTCTGTACTCTGCTTGCCTCAGCAGTTGCTTCACTGCTTATACTCCTATTTATACCCGTGCTAAGTGGGCATGCAGTGATTTTATGCATTACTGTAAGTGTAGGACATAGGCAGAGAATGACAATGTAGTACTATCATGGCTTACTCCATTAGCTCAAATGACAAAAGATCTGTGTCAGATTTTAATTTCAATTTTGCTGATGAACTATATTCACTATGATGTCATGTAATGGGATAACAATAATTTGCACTGAATTGAGTCAGCGGTCCAATTTAAAAAAAAAAAGTAATTAAAGACTGTACCAAAGTTAAAATCCTTGTATCATAGTTTTTGTTTGTGCAATATGCAAAATATAGCAGAGACTTGGGCAGTATGTATTTATGCTTATATTCGTTTGTCTCGCACAGACATGCACCCATGCCCCTTCCCCTCTGTAGGGCAGGCAAATTGTTTTTCCTTTGCTTTTTTTACTAGTGCTTTGAAAACTATGGCTGTTTTGGGAGCACAAGATTGCAGGACTGAACTCATATTTTGTAACAATTTTTCTTGTTGATCTAGAAGATGTGTTTTGAGGATCTTTTGTTTGTTTCATGACAGAATGCCTTAGTCAGTCATTTTAGGGCTAAGTCTGCTTGCGTTGATCACATAAAGAGTCCTACAAAAGTTAAGGGAGCTTACTCACTGAAGTAAGATGTGAAAGATTTAGGCCTCCATGAACTGTTAATTAGTAAATGTGTGTGCTTACTAATGTAGTAAATATTATAGTGTGATTAACATGATATCCCTTATAAACCACACAGCCTTTATTATCTTAATATTGCATATAAAATGTATACAACTCCTTCAGTAACAAGGTTTGTTTCAATTGAGAACAAAATCTGGAAAAGTTCTTGTTGAGGATATGTCTTCATATAAAATGTTTTATTGAGCACCCTTGGGTAGGAAGTGCTGAGCCATATGGATTGCTTAAACCTCAGCCTCATAATTGTGTGTTTTGGTGAGCCTGCGATTAGAATAAGACAGAGTGCCAGTCTATTTTTAAGGTAATATTGCTGCTCTGATCATTTTTGATCCATGCTAAATAAGACTATTTATTTGCCAATTTATACTGAGTGCTGCTGGGAATATTTTTGGAAACTTTGGCCTTTGTAGAAGTGACCCAGATGTTATCTGAGTGAAATTTATCCTTAAGTAGACGGAGATAGTGTGCCCAAAGTCAACTGAATAACCTCCCAAGCCCACTTCAACATGCATTATCTCAGAGATATATCTCATTGTTTCTTTTGCTGGTACTGAGTATAGTTATGTTAAACATGGGCCCGAGGGGAGCCCACTGTTTTGGGTTGTAGTTTATTATTAGGTGAGGAAATTAGTGGACACCTCCAGCTGCCATTAATCAGCCATGGAGTCTGGCTGGAGCCAAGTGAGAGGTCTGTGGGTGGATTCCGCCGAATGGTAGGGAAATACAACTAGACAGAGACAAATGTTTTCCAGCCTCGCAGCACTAAACTCTGCCCTTTCACAGTCCTTAACATGCATGTTCAAATTGATTTAGTCTGTTTACCCCCTCAGCCTAACCATCTATTTCCCTTGAAGACTGACAGTTTTATGTGTTGCTACCATGTTATTATGTGTTGCTGTTCTGCCAGTAGCGATAGTATTTCAGAAACATTTACTTGCAGATATAAAGGGGTGGGGAGGGGGGAGGTTGGGAAGATTAGGTCATTTTAATTCTTTTTTTTACAGGGTGCAAAACATGTCGAGCATAGCACCAGTTCTTTCTTTCTCTCTTCTTTGTCAACACATTCCATGTAACAGCCTTAAATAAACTTGCATGTTTGAGAAACACATTTGTCAGGTGATGTAAGCGTCTGGCTTATTCCTCTTCCTCTTTGGTTTACAAACATGACGTTCTTTCATGGCTCTGGAATGCAGACTGAAAGTCTGCCGTAGATGTGTGCCACTCAAGCAAAAATGAATACAGGTAGCAAATCATAGGGTTGGGCTGACCTGTAAACACACTTTAAGTGCATTGCCTCTGCCCAGCAGTAAGATAAAAACATCTAGGACGTGAAAGAAACTGAACTAATTTATTTTTAAATATTATACTCATTCACAAAATGGGGTGCAGCTAGAAAAAAAGCAAACATCCTTTATCAGTTCCTATGACATTAGTCAAACACTACTCCATTACCAAAAAACCTATACTCAAAGGGTTAGATTCCAATACCCTATTCACACAGACTAGCACTGGGCTCCTGTACATATGGAATAAATGTGCTATTCCATTTCAGTGGAGGTGTCAGAATCTGGCTCAAATCAGGGAGAGATCAGATCTGGAAGTCTTTTGTCTAAAAGGATCAGAGTTTTTGCACTTGTTTAGTATTGGAACTAAAAAGGTGCTTCTTGTTTCACTTGATTTCAAAAAACTACCAAGCCCAGAATAATGAAAGTAATTATTAAAAAAGGGTGACATGAAAGAGACAAAAGTAAGAGAAAATACAACAGCTAGTTTGAGCGGTCTGATAATTAGACTTGAATGACAGGGCTCACGTGTGTCCCATGTACTTTATTCTCAAATTCAGACCTGTGCTCTGGATTATCCCGAACATTTTCCCATCACCCTTTGAATAGTGGCTGCAGTGGCTATCAGCTGATTCTAGCTTTGGAGGCTGTTGCTGCTGGTCTAAACTCTGATTGTGCATTCTGTAAAACCACATGAAGACTGATTTATATAGTTTCAAGGAGTCTAAAATTATCTACCATATTTTGCTTTGCCTTGTGTACATGTAAAATATAGCATAGTTCTATGGAGTAGTCACATCAAAGTTACAGAGTAACACCCTCCAGCACAGGCTTGCCAGTTCATAATGGGGTTTGTTTTGGCTTCTTCTTGCATTGCATAACTTCATTGCTATCAAATCATAACATGCTTAGAGACAGAAAATACATACATCTGCACAATTCAGATAGCTGTACAGAAGTTAGTATGCCAACAGCAGTGTTCTCAATGTCCCATATGCAGTGTGGAAAGCAAATCCTAAACTCTCCTGCAGTGTAATGGAACAGCTGACTGAAAATCCTGCAGTATCTTCAGGAAAATTTGTACATGACTGGATATTTTTAATTATTTAAATAGGTAATTGAATAATTGACCTGAATAATACAATTAGTAGAATAGCTATGGACCACAGAATTGTGGAGATGGATCAGCCATCCTTCCAGATATTTTTCCTGCCTCCATAGCAGAGGGATTCTCCCTTAAGATTCCCAAAATTGACAGGGCTTGCAGACCAAGGCTCTCCACTCTGGGTTCCTCCAAATCCTCTCTCATCTAAAGAGATAATCATTTACAAACTCTGTCAGGTGAGTTTCACAGTTTTCCTTGGCATCTCTTTTTGTAGATTTCTCCAACTGAGAGACTATGTTTCAATCTACATGAATTCCATATCCTGTAGTATAACAGAAGCCAGGGCAGAGAATATTTTCTATATTTCACTTACCCACTCAAATCCCTGGAAAGTCAATAGTTAAGGAATTAAGGTGTCAGGCGTGTTTAAATGAGAAATCTCTAAACACACCTTAACAATTAAGTGTTGGCCTCATTATTATCCCTGAAAAACGGAAAGCACACACTTGTATATTGTGTCTTCTAGGTTTTTTTCACTGTTTAAAATGCAAAGAGTCCTGTTATTAATAGAATACTGGAATCCTGTCATACCGAATGTTACACAGATTAATATATTACAAGGTTTATTATTCAGCATAGCAGACCGTCTGCTTTTTTCAAAATTTTATTTATTCATATATACATACACAGGCCAATGGCACAATTGAGCAACATTAAGGGTCATGTTTCTAAAACTAGCGCCTAAATTTGCTCCTTATATTTTCCATGTACCCCTCCTGACTGCAGAAAGTATACATGCAAAGTTTACGCAAATTTAGACAGTGGATTGAAGCGCCTTTGAAAATTTGCTTTAAAGTGACCCAAGATAGTATTCTGAGCCTCAAGTTTAGTCAGACTTTAACTCTGCCTCCTTTATTCCACCTATATTTTAATGGGTGTATTATATATGGGCATAATTGATGTAATGTGTACATCTAAATAATTGCACCCAGAAATCCAGCCTGTAGATATATGATGACATAAATTAAACCTGATATTGCACAAAGGAATGATGCCTCTTTCAAATCTGCCCGTATGTTTGTGCAATGTGACCCAAGAAAATGGACACATGCAAGCCCTCTAGAAAAGCAAATGTAAAGGTTCAGTATCACATCTAAACTCAATGAGAAGAAAATAAAATAATGTCCTAATGGAGATTTCAGATGTCAGAATTTCTGAGGTTCATATATTTGCACATAGCTCAGCCTAATTTGAGTTTCCCAAATCCTCAGTCCCTTGCTTTTCCTGGGTTTCAGTTGCCAATGATTATGAGAGGCCAATAGTTTCCCTAAAAGGAGTTCTTGCCTTCAGACAAAATAATAGTAATGCTCAAATTTCATTTCAAAGAGATCACAATGCTTATATTGTGGCACTAGTTTCTAAGGAGAATCTTCAGGTGTGGAACAAGATTCCCTATATGTTACTGATGTGATAGGACGCTGCAAGCACAATGTATGGAGCGAGAAGAAGGAACCAGTGGGGAAAGGCTGCTGAAACTGTCTTTTAATGCTATTGTATCTGATTCCTTGCTGTGAAAAGTTACTTCCTGTTCTTTTTGTACTGGCACACATGATTCTGAATTTAAAAACACAGTGTGCATATTTTACCATAAAGGGAATTGCTTCCTTTGCTTTTTTATTTTGTTGACTTCTTTTATAAACATTTCCTCAACTACACTGATTATATTATATTAGAAAGCCTGAGAAAGTGACCCTTTTTAATTTTTTTTTAAAAAAAGGAGTCTTGTGGCACTTAATAAATGTGTTTAGTTTTTATAAGCAGCATAAGAATCCTTATGTGTTTTGCTGAATTAGACTAACACGGCTACCCCTCTGGAACTTATTTTTAAACCAACCTTGAGAAAGAAAAATAAATAAATAGCTTGCAAATTCATGAGTCAGATACAGGAGATATAGAAGGAATTATGTAACTAAAATAAAACACATGAATTACAGAGATAAATTGAAATGTAATATTAGAGCAATATACTGTGCTCAGCCAATGCTAATAACTATTAATATAATATAATAATAAAGCTTAATATGGATAGGTGACCAGGTTGATAATTATAATACTTGTTATTGTGGCTCCTAAATCTCAGATGCTATTCGCACACTTGAATCTGAATACCATCCAAGATATATATCAGCTTGAGTGACACTCCCTACATTTTTTTTCTCCCTCCTTAATGGAAACCCCATTTGTTTTCCTTTGTGTGAGAGCTTTCATTTACTCAGCAGCAGAAAATACAGAGTTGTGAATTCTGCCCTTTTACTAAGAAGGGAAACAGGCAGGCTTCTATCTTGAAGATCCTGTAGATCTTCATGTGTAGCTTACCTTTGCCGACCACTCCAAAAGCTGAAAGGAGAGAGTAGGCCAGCTGCTTGCTCCTGAAGTATTGGCCATACGCAAAGATATTGGAGGGCGTGAGAAGAGGGAGGTATAGAAGTGAAGGCCTTTGAATTTTCATAATACCATGAGTACCAAAATGGCACTGGGAAGATAGTGATGACTGCTCTGGACCCCTGAGATTAGGTTAGGAAGGAGATGATAGAGAAAAATCCTTCCCTTTGATGGCTAGCATCCTGCGCTTTCGCCATGTGGGATTAGCCGTTAGCTGCAATTTCTTCCACAGGCCAGCCAGCATAAATCACCAGTACAGTGTGGAAGATCTTTCAGGTCACCTGGTCATTCCCAGTTCATTCACTTACTGCTTTCTTGCTTCTTTTCCCTACCTATTTAAGCCTCTACCTTTAGACTGTTCAGGACTGCCTTCTCCCATGATTATGCTCAAGAGAGTAACCTCCGCAGGAGGCATCCATGTCAAAATATTGATTGACTTATCCTTCCTTCTACTTCTCTCCCCCATTTTTTTAAGTTGTTAGGTATGAAAGGGTTAAATACCATCAAATTCCACCATTTCACTGTACAGAACTGTCAGGATAACACAGCTCGCAAAGCACTCTCTTTTCTTTTAAAATAAGTGTCTGCTAAATTGGCTTTAATGATGTAACACAATCTGTTTCCTGATTTCTGGATGTTTTGCCATTTGAATGGGGCTATAGGCTCACTAATAGATCTAGTCAGAAGACAGTGAAGTTTTGGTCCTGGAATAGGCTACAAAGAGTTTTCAGAAGGACCCTTGGGTGCACAACAGGAATGCTCACTGGTAACCAAGTCTCTATCATTTTATAAGCTTTTATTAAGGTAACATAAGCTGATACACAAATGACACACTTCACTCAGTTATAATTACATAGAAGTATTTGGCATAATCCCAGTATTAACTCTTACTTGTTTCTTTTAATTAAATAAGAACATATTGGTTTTCAGCTTTATTGGTGATTGCAGTCAAACTGGAAAAAAACATACATATTGCTATGTAGGATGATGTCTATGAGTTAGTAGATGTGGAATAATGAGTGTCTTGTATCTGAGTATACACTATTATTGGTTATTATTTCTCTTTGCCTAATATCCATAACATTTTCATCGTTAAATATGGGTAGGGAAAGAGTGAGAAAAATCTGGAAACAAAAACAGCTTTTCTTAAAATGATATGCCTATTTGGATGACTAGATATGCTACTTAAAGTCAGCAGATCTGGCTGAAATGTCTAAGGACAACTTAGATTTATGCATAGTCTTTCATTCAAATGGATACCAAAATACTTTACAAATACAGTTTTGGATTGTGCAAACACTGAAACCTATATGCTGAACTTTAAGCATATTAGTTGTCTCACTGAGTTGATTGAGGGTTTCTCTCCCAGGAGACTTAGTGCTTGGCAAGAAAGGTGTACATCTAGAGCTCAATAGCTTGCTATGCACTAAATGGCTATGTGGACCCTGTAATGTGCTACAAGTTCTGTAATATACTTTGACATAGTGCTGCCACAATACAGCAATTTTACTGTGAGGTAAGCAGGGTCAATATGGCACGTTTGTGGTTGGTGGGTTAATATACTGTTGATTCACACCCCAGCTTACTGCACACTAAATCTTTGTGTAGACAAGCTCTGAGACTACATAGATGTTCATGCACAGGCATAATTTTTTTTTGGATTGGGGCCTTAAATGCTACATGGTGGATAACTTCACCTGTCACTAAAAATACCTACTGGGGTCGGGGGAGTGAAGGGCAACAGCTGTAGCTCTTTAACAGTTTCCAATCCAATAGCAAAGGACAAGAAGCAGAGAAGTCTACAGTTAATAGTGTTGCAGTGTGCTCTTGGGGTATGTCTACACTTGCAAGTTAGGCTGACTTAAGGAAGCTAGAGTCGACCACCAGAATGCCACATCCACACCAGGCTTTCATTAAGTTGACTTAATAACTTCTACTCTTTAGGTAGACGTAACACTTAAGTCGACCTAAAGCCAGTGTGGACGCCCTAAGTTGACTTAATTTCCTAAGTCGACCTAGGCTGGGCAGAAGGGAGCCGCGGCTCCTGGGGACAAGGGAGCCGCTGGGGCTCCCTGGAAAAAGGGAGCCACTGAGGCTCCCCGGCACAAGGGAGCCCCGGTGGCTCCCTTCCCTGGGGGAGAGGGAGGGGAGCGTGGCTCTGGGTCAACCTAACACCTGCCTGTGTGGACACAGGCGGTCAACTTAACTTTTTAGTGTGGATTCTCTAAGTCGACTTAACAGAGTTGACTTAAGTTGACCTTGTTATGTTGACTTAACAGAGTTTATTTAGCTTTTCTAATGTAGACATACCCGTAGATCCTGAGCCGAAGCCCCTCGAAGTTAATGGCAACCTTTCCATTTACTTCCAGAGGCTTTGCATCAGGTCTTGAGTCTCTGGAGGTGATTGCACTTTTGTGATAGATATGATGCGTCTCTAGTGTATTGGGATCCTTTAGGTTAAAAAACATTGACTATATTCATGTAAGAAATTATTGTTGTTTGTTTAAATGTAGTTCATCTAATTTTTGATGATCTGTCTGTATAGGACTTTCTTGCATGGCTGGAGAACCCCTTTGAAGTAGGATTTTAGAAGGTTGGGTTATGCCCTTCCTCAATTGAGCTGTTTTTCTGTCTGGAGATACTTACATAAGAACTTGAGGGTGTTTCTTCTTAATGAGCCAATACCCATATCATGGGCTAAATAAACTTGAGGCCAAAGACCAATATGTTTATTAGTTGAGGATGTTATAATTAACAAATTTACCATGAAGCACCCTCAAGTTATTACTTTACTGACACTTCTAATGATTATATAGCTGAGAAACTTAACGAAGTGGTTTCCCTTAACTGGGACTTAGTAAGTTGACCTAACTTCCCTTAGGTCGACCTAAGAAAGTGGATTTATGCATCCACACTGGCCTTAGGTCAACCTAAGGAAGGGTTAGGCCGACCTAAGCAGAGTTAGTTTGAATACCCTGCGGTTCTTAAGTCAACCTAAGTGTTCATGAGGTCGACTTAAGGCAGCTTCTTAAGTCAACCTAATGAAAGCCTGGTGTGAACAGGGATTAAGTTAGGTCGATTTAAGACTCCTTAAGTCGACCTAACTTGCCAGTGTAGACATAGCCTTACTATCTAAGGGAGTTTTGCCTGAGTAGTAGTAGTAATAATTCTCATCTTCTTAAAGTATTTTACATCATTGTCTCCATTTGACAGACAGAGAAACAGAGACTTAGGGAATTTCAGTGGCATGCCAAGAACACAGAGTGAGTGAATGCAGCACTGGGAATAAAACTTAAGACTCCTATTGTAATGTGGTATTCACTGGGCAACTCTTTCTTCCCATGATGTACAAGGCCATGACTTGTTAACACTTATGCACATGAGTAAGTAGCCTCAAATGGCCTGGTCTCTATTACCCTGAATATTGTGTAGACTTTTATAACCTTTATAGAATGGGCATAAAACAGTACCATTCAGAGCTAGTAACATTTCAGACCCATAGCACTCACTTTGCAGTGGTGTAAATACCTACAGCAGTGCAAGGTAGCAAAGAATCAGGCCCATTGACTTCAGTGAGGCTACTCACAGGCTCAACAAGTTAAGCACTTTCAAAGAGTTTGCAGGATGGGATCTAAGTGTGACCAGTATGATGTCCATTAGTTTCACTCAAATATTTTTTAAAAAAAAATCAAATCCCAGCACTTGGCCTTTATAGCTACAAAACAGAAAAAATCATAGGACAGGATCTTGTCAAAGAGAAGGAAGTTTTTTGAACTAAGATGTTAACTAGGGTAAATGTGCCCATACATTCCTTTCTCTGGGATTAAGATAGTAGCAAAGCATTTTCACAGATTAACTAGC
This sequence comes from Pelusios castaneus, assembly GCA_007922175.1. Classification (NCBI taxonomy): domain Eukaryota; kingdom Metazoa; phylum Chordata; order Testudines; family Pelomedusidae; genus Pelusios; species Pelusios castaneus. The sequence continues at coordinate 14,123,118 of ML685791.1, forward strand.
TCCACCGAGACCTAACTTTTGCCAAAAACCATACCTTATACTGCTGTTTAAAATATGACATTGATTAATTGCTCTGCTGACAGCTTTCTCAAGTTGAATATATGAGGTTAGGTTCCTGAAGCAGAAACAAAAACGAAAATACCAAAGGGTAGCAGAGTTATGCCTACAATTACCAGAGTAAACATCTTAATAGGCATAGAGGACACAAACAGATGTTCTAATTGCATGTCTGTGAGAAACTGATATTGACTAGTTCCACTCTAGCTTGACCTCTGCACCTTGGGAAGTTTCGGTCCCATGGGTATTTAAATGATTTATTGATTTGGGCACAATGAATATTGCATAAACAGGTGTATTTCTAAGAGGTTAAATACATCCTTAGCCAGTGCAACATTAATTCATGTTTGAAAGGAATCCATGTGCCACTTTAATCAAAACAGAGATAGCTACAGCATTTGCCACATTCCTAAAGAGGTAGGAGGAAAGATGAGTTATGGAGAGGATGTGATGTTGGGAAGTGTGGGGAAGGTGGAAACAAGGCAATAGTTTCTAGTAATTAAATCTTTTCCTCTGTATACTACAAAAAGTTTCAAGCGATTTGGCCTCAAGGGGAGGGGAAAAAAAAACATACAAAGAACTTTTATGTGGTGAGTACAAAACTTTCTGAAGATTCACTGAAGGTTCTGTCCAAATACACTTTCTATTAGAGGGCAATGTGCTAAAATCTAATCTGAGCTACAGAAAAATAGCTTTCTGGAAAACTAAACAAGATTTCAGTTCAAGGGATTTCATGCTAATCTTCAAATATAGTAAGTAGTGAACATGAAATGACTTCTTAAAATCAAATTAGATTAACAAATGCAATATATGTCATGGCTGTGATGTGGTGTCCTAGTTTTCTCCAAGCTGGAAAGCTGAACAAGGAAGATTTTTTTATAAACATGATGCCCATCTGCATTTTTTTATTTGAGAATGTCAGCTTGGATTTTCCCTGGTAACAGTGACTGAAGCGGAAAACATTTACACATATGATTCATTTTTAAACACATAACTAGTCCTATTTGAAGTCATCAGACCTACTTATGTGCTTACACTTATGCATTTGCTCAGCTTTATGAAGGATTGAGGTACAAATCTGTAGACAGTATTGTGTGATCTATAAACCTTTCCCATTAAAAATTTGTCTATGTTGAGTGAAAGCTTAACAAAAACATAATTTAGCAGACTATTAGTTTGACAATCATACCTTGTGTTAAGTGGACAGGTTGACCTCTTTTATGTGGTTAAGTATATATAATTATGAATAATTATTAACTTGAAAGAGAAACCAAAACCAATAATTAACAAAGTGATAAATAAATATATTACAAAAGTTCTTTGCAAAGATACAGAATACTGAATGGATAAAAAATGTCAGAAACATAAGTAAAAATAACTATAACCAATATAAGCAATGAGTCCTGTGGCACTTTTAAAGACTAACAAATGTATTTTTCACATGAACTTTCATGAGTGAAGTCCTATTTTGTCAGGTGCTAGAAAGCTAATGCCAAAAAATACATTTGTTAGTCTTTAAAAGTGCCACAGAACTCCTTGCTTGTTTTGCTGAACTAGACTAAAACGGCTACCCCTTTGGAATTCATAACCAATATGATTATATACCAAACTTAAGTCTCTGAACCCATTTCTGCTTTCAATTGCACAAGTAGAACTCCCATTTCAGTGTGTAGTTTATTGAAAATTGATAGCTTCTTATCCGAGTGCTTAAAGGTTAAATAAGATAGTGACAGGATGAAAGGAGAGTGGTAAGAAAACACTATGAAAGAAAGCAATAGAGAAAGAGAGAGTGAGTAGAAGGGAAAAATCAGTAAGTGGAAGTATGATAGGGATCCCATGGAACAGAGATGAAGTAAATAGATCTAGGCAGATGAGATTTAGGGGCTAAGATGTACCTAGTGGAAGGTTACAAGAAAAAAAAATCCTGGTTGTTATTTCTTGGAAGGCAAAAATCTCTTGTGCAATGAGGGTTAAGCATTTTTCCCAGTGTCATTAAATTAAAAGAGGATATACTTGATTTCTTTATTGGGGTAGGCAAATTGTTCTAAAGAAGGCCATCAAAGTTAAAACTTTTCTAAATAGGGATATCTTGACCTAGGACTAATAAGTAAAAGTTTGGCCAATAGTATGTTGGGGAAGTTTACAGACTTCTAACCAAAGAAGATTAATTTTACAGTTTCGAAGTACATGTGATAGGAATCGAATAATTGATAACATTAATCCTTTCCAGAATCTACTACTTTAGCTATGTACAATTTTGCTGGAATTTGATAATTAAGTTAAGATTTTATTTCAGTTTAAACAGAAAATGGTTAAGAGTGTGTTTCAGTTTTTGCAATATCCTAAGTCAATCTTCATCTCTGTGGTAACTTTAAGTTCTTCATCCCATTTTTCTCCTCTGGATAGTGATTGATTAGAGTACAGACATTTACTGATCCAAAACTATCAAATACCCAGATAATGAAGCCTGGCCACAAAGTTAGCAAATTTCTGTGTTCTGATTGAGAATATATTCTAGGCATTAGTGTAATATTAAATAAGATGTAAGTTTAACAGTTAATATTTCTCTTTTACTAGGGTCAGTAATGTGCTGCCAACATTTTGATAAGGGACTCATTCAACAGTGTTCTGCTTTGGTCAGTGATGCATTGTATGCATGTGACATTCACTGAGTAAAATACCCCAGTCCCTAAAAATCCCCCATCACACTGACATATGTGTCCCTTTCTGTCTTTCTTTACACCATCCATTTTGCAGCTACCTATCAATGTTTAATGCTTCCTTTTCACTGAGGTTCTCTTTTCCTCACAATAGAAATAGTAGTGGTAGAAGAGTGACCTTGAGCTCTTCCTCCTCTGCATGAATTGCAGGATCTGTTGGCTGTGCAACAAAAGAGGATTTGTGGGGGCTACATGGTGTATTCTCCAAATGCATCTGTGCTTTCACTACACCATGGTTCCCACTGATGCTACTATCAGTTCATTCTTCTGGGAATTTTCTAAATTGACCTAATGTAGGCACAGTTCTAGAAGCACTGGTTAAGGACACGAGAGAAAAGTTTCCTTAGCAACACCATCTGTGTTTGTGGCAATAGTGAACATACTCAGAGAAGGCAAAGCTTGCTTGGCATGATGAGTGAAGACGAAGCTGTCATCAGATGGGCATAGTGCTGCATGCGTGTCCTCATGCATGTGTTGTCCAAGCTCTGTGCAAATAACTGAGACAGCACTCCCGGCCAAATGAATCAACATGACCATGGATCCGTTGAGCAACGAAAGCACCCAACTTAAGTTTATTGCAACTGTAACACAATGGTAAGTGATTTATATCTAAAAAGTACTCTTAAAATATGAGTTCTTGCTATGCAATGGACTCGGCTTTGTTAATGGCAGACCTTTCTGTTATCGCCAAGTCGAAGTCGCTCCCTCTGATTTCCTCTTTTATACATCGTTTTGGACTATTGCTCTGCCCCCTTTTGGAGCAAGTAGTTACCACCTTCTTGGCATTTGTCTGATATTACTCATACCCTTGTACTAGGTGGTTCAGACACAACATCACTATACATCATATTACAAGAACATTTCCGTCCATTAAAGTGTCATTTGAGGGTGTCACCTACTATTTTGGCACTATGTGTGCTTTCAGTATCAACTTACTACTTGCCAGTTACTGTGAGATCATAAGTTCACAGCCCAACTTCTGCTTACTTGGTTTTGTTACAGACTTGACCCTTTTTCAACTTAGGCCTTCTGTCTTGGCCTGTTCAATTAGATCTCAGGCCTCATTCCTGGCCTGTTATGCTAGGCCTCTTGTTTCAGGCTTACTTTCTACTTCAGAAGCATATGTCATTAATTAACTGGCTAGAACCCTAACTATTTCCAGGCCTTTACACTCCTGAAGGGTTGGGGGGTTTTGGAAGAAGATTTATTCAGTGAAAAATTCTAATACATTTTCTGGTTACTAGTTGGACTTCATTTATATGGTGATGTTTTAGAGTTTCACCCAGACCGTAAGAGGTTGTATCACTGCCTGCCCTGTAACACTGGGTGCTTCTGTGCTGTGCCACTTTGGCTCAGGGCCCTGACGCCAGCAACCTACTCTCAGCAATAGCTCTCCTTGGCTTCCACCATTCTGGTTACACCAATAGCTCTTCCACTCCCGAGGCTCCCCAAACTCTCTTATAGGGTCCACTCCCTTTCACTGGACCATCACAGATGTTATCAGGCTTGCTGCTTCCAAAATGACAGCACACACCAGCCTGTTTGGCTGAAGAACCACAGAATACACAGAGCTTGAGATGGTTTTGTAATAAAACAATAATTAGTTTATTAATAAAGAGCATAGATTTACTTGATTACAAGTAAGAGGGAAAGAGGTTAGGAAAGGTTACAAATGAAAGAGAACACGTCCTTGTGACAAACACTTGAGTCTAGAAAATCACAATATTTGCCTAAACCGTTTCCTTACTTGCATCAAGTTATCAGCAACCCTAGTTCTCCAGACCAGGGGACCCACCTCTTATAACTTCCCAAAGTTCATTGACTCTGTTTCAAGAAGAAGGAAGGCTTCCTTGGAGGGGTGCAGTCTCACTCTCCTGTTGAGATTATGGTCAATTTCCCCCACTTATGCACCTGATGGCTTTGTTTACCTGCATAAATATGTGCTTTTCATTATCTTTGGTCACATCTTGCTTAATTTACATTGGAGGCACAAACATGCCTGCAAAGAAAAAATTTCTTTGTCTAGGGTAATCTGGGCTTAAGCACTATCTGCCAAACACATTTGAGGACCATGTTTCTAGCACACATCTATAATTCTTTATACATTGTCTGTACATACAGCATGCAACAATACTAACAAGCAACCTGTTACTCATTTGAATATGACACCTTAGACTCAGATTATGAAAACAGTGAGTCGGGGCAATGACTGTCTCAGGCTTGATGAGAATTATCATGTGGATGCTCTCTGGCAGTTAGTACCAAGGGGCTCCAGAGATGTACACTTTCAGTCCTATATATGTCTTAATTAATATTTTGTGTACTAATAGAGGATCAGAGACTCCATGTGGTATCAGCAAAATATCATGATGAAGTATCTATAGCATAAAGGCACTCTGCAGAAAATATAAGGAAACATGCTTGGTGTAAATCTATTAACTAATTTAAAGTCAGTGGAGTTATACTATAGATGACTTTTGCACAGTGGCTTTTCTTTCTCGCTACTTTCCTACCATCTATTTTTCTTCCTAACTTTGTATTATGTTTAATTCTCTTTTCCTGCAACAGTGGTGCTGAATTGTACTTGAATGCAGTTTTCAGGTGGTTGTTCTAGAGCCTGACATCTTCTTAAAAATACTTTCTGGTAAATGATAATGTTTGAATTAGAAGACAGGTTTTTTTTGTAACTGTTGGAGAAACAAGGAAGGGGCATATATCTTATATTAAGTTTCATATGACGTTATTCTCTGCAGGAATTTCAGAAAATTGGCAGTTCTTTAACAATTTTTACACTGAATCTCTGCATCAGATATTTTGCATGTACTGTAAATACACTGCTTGTGCAAAATGGATATGTTGTGAAGAATGTGAAGAGTAAAGGGGATGAAGTTGGGGGCAGACAGAGAAAGAGAGACCTACTATTTACTGAAGGAGACTAGAAACATCTGGAGAAAGGGAAGTTCTTAAATCAAAATAATATGTAAATTAATTTAATCACATTTGAAAAGATTTGACTTCAAAAACTCAACCAAATAGCTTAGAACACTCTCATATTTCACAACTCGAGTGTCATGGAAAGATTGTATTTTATGAAGTTGACACTACAGCCATGAAATATGACTTCAAATAATATAAACCCAACCAAGAATAAATGCTTTGGGTGTTCTGTGAGCAGAATGGAAGGTAGCTTTCTAATTCTTAATAAGGCTCCTACAGTAATTTATTTGTACTAACACATCTTTTGCATTTAATATAATCTTAAGATTGCAGAGGGAAAATTAAAAAATTTGAGGTAATGCAGATCTTTCGATGCTGGTGACTCCACTGTGTTGCACATGCTCTAGGCTCCAATCTCTACTCATAGAATATGACTGACTCCCCTTGAAGTCAATGGGAGTTCATCATGAACTGCAATGGAAGAATCAGGCATGAAGGGCCCAACAGGCAGCAGAACTGGCATGGGTCTGCCTCATTGGAGGGAGATAGATGAATGTATGGGACAGGCCATTGGCCAGAACTCTATTGGGCTTATAATGGGGTGTGTACCCCACACCAGTCCTGAACGAATTATTGTGGACCTTAAGGGATCAATTATCAGACCTGGCAAGAAAGCTAGACTTAATAGATGATGATGCCCAACTGCATGGTGTGCGTTGGGTGCCGATTATAAGATCAGGAAGTTGAGAGCAGAAGGGGCTGTCTGCAGTCACTCCCTTGGAATAGGGATGTGGCAGGGCAGAAGCCAAGAGGGGAGAATGAGTAGAGGAGGCTGGCAAGCAGCTGGGGTGGCTAAAGCAGTACTGGGATGATAGAACAAGTTCTGATGGCGTGTCCTGAACAAAGAGCAAGATTTGGACTGTCAGAGGCAGAAAGACCTCTGAAAGGGGTGGACTAAATCACAACCTTGCCAGAGGGCCAAGTTATGGGAAGGAGACCACCACAATGGGAGCATCTAATGGAGGGTGCACTATATGGGGTGAGACACCTCCTAAGCCACAGCTGAACACAAGGAGACAGTCCTGTGGGAAGTAAACTCTTTCACAGAGCTCCTGGCCTGATGCTATAAGGGGGAGGGCAGTCCACGCACTGAATAGTGGCTATGCTCTTCTTTTGCTAATGTTTCACCTATCCCACATACATACACTCATGGAAGCTTCCACAAAGGCAACACACTTCTGCAGTGTGAATTCAGGCATTAAATCACAATTTAGCGCAGTATTTCCTTCCTGTGGCCAAGTTAATCTGTGGATAATGAAATATAAATAATTGGATCGGTATAGACAAGCTTATGGACAAAGTAGTCCTCTTCAAAACTTGGATAGCATAACTTAAAAAAGACATTGATTTGAATGGGTGCAGGTTCCGACCCATAATATTTACTCAGTGAAAGTACTTAAACTTACTATTTAGTTCAGCATTTTGGAGGTCTCACATAGTGACAGACACTTTTTATCTATAAGCAGTAACAAAATGACTGTCTATAGATACTCAAACAAAATGAGGGTTGTTCTCAGTTTATGAGGCAATATGATTTGTGTTTAGTTACACTTAATCACATCAGATTCCTTTATACCATGAGAAACTTAACCTAGCATAATCACAACATTGAATTTTAGTGTCTCAAGCATATTTCTGAATTCTAGCATGTCATAATGTTTATTAAATGCCCATATTAGGAAAATGATGAGAATCCCAGTACTCAAACATCTCTGTATCACCATGAAGTAGTTGGGTGCGTAACATATCTTTGATTGTAGATTGCTTTAAGGTAATCACAAAACACTGTGATAAAAGGTGTGAGCCAGAGCATACAGACATGATAAAAATCCTCAGTTTGTTTAGCCTGGAAAAGACAGAGATAATGTCAACATTATTTTGTGTTTTCTTCTAACACAGGGAAAAGGCAAGGGTCGTGAATGGAAATTAAAGAAAAATGGAAAACAGATGGTTGGAAGCATGCCACAGGAACTGGGGCACAGGCAGCACTATACACAATTACCTTAAAAAAAAAAGGCGGGGCGAGGGGCTGCTTATGAATTATTGTGTCTCCTCCACTGTACAGTGTCTTAGGTTCAGTTTCACAATACAGAGCTATTACTAGATTATTGCATCTCTCAGTCACTATAGATCACAACCATAGTATTATTGCCAGAGTTTAAAATACAAACTCTCCTCTCCCTCCACACCTCTTTTTAGGAGCTCTTTGGAAACACAGACAGAGCAAAAATGGGCTCACAAGTCCATATTTAGACACTTAAGTTAATGGCTTGACTCGCAAAAGTTCTGATGACCCATATATGCCATGCTCAATAATTTAGAAAATTGGGACCTTTATTTATGTGCCTAACTTTAAGCACTATTATTTGTTTTAAATATTGGCAATACGTGATGCTGCTGCCTGGGGGTACCCAGGGTTGTGAGGCATCTTGCTAGCCCTGTCCTTAGTGTAAAGAAGCCTAGTCAATGATTATGAAAGGTTAGCTCCCTGGCTCCACCAGCTAGAGGAAACACAAGCACTTCCCTCTCAGTCTATGAATAGTCTGCTGTCCCTCTACCGATCAATGATAATCAAACTCCAACCACTGATCCTGCCGAGTGCCTCACTAGAGTATCCAGCCCCTGTTCCACTGGACACTCATAATTCACAGATTTGCTGCTCCCGAAGAAGTTTCCCATCTTTGCCTCAGATCAGTGCTCCATTCACCACAGAGCACTGTGTTATATGAACTTTTGCTTGTTTTCTCTATACACATTTTTCATCTAAGAGATTCAAATATTAGCAAGCAGAAATATTGGAAACAACTTGTTACATGGAGTCCTGTGGCACTTTTAAAGACTAACAAACTTATTTATCGCTTGAGCTTCGTGGGAGAAAATCCCACTTTGTCAGATGCTTTGAAAATGCTTCAAAGTGTCTGACAAAGTGAGATTTTCTCCCACAAAAGCTCAAGTGATAAATAAGTTTGTTGGTCTTTAAAAGGCCACAGGGCTCCTTGTTTGTTTTGCTGACCAAGACTAACACGGCTATCCTTTTGGAACTTGTCAATTTATTACATGTAAAATAAAATCAGAACATACGTTCTAGAACCTAGACTTGTTTAACTAGATAGTTTTCATTTCATATAGACCAAAGTTCACCTCAAAGTCCTTCCAGTGTTTTGCAGGCATGCCTGGCTGTGATCTTTTTTTTTTTTTTAATGGACAAAACACAGTGCTGGCTTGTCCTTTAGGTAAAGGTTATTGTATCTGTCTCTGCAACCCCAGATATATCAAAACAGTCCTTTTGATCTTTAGTCATAAACTAGATACCCCCCTGTTCTGAGTTCCTTGTCCGTCTTATAGTCTTGATTAGCTGGTGGCTCAGTATGCAAATAGTCTTGCATTGTGAGGTACACAATGACCAGACACGGAAAGAAATGTCTACTATCCTCTGCCAGAACAGAACCTGTCTGAAGATGTCACTTTCTAGTGACCTGTCTATAACTTCAGAGCCTTAAGAATGTAATTTCAAGTATAGATCCATAATTTATATATTATCCATACATATATTTCACAACGCTTATGATGACCAGTGGGTTATTGGTTCTGAGCAGAGATCTTTCCTGTTGGAGAATTATTGTGTATATACTTGCCCCATGGGATCCCTGTAAAACTGTACACCCTCTGTGGCTTTAGCCAGCTGTCACAAAGAGGTTCCTGGGTCACACCATATTGTACATTTCTATGCTGGTATTTAGAAAACCTGTTAATATTTTTAAGAACACTTTTGTCTGCATTTGTTTAGAACAGAATGTTTTTTGCTTGTGCATTAAATTCCTCTTAATTGGGAGACCATAGTGTTGCAACTAATTAAAGTGAGTGTCCTAATTGAGAAGAGGCTATGAAAATTGATCTTCTGAAAGGTCATTAAATGACATAAGTTAACTTATTGATGAAAAATACAGAAATACACCTGATAGTCCCTGAATGGAATCTCTTAAAAATTATTTATTTTTTCGTCTTTTAGGCCCAAATCCTGCACCAACTACTTGTGAGTCTTTAAGGCCAGAAAGTCATAGGAGCTGGTTTGTTTTCAATGCATGGAGAATGGAAGCAATCTAAGGAGGACCTGCTGACAGTGGTCCTTTCCCCCACTGGGTACCGCCGAGCTGTGTTCCATGTGTTTCATCCATGTGTCAGTAGTACAAAAGGGGGCAAGGTTGTTGCTCATAAATTATCCCCCCAATCTTGAAAGAATCTTTTATGGGGTGGATTAATGAGGCCAGTCCATACCTTATTTTGCAGCAATGAATCAAGAAAGCCGGTTGGCATTTGCCCCCAGATACCAGGACAATTGATTCCTGTATAGTCACACCAGACTAAGCACTAGATCTGCCATTCTGAGACAGAACAAAAGCCCAGAATGTCAGTATCCAGCTTCCTTCAGTGGCCTATCTCATGCTGCATGGAACTGATTTTTCAGTTTTTCCATGCTTTATTTGAGTCAGGTGAGGGGTAGGAAGAATTTCTTAACCAAGCTTGTGATGATTAGCTTATAGTATAAGTATGAGATTTGATTATTCCTATCTTACATGTATAATTACCAATGTTTTTACTGGTCATCAAGTTATTCAGTCCCTTTAAATTAATAGATGCTGACTGTAGCAATGCATTCTAGAGGATGATTATTCCTTTATTTGTAAAGTCAGAGCTTCAATAGCTAATTAAATCCTTTGAGTCATAAAGCCTGTATATGAATATATAGATTATTAAATACAACCCCCCCCATGTTTTAAGGCTGTTTTTATGGGCTTTTTAGGAGCCTCCCTTCCCCCTGTACCTTTTGTTAGTGGGCTAAAAGGGGAAATTAGAGTAAGAGCAGTGGAGGGGAAACCCATCTTCTCTCACTTTTTAATGTTTTCCCACTGGGGAAAAAAGTCAAAGTCCTTTTCTGTCACTTGAAAAGAAGGAGTGGTAAAAAGTGAATGAAAGTGTTTATTTTTCTGAAAGTAGCATTTTTCAACATTTGGCATTTAAAAACTTATTTTCAAGTATTACACTTTCAGTAGTGACACAATTTAAATAATTTTTTAAAACTCATTTGGTGTGTGTGTGGGGGGGGGAGGGGGGATCAGAGAAGGAAAAAACTGAAAGAAGGTAGGTTTTTTCTAACAATTTCTTTCTAACTGGTTTACATAAATTAAGCATCTCTGATACCATGTGGCTCATGTGAACAGTCACAATTATTTTAAACAAAACTGTTTAACTTAGCTTTGATTTTATTTTTATTATCTATTTTCTAACTTGTGTAATTCTTATATAGATTAAAGCTTCAGTAATAACTTCATAAGACAGGATATACTCTTGTAGTTACAAGCAAAGCTGACTGAAAAAATTCCACCAAAACAGTTTCACTGGAGCTTGCCAGTTTGTTGAAACTGAAACATTGCATGGAGGCGAGTTAGTTCTGATGCAACCCAAATAAGTGTCCAATGTAACTTTACTTGCCAGTCAGGTTTCTGATGCAAACCTGCATGGTTTCCTGCCAGTTTACCTGCCCAGCTCTTTGCCAGCCTGCCTGGTTGGCTGACGGGGAGTCAAAAAGTTTCTTGGCCTGTGACTCTTCAGCAGCACCAGCTTGCAGAGCTTCTGTAGTCTGCTCTGGCGCAGCCCATCAGGCAGGCTGCCTTGAAGTCGAACTTTATTTCCCAGGCAGTCTGCCATTGGATTGTCTTGGCATGGGGGACCCTACAGCTTCCCGGAACTGTGGACTGCCCCAGAGTTGGGCTCTGTTCCCTTCTGCAGTTAATTTCAAACTTTTGTAATTTTGCTCCAGAACAAAACCAAATTTCAAAATATTAAAATCCTCTTTGAAATAGAACTACTTTTCTCCACCTAGCTCTAATTACAAAGCTGTCTTCAAAAGGAAAAGGGCTAAGAACTCACTTAAAAATGCTGAGAAGTTTAAAGGGATTCTTAGGTGCCATAAACTGGCAAAAATGTCACAAACCTTTCACCTTGCTCTGTTTTCAGGCCAAATTCTGCTCGCCTAACATATGCAACATATACAATCTTGTTGACTTATATGGAGGATTTAACCCTATATGTCACACTGCATTATACTTTATATCTTTGTCTTGAGACATAAAAAAAACTGTTTGCCAGATGGAGAGGTATATAATAAAATGAGGCAGACTCACATCTTTTACTTTTAGAGTAGGAGTGTCTTCAAAGACAAGTTAAAACAAGGAAACTGACCTAATATCTATTCAATCGCTAAGCAAATTTGTCTAGAAAATATTCTGATAGCTAAGCAAGTTTTGCCACAATTTCTATGTTGCTATGAAAAGAGAGAGGCTGGGGGAAGGAGAGGAAAAGTAAGCAAAATAAGAAAAGTATTAGAAGATATTTAACTTAGGCTCTTCAAAGTTGAAGTATTGCTCCTCCTCCCACGCATTCCTGAAAGTCTTTCAGGAAAGAAAGTAGGGCAAACACTGGAATGCTCCTGCCTGGATAACAGTAATCATTATTATAAGACACTACAACTTCATTTAAAAAACATGTTCTTCTGACCAACCAGCTGTGGCTACTCAAGGAAGATTAAGGAGAACCTGATTGATTTCAGCCCCCATTCAGCAATGCCAGCTAAATGTCATAATTATACAGAATGCCTGAGTAGATAATGTCAACCATGTACTTAGTGATACTCCTGGATAAGTCCAACTGTCAGATCTTTCGGCTGAGCTTTTCAAATGTACAAGTGTAGCATAATTGAGGAGGGGCAGACAGGAAGAATGAGGCACCATTTTAGTCAGTGGTATGTTACATAGTATGGACTAATACAAACAAGGAGATTCCATGCAGTGCAATTGTTTGGCTCGCCAGCTTTCTAATGGCAGTGGCTTCTTTGTCATCTGTACATATAATACTTGTTCTCAGTGGTCACCTGTGCTTCATGTATGCTTGACATTATTCATCTGGCAGTTTGCATGGTATATAACTAATGTTATGAAATGTACATTAAATTGGAAAAAAAAATAGTTCTTGTCATTTTTCAACCTTCCAAATCAGGCAGATTTGTTTGGTAAGCATTTTGCTTTATTTCCTCTGTGATTTTACATCAGGAACATATAAGTAAAATGGGGAAACTACAAAAATGGGGAAACTTTCGTTCTCTATTTTATCTTTTCAATCAAGGAACCATCTTGATTTAAAGGTTGACTTGGATCATTTCTCTACTCCAAAAATCATAATTGGTTTATTGTAAAAAAAAGTATTGATATCATAATGCAACCTTTCTGCCTTTTAAAAACAATTAGAGCCTGCTTGAGGAAATGCTCAACTGATTTTTGACCAGTGAGAAACAGCTTCTGCAGGGAGGGGGCTACATGTCTCCAGTAACATAAGGGAGCCGCACACAGAGGCTGCAGGAGAGCCTTTTTCAATCTCCTCACCACACCAGTCTTCACCTGCGGCAAGCTAAGCTAGAGAAGGATCCGTGCCCTTTACCCCTCCAAAAGCATACTTCAGTGGAACAGCCTCACCAGGCAAGGCTGAAGGAGCTCATTGCCTAGCCCACAGCATTCACCTCTGCTGCTTGTGAGCCCTCTACAAAGCCCTTCTTTTCATCAGGCAGATGAGGAAGTTTACAAAATAAGAATGGCCAGACTGAGTCACAGCAGTGACCCAGCAAACCCAGTCACCTGTCACCTGACAGCACCCAATGGCTCTTGTTGCAAATCCAGCGAGCAGCAAAGAGCTGTTATCAAGGAATCTGTCCCTTGGTAGTCACTCCTGGCATCGGGCACTCTGAGATGCATGGAGATGTGTCCAAACATCTTGGCTAGTAGCCGCTGCTGGCCAAAGGTCTCCTGGGTGTTGTGGGGGAGGGGGAGAAAGTGCTGACTTTGTATATGTTTGAATGTCTTCAAGTGCCATGTCTCGGGTCTTGCGTTACGTGAAGGTGTAAACTACATGCCCTTATTGGCCCTCTGCACACGGTTCATGATTTTACAGACCTCGTGCATGGCTGACCTGGAAGCAGGGATAGCCTTTTCCTCCACCACACTCGCAGAAGAGGTAATGGCTTAGCCCACTGGTTATAGGTTGCCCTGGAAACCCCGCCGCCTTTCTTCCACTCTGCCCATCTGCGGGGCCTTCAGCAGGCGCCTAACAAGCTCGCACAAAACAAGTCAGATACCTGGCTGGAGATCCCAACCAGAAGGTGCCATCTGGGAGGTGGCGGACTCTGGCTTGGTTTTTCCTACTCCACTGTTCCACTTGAGACAGGGCCATTAGAACAGGGCTCTACAGTCTCTCAAGTGTGAGCCCTGGTCCCTGATGTTGCCGGTAGTCTTTGGTGGACTGGTCTTTCTAGAGTCTTGAGGCTGTGCTGCTTTGATTAAATAGCCATGAGGGAAAGCAGGGCCCCAGAATCCCTCTGCAGTCCAATGCTTTGGGTATTTACCCAGTATGTGGTGATATGGGTTCAACTCCTCTCTCAGCTTGCTGGCAAAGGACTTGAACAAGCGTCTCCCTGCTTTCAAGTAAATATCCAGTCATTGGCTTGAGAGGAGGGTCAGCCCAACCATATAGATGATCTAGGTGATTGTCTAGGGTGCCAGATTTTAAGAGGAGCCAAAGTAGAAGAAGTAATTTTTTTCTATTTTAAAAATATTAATCTCTTGTAGCATGGGGGTGGGGAGGATGCACCAAAGTCAGAGTTCATCTAGGGTGCCAAAAACCCTTGGGCGGGTCCGGAATACACAACAGTTGCTTCTAGCCCAGTGAGGCTTGGAGAAGGCAGATAAGAAAATCATGACACTAAGTAGAGAAAAGATATCAAGTTGAGTAATTTCTAAAACGCGTTATCTATATTTTTCCTCAAAGGCTTAGCTTGCTGGACTCTTGGTATTCACACTTTTGAATCATGTGAGGCTATCTGAGGCTCATACTTCCTATCGCATGTAAGGTTTTGAAATCTTTGTCTTGCTGATTCAAAAAAGTAACACTGAGGACTGATGAATTTATATTGTGAGGAATAAAGTGTTCTAATTAAAAGTCATACATAACAGAGGACATCCAAACTTCTTTTAAGTTATTTTTCCAGGAACAAAGCAGGAGCAAGAGGGCACAGATAGGGGAGACAGAATTTTAAGTAAGTTCTTGGAGACTGCCTGCCTTTTTTACTTTTCTTTAATCACAATCTTTTAATTTCCGGCCTTTGAAATACTATTTTTTTTAAAAAAATTAAACTTTATCAGCTTTAAAATATTATTTTGTTTTAATGACAATGTTCTGATTACGTAGTTTTAAATGGAGAGCTATCTAGATATAACCCTAAATCTGTCATGAAATTTTGAATGAACAGTGAATTTGCCTTAGTATTAAAATTAAGAAAAAACCAAGCATGTGTTGATTTGAAATTTACATCTGAATTCAGTATTAACCTGGTATTTTGATCATATGAGATGAG
This sequence comes from Pelusios castaneus, assembly GCA_007922175.1. Classification (NCBI taxonomy): domain Eukaryota; kingdom Metazoa; phylum Chordata; order Testudines; family Pelomedusidae; genus Pelusios; species Pelusios castaneus. The sequence goes on from ML685791.1 coordinate 14,138,349, forward strand.
TAATAAAATTAATAAATCCCAATAAGTCCCAGTATGGTAGTATTTATTCTTGAATTCACCAAACAGTGAGAACTCACACTGGGCTCAGCATGACATATGAGGTTTTCAGTCTCAAGGTATTCTGTCATGTGTTGGGAAATAGGCACATCATTGACTTGAGCATGTAGAATTTTTAGTCACATTTTAAAGCATGAAAAGGTTTCTTGAATTACTATAGTTTAAAATGAGTCACTTGCATTACAATGGTTTCTTGTTGTGTCTGAATAGAATCTACAAACTATGCAATTTACTGCTTCCTGAAAAGTCTGACACAGTCTCCTATATGTGTGTTGGGGGTACTAAACAGAGAACTTTGTTCCCCTTCAGGAATTATATTGATATTGCTGCTGCTGAGCTGACTCACTGTGTTTTACCCAAGACTACTTGGCTACAAATCCATTTAAGAGTAAACATAAGAGCACTGTCATCTCATTTTTCCCCTTAAACATCGGCATTATGGGCCGTGCCAGTCACTGAAATAGTTTGTTTCTTTTAAAGCTGATATTTTAGTGGTATTTAAACAGCTCTTCATGTTAACCAAACACTGCCTCATAACTTCCCAGATATGACTGTTTCACTCCTCTCCCTAACCCCCAGACTGAATTTCAAGGCAATCTATGTAAAATGTAAATATTGAAATATAAGATATGGGGAATAAATACCATGCTGTTATTCACTGGAGTGTCTGCTTGTTTCAGAAACCACAGAAGTGAAACTTAAGTGGCACTCTCCAAAAAGCAAATTCTACATCTATCTACTCTTAGGTCCTCTTTCAGGATTAGTTTGTGGTTAAAAAATCCAGATCCCTGAACAGGGGAAAGAGCTGACATGCACATGCTAGAAAAGAGCACCAGAAAGATTGTGCCTTGCTTAGCATGCTCCTCTTGCTATGTCTTCCCTCTGCTCCCCATAGCCTATCCCACAGCTTTCAACCTTCTCCTTCCTGGCATGGGGGTGGGAAAGCAAGAGTGAGCAGTCCGTGTACTCCCTGGAGTGTACAGAAAGTGGGGACTGCTGTGTTGCTCTTATTAATGCATAGAGAATTTCTATTTACCAACTAAATTTCTTTTATTTAAACATTATATAACACACCAATGAGAATCTGCTGTAAGCTTCACCATGCCACAGCTTATTCCTTGCCTGGATTTCAGAACCCCCCACTTTCTAAGATGTGCGCCCTGCAGTCACACTGCAAATGGCCCCTGTGAATGCATCAGCCTTGTGTGGAATTGTTCCTACTTGCCCTAGTGCCATGGGATCCCTGCAGGGGGCCGGGTGCTGGGACTCCAGGCCTGTGGCAGCCTCATAGCCACAGGATACCTCTTGGGAGCCAGGAATTATTTCTCCCAGTGCAGCTTTGCACATCCTTGCGCTACAACAAAGTGGGGAAGCCTCCTGTATGCTCCTGCAGGCAATGCAGGGCTCCTCATATTTGACCCCCTAAGTATTTAGGGAACAACAAAACTGAAACCCAATGATGTTTAATATCATTTCCCCCTTAGGTTTCTCTGTTGCCTCTGCACTGCCACTTTTGAGCCTGGCTGAATGAGAAATTGCCAAAATGAGACTCTGGATCTCCTCTGCTGGGCAATAAGCTATGCAGAGTCACAATTGTTCAGGGTCAAGAAGAGGAGATACTTCTAAGCACCGGGTTTTTGAGGCATATTTCCAAATAAATTAAACACTTTATTTTAAACTAGACTGCATGTTCCTCTTTATCCATGACAAAACTCTCTTTGGTACCATTGAATAGGACACACAGTCCAAAATGTTTACATTTTGAGATTTTCTGAATTTGAAATGTATGTTTTCTAGCAGTCCACTGCTATTCCTTTAAATCTCAATTTTATTTATGCAAAAGACAAGGAAAGATTCAGTGAAACTGAGAAGCAAGAAAAGGAATTATTTTGCACTTAACACATAGTAAACTTGTTGAACTCATTGCTCCAAGCCAGGGGTCTGCAACCCAAAAGATAAGAAGAGCCATTTTAAAAAAAATTCCTTAAATAACCAAGGCTATGTCTACACTTAGAAAGTTAGGTTGACTTTAAGACGACCTTATTAAGTCGACTTAGAGAGTCTACACTAGACTCTCTACGTTGACTGGATAGGTCGAGGGAGAGCTGAGGCTTCAAAGGAGCCTTGGCTCCTCAGACTAGGGGAGCCGCTCAGGGCTCGTCCCGGGGAGAGCCAGTCCCACAGGGCTGGCTCTCCCTCAGACAGCAAGCCGCTCGCAGCTTCCTGGTCTCGAGGAGAGTCAGCTCTGAATGGCTGGCTCTTCTTGGGACAAGCCGCAAGTGGCTTTCCGGGAGAAGGGAGCCACCGGGGGTCCCCAGCCAGGGCTCCAGCAGGGAGGGAATCCCTCGCTGGGGCCCCAGCCCCAGCAGGGTATTCCCTCCCACTGGAGCCCTGGCTGAGGAGGCCTTCTCCCTGGGACCATGGCTTCCAGGCCAAAAAGGAGCTGCTGCTCCTCTTGGTGGAAAGCCACAGGTCTGGGGAGAAGGGAGCCATGCGGGGCTCCCTTGTCCCTCTGCCCTAGGTTGACTTATGCAATAAATCGACTTAGGGCGTCCACACTGGCTTAAGTCGACTTAACAAGTCGACTTAAGCCTTAAAGTCGACCTAAAACTAGGTGTAATTAATTCAACTTAAGCTTTCCTTAAGTTGACTTAAGAAACAGCTTACGTCGACTTAAGGAAAGCCCAGGGTGGACGGGGAGTAAGTTAGGTCAACTTAAGCCTCCTTCAGTCGACCTAACTTGTAAGTGTAGGTGCACCCCAAGTGTTTTGGGAGCAGCAATGGGTGTATCCTCCGGGGGCAGGGGAGGAAGAGATCGGGGAGCTGGACCAGGGCACGTGCTGCAGGGTAGCCTGGGAAGGGGAGAAAAGCCTTGTATGTGCCGTCTCCCATGGTGGTGTGGGGAGCCCAGAGCCACAAGGGGCAGCCAAAGAGCCTGTTACGACTCCAGAGCTGCATGTTGCAGACCCCTGCTCCAACCCATCATTGAAACGAAGTACTGATATTTCAGAAAAAAAATTTAGAAGAATATCTACAGTTACCTTAGGTCAAGAGAGCTTACAACATTTTTAGTAAGAATATATACTTTCGTGCTTCAGTACATTCCTCACTGCCAAATGATGAGGGTAGGAGTTAGAAAGAAATGCGCGGAGAACTCCATAATTGTCTACTGCTGGGTATGTTGCACTATCCTCTGAAACATCCGCAATGGCCTGACCAGTGTCTGAGATACAATACTGGACTATATGTGCCACTAGGAGTAATCTGTTATTGTAATTTGTATATTGCTATAAATTAAAACATATCAAAACTCTCACTGGATTAATGAAATGGTGCTATTGTTTTGTTTTCTACCATTTTTCAGTGTAAGAAACTAGAAAATATGTATCATATTTGCTGTGCTGTTCTACAGAGTTAATGTGACTATTTTGAGAAGAAATTAGATGTTGGTTTAGTTGTGAAAAATACTCAAATATATTTCCATAATTGGCTCATAAACTGAACAGTCCATGTTTTTGCCCCCTCCCTTCCCTTTTTTGTTTCCTTTTCCTTTGCTTTTTTGTTTTCTTTCAACCTTGTTTTGTATTCACAGTGTAAGTGCTCATCTGAGGTCATCTAGTCAGGAAAAAGAAACCATAACACATGACATAGGTGATTAATCAGCATGCTCGAGTTGTGAGTATCAAATACAAGTAAGAGCATTTACTGTAAATAATTTGTGAATAATCCATGGCTCCATATATTTATAAAAAACGTTTGGAAAAAAAAGATAAACGATAAAGAATTAAGGGAATGTGTTCAGTTGTTTCCCAGACAATTTGCAAACAGCAAAAAGGGCCAGAGTCAACGAATCAATAGTTTTACTAGCCCACATGAAATTACTGTTGTTTTTGTTTATTTATGTGTATTCCAGTAGCTATCGACAGCACTCGCACATCAAGGCCCCAGAATACTAGGCTGTAAACACATTTAAGAAAAAAGACAGTTCTTGCCTCAAAAACCTTACAATCTTAGCACATGATGAGACAAAAGTGGATACAACAAACAACTGGGAAATGGGGTGGTGGGTGTAATCTAATAGTGAAACAACCATGTCTAGTATAATATGCAGAAGTCAGGGCTGTCCCGTGGGGGGAGCAGGTCCAGGGCCAATTGGCCAAAGTGGGGCCCCTGCCCCCCCATGCTGGAGGGGAGCGTGGCGGGCCGACTGGCTCGCTCCGCCTCCCAGGGAGCCAGCCCTGGGCTGGGAGGCCGAGGCCGCCTGTTGGGGGGAGAGGGGAAGAGGCGGGGGGAGTTGGCTCCAGCCCTGGCCCTGGGCCGGGAGGCCGCCTGCTGGGAGGGAGCTGGGCCTGGAGGCCGAGGCTGCCTGGGGGAACCCCGGAGGCCGCCTGGGGGAACCCCGGAGGCCGCCTGCGGGCGGGAGGGAGCCGGCGGCCCTGGACCCGAGCCAGGAAGCTGAGGCCACCTGCGGAGTGGAGCTGGCCATTTGGGGCAGGCCGGCCCAAAGGTCGGGCCCCACTTGCTCCGTCCCTGGGCCTGCCTGCTCTGTCCTGGGGGCAGGGAGGGCCGGCCCGCCCCGCCCCACTGCCTTCCGCTTGCTGATGAAGGCAGTGGGGCAGCTGTGGGAGGAGAGGCTGCGGTGTGCGCAGGCCCCGCACTACCCCATTGGGAGCGGGACAGTGCAGGGCCCACGGGGCCTGGGGCGATTGCCCCATTCGCCCCCCCCCCAGGGACGGCCCCGGCAGAAGTCATAAGACATATAACACACAGCTTGAAGGCACAATGCAAAGCAGTAATGCTTGTTTTGCAGCTGTGTGGGCTGTTTCTCATCTAGACCTGTCTTCTTAATCCTCTAATTGATTGCTTTATTCAGCATTCTTTCACAGAAGTGCCCAGATGATTTTATTCTATTGACAGCATTACCACAAGTCAACAAAAGCAAATAACCTTTCCCTTTGCAGAGTTCATCTGGCTGACAGAAAATGGCCCTGACATGCAAATGTTATATTTTCATAGGGAAAGAGGCTATCTTTAGAGGTAGAGTTTTTCATTTCCCTTAGTAAATAAAGGATAGCTTAATCATTAATGTCATGTTTTATGGGCATCTGATTTAAAAGTTCCATTGGACATAGCCTCCATGTGAAAGAAAGAAAGAAAGAAAGAAAGAAAGAAAGAAAGAAAGAAAGAAAGAAAGGTCACGCATAACAACTATGAAATTCACCAAGACACATAGGCTATGCCTACACTTGTTAATTTAGCGTGTCCACACTTAAATTTTAAGTCGACTTTGAGGGGACCCTACAAAGTCAACCTAGAGTGTCTACTCTGGACGCCTAGGTTGACTTGTAGGGGCTAGGTGGACCTGGGACTGGTCCATGGTGGCAGGGGGCGCCCCCTTGCCAAGTGCCAGGGGGCTCAGCCTTTGCCCCATTGTACCTGGGTACAATGGGGCAGGGCATGGGGCAGGGTGGGCAGGGCTCTGCTCTGCCCTTTGGGGGGGGTGTGCATGCCAGGCTCTCCCTGTGCCAGCCACCCTGGCAGGGAGGGCAGTGGGGAAGCCCTGGAGTCCCCTAAGTCGACTTAAGGAAAGTTGCTTAAGTCGACTTAAGGAAAATGTAGTGTAGATGCAGAGTAAATTAAGTCGACTTAAGCAAGCTTAAATTGACTTAATTTACAAGTGTAGACGCACCCATTCAGAGATGTTATAGGTAAACTCTAGCCAATATGACAAAAGAGTCTTGTGGCACTTTTAAAGACTAACAGATTTATTAATCGCATGAGCTTTCGTGGGAGAAAATCCCACTTCGTCAGACGCTTTGAAGATAGGAAAGTTACAGAGTGGGAGGAAATTAAATGCAGGGGAGTGTATGACATAGCATCAGGTCAGGCTGTAACAGCAAATCAAAGTAGGCGTTAGGATTCAAAACACTGGGGAACAGCACATAGAAGAGGGGGGAGGTCAATTCACTTGATGTAATGCGAGAAAAATCCATAGTCCCTGTTTAACCCCAAGGCAACTGTAGAACACAATGACCTACAGATACCTTCCTCCCAACATTGCAGGAAAAAGTATTCATCATGGACTCCTCCTGACGGTCGGAACAACAGACTGGACTCCTATATAAATTGTTTCCGCCACCAGGCAAAGGCTGAAATTGTGGACAAACAACATCACCTACACCATAACCTCAGCCATGCAGAGCGTAATGCCCTCTAGAGCCTCAGAAACAACTCTGACATTATTATTAAGGAGGCTGACAAGGGAGGTGCCGTCGTCATCATGAATAAATTGGATTATGATCAGGAGGCTTATAAACAGCTGTCCAAGAGAATGTTCTACAAACCACTCCTCTCTGACCCCACTGAGGAATACCAGAAGGAACTACAACACCTACTCAAGAAACTCCCCAAAGCAGCACAAGAACAAATCGACTTTGAGGGGACTCTACAAAAAAGTGCCACAAGACTCTTTTGTCTTTCTACAATAGACTAACACGGCTACCCCTTTGGAATCTAGCCAATATGTGTATGTGTGTGTGTAAGTGTAAAATACCTGCTTGTTTATAAATCACAATTGTCTATAAAGTTGGGTTACTGTGAACGTTTTCACTTCCTTTACAGTGCATGAGGAAGATGGTACTTATGAGAATTCCAGTCCTTAAAATGATGGTTGACATATTATAAATTTAGTCAGAAGTGATTCTTTTGGGGGAAGGCGGGTGGTTAAACAAACTGCAGAGGGCCATGGGGCATTATTGTGGGATGCAAGAGTAACGAGCAGTCCTTGTTCAAGAACTAGTTTTTATAATGGGATGTTCTTATGGCTAGATTGCTCCTGAGCCATGTTTGTGAGCCGTAGAGCTGCAAGGAACCTGCCCTTTCTTTGTGCCCTTATGTGGGAACCAGGAACAAATGCAGTCCCTGCATTCTCATGCCAGTTCCAGCTTAGTACTGCTTCGGGTGCTAGCCACCCTGAAAATGACAGGGATGTGGATGTGGAGAGAGGAAAGGAAGCCCAATGGGTGGTTCAGTATTGCAATTCCTCTGCTCACTGAGAAACTCTGGGAGGAACTGGGCTTTCCAGAGCCTCTCCCCCACCCCTCACTGGGATGCTGTGGCACTACATCTCACTCAGCACAGTTCTGTGCCTTATAGGCACAATCAAGTCCATAATGTAAAAGACAAGGTAACAAACTCCGAGCTTTTAGTTCTGTACGTATGGTTTCCATAGAGGGTTTGGGGTTTTTTAACCCGTCTTTCTTCGCTGCTTCTGCCAGAAGTATTTACCAGTTGCTATGCTGCTGATGTTTTCAATGTACTCCTTGAGGGAAAACTGTGTGCAGGCTTTTCCATGAAAAGGTCTGATCTGATATGAAGGAGCACCATCACGCTTTGGAAAGGTAATAGAGCTGCTGAATTAATAGTTTCTTAAATAAAGGTCACAGAAAACAAATCTAATGATGCCTTTGATGTGCTTTTTAGGTGCTTGTCCTTTCAGTGCTTAGGAGAGAGGCTGGGGGGTCACATGATCTCCCTCCTCTCTGCTTTACCCTCCAAAACAAAAACACACGCTTGGAAGCATCATTTACCTTATAGCTGAGCATGGTGCAAGCTGAGTGATGGGAAGTGAGGAGGGAGAAACATAGCACAGTCTCACCAGCTCCCCATGCATTTCCAGTCAATGTTACTCAGCACACAAAACCAACTGCGCTTTCCTAGGATCCGAACTGGCCACAAAGCTTGCTTTTTGAGTGCCATATGGCAAAAGGTTGGAAACCACTCCTCTGGCTACTCACTCGGGTAACTGTCACATTGAGTTAAATTAACTCCTGATGTAACTCGGCTGAAGAATCCATGGATTAATTTGGCCAATTATTCAGTGACTGTGGAGATGCTTGAGTTGGGATAGTGGCCCATTTAATGTATGAGAATGAAGGACTCACTAAATTGTGAGGGAGAAATACTTTTTGGGGGAGATTGCCTGGAGGAGGATTGAATGCCTTGAGAGTGGGAGAACCTTGAGGTTGGGTGGCATGGAGATCTAAGATAGCCTTTGTTTTGTTTGTAAGGAATCTTTCAGGTAAATCTGGAAGCTGGGTGAATGCCTGCACTTTAGCTAGTATTTAGGTACTCTTCTCTGGGCATTATGACAGCTGTGACAGCTGTGGTCCTGGTTGGCAGGGCTTGGTTCCTGGGTGAGAGTGGTCAGGATGGTACAAAGGAGGAAAAGACTTGGTACAGCAAGATGCAAAATGCAGCTGGAATACTTGTGCAAAAAATGGAGCTTGTGTGAACAAAAACTTTAAATCTCTTTTGCTGTCCTCTGATCATAGGGCAGGGGTCTCTGGATACTAGTCTGGTCTTTTGGGGTAATGTAGAGCATCCTTGATGTGTTGGTGGGCAAGCAATTCCTTGATGGACTTGATATTATTGAGTTACAGCTTCTTATAATGTTTTATCATTAATTTAATGTTAACAATTAATCTCATGTTATTGGAATAAAAGGGTTAGTGAGAATGTTATTGGAATAAAAGGGTGAGTGAGAACAAAAACTTCTCATTTTTGACAGCAAACCTTACAGTGATTCTGAACAGGAATGGGGTTGCTGATACATTTCATTGATGAGCCAGGAGTCAGTATTTGTACATCAAAATGTAACATCCGACATAGTGTGCCATTGCTGCTGATTTTGGGGATGCAAGTTGAAAGGGAAAGAAAAAGAAATTATTGGCTTAAGGGGCCGTGGTTTCCTAGTGGATCTGCAGTACCAGTTGGTGCCAGATTGAGAAGATCTTTCATTGGCATTCAGAATGTAAAGAGTTGATGAGCCTTAATGAATTAGCCAAAAACACTGAATAAATGTTGCAAAATACCCTCTGACTTCCAATAAGTGCTTATTTATTGGACTTCAGTTCTTTTATGAGTTATGATAAATCTTTATTCCAAGATTTTTATACAAATAAGTAATTATCACAATTCCAGTAGACCAGACATCTCTTTGTATTCTGGAGAGACTTGATGTGTATCTATCTAGTAAATGTTGATTTATTTGCACGATTTCCCTCAAGATTTCTCAAAAGCCTATGCACTTTTCCCCCAACATGTTCTTACACTCAGAATTTATTTCACAAAGTTACAGCACTCTTACTAGGTGTAGCACTATGAACTTCCTACTCAGGAGAGGGTTAGCAACAAGAATTGCTAGATAAATTATTCTTTGAATTTAGGGGAGACAGTGTGTTCATTGCTTGGAGGGGACGAATTCCAAAGGGGTAGCCGTGTTAGTCTATTGTAGAAAGACAAAAGAGTCTTCTGGCACTTTTAAAGACTAACAGATTTATTAATCGCATGAGCTTTCGTGGGAGAAAATCCCACTTCGTCAGACGCTTTGAAGATAGGAAAGTTACAGAGTGGGAGGAAATTAAATGCAGGGGAGTGTATGACATAGCATCAGGTCAGGCTGTAACAGCAAATCAAAGTAGGTGTTAGGATTCAAAACACTGGGGAACAGCACATAGAGGAGGGGGGTGGTCAATTCACTTGATGTAATGCGAGAAAAATCCATAGTCCCTGTTTAACCCCAAGGCAACTGAGTCAAATTTGCATATAAGTTCGAGTTCTGCAAACTCTCTTTGAAGCTGTGATTTGTTATTCATCTGTTTCAACACAGCTATTAACAAGTTGTTAAGGGAGTGAGCAGGGAGGTTGAAGTGTTCCCCTATAGGTTTTTCAGTATTGCAGTTTCTGATGTCAGATTTGTGTCCATTGATTCTTTGGCGCAGAGACTGTCCTGTCTGTCCAATATATAAGGCAGAGGGGCATTTCCGGCACATGATGGCATAAATCACATTGGTGGATGAGCAGGTGAACGAACCCTTGATGGAGTAGGTGGCATGATTAGGCCCTGTGATGGTGTCATCAGTGTAGATATGAGGGCAAAGTTGGCAGCGTGGTCTGCTGCAGGGCTGTGTTCCTGCTTTAGTGTTTCTGCTCTGTGATCTGTAGCTGCTGGTGAGTATCCTTTTAAGATTAGGGGGCTGTCTGAAAGCAAGGAGAGGTCTGTCTCCCAAGGCTTGAGAGAGTGAGGGATCATCTTGTAAAATAGGCTGTAGATTTTTGATGATGTGTTGAAGAGGTCTGGCTTGGGGGTTGTAGGTGACGACCAGTGGCGTTCTGTTGTTGTTTTTCATGGGCTTCTCCTGCAGTAGTTGACTTCTGGGTACCCGTCTGGCTCTGTCAATTTGTTTCTTCACTTCTGCGGGTGGGTACTGTAGTTTTAAGAATGCCTGGTAGAGATCCTGAAGGTGTCTGTCTCTGTCTAAAGGGTCAGAGCAAATGCGGTTATATCTTAGGGCTTGACTGTACACAATGGATCGTGTGGTGTGTCGAGGATGGAAGCTCGAGGGATGTAGGTAACTATACCGATCAGTAGGTTTGCGGTATAGGGAGGTCTTTATGTGCCCATCGCTAATTTGCACTGTAGTGTCCAGAAAGTGGATCTCTTGTGTGGAGTGTTCCAGGCTAAGTTTGATTGTGTTGTGGAAATTGTTGAAATCTCTGTGGAATTCTTCAAGGGCATCTTTACCATGGGTCCAGATGATGAAGATGTCATCAATATAGCGTAGGTAAAGTAGGGGTGCTTTGGGATGAGACGTGAGGAAACGTTGTTCTAAATCGGCCATAAAGATGTTGGCATATTGTGGGGCCATGCGAGTACCCATGGCAGTGCCACTGACTTGAAGGTATAGATCATCTTCAAATCTGAAATGGTTGTGGGTGAGTACAAAGTCACAGAGGTCAGCCACAAGTTTAGCTGTGTCATCATCCTGGATGGTTCTTCTAATAGCTTGTAATCCATCCTTGTGGGGAATGTTAGTGTAAAGAGCCTCTACATCCATAGTGGCTAGGATGGTATTTTCTGGAAGACCATCAATGGATTGGATTTTTCTCAGGAAATCTGTAGTGTCTCTCAGATAGCTAGGTGTGTTGATAGCATAGGGTCTTAGGAGAGAGTCCACATAGCCAGATAATCCTGCTGTAAGCGTGCCAATGCCTGAGATGATGGGGCGTCCGGGGTTTCCTCTTTTATGTATTTTTGGTAGTAGATAGAATATCCCTGGACGGGGTTCTGGCGGTGTCTCTGTCTTGATTTGTTCCTGTGCTGCTTTGGGGAGTTTCTTGAGTAGGTGTTGTAGTTCCTTCTGGTATTCCTCAGTGGGGTCAGAGAGGAGTGTTTGGGATGTATTCCTACCTCTGATACTATCTCACTATGTTATTGAAAAACAAAATATTATTGTTACTTTTCACGTGTCATGTTCCTGAAGAATATTGCAGCTTTGAAGGACAGAGTACCTTTTGAAGAGCATATTAATCCATGTTTAACTGAGCTTTCAATAATACATCTGTAACCCATATGCCTAAAACAGACTGTCTCTTTAAGAGACCTATTCAGATTAGCTGCCCACAACCAGAAACTTCTGGAAATAGGGAGTGGTAGCATTTTGAGCATGCTCCACAGACTTTCCAGTGGTGTGGTCAGACCACATGAGAGTAGCAGACAGCAGGCAGGAGCTGCAGTGAGAAGAGCCCATGTGCTCAGTGTTCATGAGAGAAGCTGAGCCAGGAGTGAATAGCAAGATGTTTTCTCCCTCCTATGCAGTCTTCTGGAGTAGAGTTTGTGCACATGCATATGGGACTGAGTGCTGGTTAACCAGTAAGATGACTGGATGGCGCTGGTTCAAGAGGAGAAAGAAAAGCCTGCATGGAATTCTACTGAGGAGTCCTGCAACGAAAGAAGAGGACAGCTACTTCTTTCCACTCAGGCCTTTAGACTTGATCAAAAACTATAGCTGAGATTTGGGTAAACTCCACCTGTACTTCGGGACTTTGGGGTATTTTTCTCACGGGGTTTCTGTGGGGATTGTTCTGTTTAAATTCATTTTGTTTTCTTAGGATAAGATTTAGTTAGTTAGTAGTTAATAAAGTTAATTGTTAAGTTTGTTCTAAGTAGTATTTTAATGTGAGATGGTAACTCCCTTGATCCAAGTCCATTTTTCTGAGCTTTCAATGCTCTGGATCCAAACAGGTTTTCATACACACACAATTAACATGATACAATGGGTAACATGCAGTTGTGTACACAAAATACATAAAACTCTCCTTTTAAACATCCATCAGGTAATTGTGCATACAGTTACCCAGGAATCGTGTATTTTTTGCATGCAGTTACTTATCTGCATATTCCTTTATTTTGAGAGTAACAGGGGGAGGCGAGAGGCATGGGGGAAAAGGGCCTGGAGGAGGCGAGAGGAGCGGAGGAAAAGGGGCCCGGAGGAGGCGAGAGGAGCGCAGGAAAAGGGGCCCGGAGGAGGCGAGAGGAGCGCGGGAAAAGGGGCCCAGAAGAGGCGAAAGGAGCAGTGGAAAACGGGTCCGGAGGAGGCGAGAGGAGCGGGGGAAGTGGGGATGGGGACACACCAAAGCAAAAGTTGGCTTGGGGCGCCACAACTCCTTGGCCCTGTCCTGGGAACCACTGAGTTATAATGCAAAATTTTAAGTGTGTTTATTTGCTTTCTCTTTGTCTTTCTAATGATACTGCTATCTTGAATGGAAATAATTCTAAAAGGAAATGTGTGTTTTGTTCAGGCCCCTAGATAAGGTTATCCAGCAGTGCTGTCTCCAGTTCTAATAATAATATGTTGTATGAAAAGGATTGAGTGACGTGGCCCTCAGGTCAATCTCCTAGTCCTCATGTGGCCCTTGTGGAGATTTGAGTTTGAGACCGCTGTCCTAGATAGTGTTGTTAGATTAGCATGTGTTATACATCTTTTATTTGGGTGGTGGTCATTCACCATCCCGACCTCATTACTTTACAGCAGTAAAATGGTGTTGATATGGGTCGTGTTTTGCATACCAATGTTGTTTGTGCTGATATAATAGACCACATATCTTTTCTCAGCAATATCAAATTTCTGTTTTAATTGATGAGAGTACGAGTTTAAGTAAACTTTCTTGTCTTGTAATTTACTTGCGTGTAACTTTTGATGCAAACATTGGTCCTGTTACATTTTTTCTTGATCTGATTGAACTAGACAGCAATGATGCTGATGGCGTAGTATTAGCTTTGCTGCAGTGTTTGACAGCACATGGTTGGTGGAGGAATTTCTCAAAGATAATTGGATTGGTTTAGGTGTAGATGGAGCCTCTGTGACGTTAGGCAGTAAGGCTGGTGTTGCCGCAAAATTAAAGACACGATGTCCACTTTTGATAAGTTGGCGTTGTTTTAATCACAGATTGGAATTGGCTGTAGCTGATGCTATCAAATGCTGCAGTGAAGTTAATCACTTTAAATCATTCATGGATTCATTGTATGCTCTGTACAGTTAGTCGCCGAAGTGCTTGAGAGAGTTGGCTGACGGTGTGAGTGATCTGGAAGTCCGGCTTAATAGGATTGGACGCGTAATTGATGTACGTTGGGTTGCTTCCAGTTGTCACACTGTACGAGCTGTTTGACGGTCATATGTAGCCCTCCATAGCCACTTCTTGAAAAAAATTGACTGATTTCTCACTAGAAGGGAAAGAGAAAGCAAAATTTGCTGGCATGGCAAAAAACCCCCGGAGAATCCAGTTTTTGTTAAAAACTTGGGTCTCAGGCATGATGCTCTGGAGGAACTTGCAGACCTGTTCTTGGCATTGCAAAAATCTGATGTAATATTATCTACAGAAGTAAGTTGATAAGGCAACAAGTTCAGGTGTCTATAGCTCATAGATAGTGCGATTCAGAGTTCTACCAAGAGGCTTGTGAGGCGATTGCTGCCTCTTGCTTCAAAGGTTAGGGTTAGGGTTAGGCGATTGCTGCCTGCTGCTTTAAAGGTGTATGTGTAAACATGCCTCTGACATTTAGAAATTTCAATTTGCTTGCCAGCATTCAGTTTTACCAGGCCTTAATGGATTGTATGAAAGCTAGATTGTTGCCAGACTCAGAAAAATGTCTAAGGAGTGCTATTGAAGCACTTGACCCATCACATTTCACTACAGAGCTGTCACCGGAATTTGGTGAAAGTGACATAAAATTTTTGTGTTCCAAGTTTGGCATTGCATTTACTGAAGTGAAATGTGCATATCGGGAATATAAAGATCACAATACTTATTGTGTTATGCATTGTTTGTGACAATAATTGATATAGACATAAACGCCATATAACCTTATTGTGACAGGAGGCCTCCTGGCATACCCTCCTGACTTGCAAACATCAGGGCAAGCTGAAAAACCAGGAGCCAAACTCCCCAAACACTGATGGGTGGTACTTAAACCAGTCTCCGTATCAGTAACAACCAGGCTTCTGGCTCCCCACACCGGGTACCAAGAAGTCTGCCCAAAATAGAAACAGCTCCCTTTATTGCACTCCAGCTCCTCTGGCTCTCACCTAGCCACACGGTCCCTTAAAGAAACAGGTTCTCCTGACCCCAAAGGGCCAGCCACATCACACAGAACAATATAGGTTTGGATCTTACCCAAAATACCACACTGGTAGCCAATCCTTTAGTAACCACAACTAAAGGTTTAATATAAAAGAAAAGAAGTAAAACATGAGAGATGTTAAAGGGTCAAAGTGAATCACAAACATACAAATGATTTAGAGTCCATGTAAAGCAGTTTGCAGGCTTGTTCCTCTGGAGTTTGCAAGCTTGTTCCTCTGGTAAACACCCGGGTGGGCCTCAGTCCTTTGTCCAGTCGTAGAGGAATAGTTCCAGAGATGGGTGTTGGCTGTAGACTGGGGTCTTGAGACAAGATGGAGTCCGGGCTGCTGCCTTTTATCACCTCTGGCTTTCTCCATGCTGTGTGCAGTTCTCTCCAATCAAAATGGAGTTGAGTCACATGTTCAAGTCCTAGTGGCTCAACATGTTTCTCCCTGGGTCCATTGTACCTGGGAGTTTCCTTAATGGGCAATTAGGGAAACAATGGCTGTAGACACCCAGACTGGGGAGTTTCCCAGAATCATACAGGTTGAAATATAGATATAGCAAACATATTCCTAACTTCTAATACAGCTGCAATTCCTACACATAAACCATATAATCATTCCCAGCAAATTACTACCTTTTTATTGATACCAAACATGACACAGTTCCTATGTTTTATAGCAATTATGAGATAGTAATACAAAATAATGTCATAAATGGTCCCCTAAATCCAGATAGCATCACAATTATAAATATTTTTATGGAGCGATAACCGATGCATAGGGTACTGGGAAATGGTTGCAAATGCCTACCTGGGCTGGGGGCCCACACATGCAGGGGCGGCCCTGGGATAATTGGTCTCCCAAGCTTATCATTGCATGAAGGGTACTCTGAGCTGTGTGTTCTGTTCAAAGTGTAGTGTGCTTCCAAAGTACAGTTTGGAGAAATTGGGGAGTTCAGGGAGGAAAGTATAATTTTTTTGCATTACATTGGCTCACCTAACAATGGGAACTGTGTGTTTTTGCTCATTACAGTGGATTTATCAACCTTGGGACGGTCCACTCTCGCAGAGCGTGTTAGCCTGCTGAGGAACGGGAAGCATAAATCTTGGGATGACATGTTTTCAGAGCTTATGCGCTCCTCTGCGGTGGCGGACATGGAGCACAGAGCGTGGCAGCTCTTCCTGTCTGAGAAATTAAAGTTTGATATGGAGGACAGAAGAGTGACACAGCACCAGGACTGCAGAACACAGCAAGAGATGCTGCGTATCATGTGGGATCAGTCTGACACGCTGCGGTGACCGGTTGAGCTCCAGGAAGAGCAGCGTTCAGACAGGGTCTCCCTATAGGCCCTGAAGACTGGCTGCCACAACTTGTGGTGCAGTCCCACCTACCTCTGATCAATGAGGAACAGGGGCAGAGTGCAATATGTTGTAGCCTCAAAACCATCGCATTCAGGCAGAGCGTTGCAACGACGTGTTTAAGAGATGCGCCATCCAAGTCCTACCTCCCAACCCCTCTAAGCCCAGAAATGTGAACATAATAAAGCAATACATGTTTTCATTACCTGTGTTTATTTTTGGTGCTGCGCTACAATGACCCAGAGGTGACAGAAGGGGAGGAGGGCTTTAAGGAGTGAATGCACAGAGACAGCAGACACAGACATCACTGCTGCTCATTGCAAAACCGTGCTTTCAATGTTTCCCAGGTATGCATGGCTCCACAGTGAGCTCATACTGAAATGCTTGCATCTGGTTGTTCAAAATTTGCAGCCAGCCTTTCAACCTCAACAACCCAACCTTGAGGGAACTTTTCTCCATGTGCTTCACATAAATTATGAAGCACCCATCAAGCACTTATAACTGTGAGTATATTTTTCTCAGAAAGATCAAGCCTAGTCAGTCTGCTCCACCACCTCCCCTTAAATACTCAAATGCACAATCCCACCATTCTGCACTTGCTGAGCCCATGATTGAAGCTCTTTTTATCATTGGCCAGGTGACTATAGTATGACTTCATTAGCCAAGGGTATGCAGGATCCCCCGGGATCACTATTGGCATTTTGACAACTCCGATACTGATTTTTTTTGGTTGGGGAAGAAAGTGCCTGTCTGCATCTATTGGAACAGACCTGAGTTCCTAAAGATGCGTGTGCATCATGAATCTTCCCAGACCATCCCACATTAATGTCTGTGAGATGGCCCCTGTGATCCACAAGGGCTTGCAGGACCATAGGGAAGTACCCCTTGTGGTTTATGTCCTCGGTGGCAAGGTAATTTGGAGCTAAAATGGGAATGTGCGTCCCATCTATGACACCACCACAGCTCAGGAATCCCATAGCAGCAAACCCATCCACTATATCCAGGACATTTCCCAAGGTCACTACTCTTCTCAGCAGAATTCTATTTATGGCCCTGCACATTTGCATCACTACTGCTCTCACTATGGATTTCCTGACTCCAAACTGATTTGTGACTGACCGGTAACAGTCTGCGGTTGCAAGCTTTGGTAGAGCGAGGGCCATTCACTTCTCCACTGTAAGCTGGTCTCAAGCAAGTATCCATATGCTGCAGAGCTGGGGTGAGCTCTTTGCAAAGTTCAAGGAAAGTGCAGTTTTGCATACAGAAATTGTGTAGCCACTGCTCATCATCCCACATGGTCAGCACGATGCAGTCTCACCACTCTGTGCTTGTTTCCCAGGCCCAAAACTGGTGCTCCACAGAATGCAGATTAAGTGTTACAGTCTGCAGAAAGTCTAACAAGGCAGCCTCAGTAACATTGCAGGTTGCTGCACTGCAGATCCTGCTGGAAATATTGTAGAAGAAGCCGAGATGTGTTTGAAATGCTGTCAGTAATACTGCAGAGATGAGCAGACTCCATGCCTGCAGCAGAGAAAAATGGCGTGAAAAGCATTTTCTGTTTGTTTCTTTGTGAGGAGCGTAGGGGAGGGGCACATTGCATTGCAGGAGGACAACTGACTTCCCACAAGCCATAGCGCTCTGTTGCATTGTGGGACACCTACCCACAGTTCAACACTTCTGTATTTGACTGAACAGCTAGCAATGAGGACGCAAGAACCCAGAGCAAGGAGTGTGGTGTGAACATGCTTCTCCACATTTAATAATTTGGCATGTCAGCATCAACTAAATCACTCCCCAGTCTAGACATGGCCTCAGTAATGTAGAACTGAGATAGTCAGGTATATACCAACCTCCCTCATAGTCCCAACTTAGAGGGCATGCCTAGTCCATGGCTAGCAGAAGAGGGTGTAGATAGATCATTGCTGAACTCTGGCAGTTCCTAGCTTCTGAAACAGTCCTTGTGGGATAGCAGGGGAATGTTGCAGTCAAGTGTGACTTAGAAATGTTATGAGACTATCTTGCGTTGTGCCATGGGGTAGGTTGGTTTCCAGGTATCCTCGGGTGAAATGAGAAGAATGCGGTCTTTGTCAACCCACACCAGTCCTGCACCAAGATCCGCTTAGTCAATTGTGAGGGGCAGGGCCTAAATGTTTAATTGGGTAAATTCAAAAACAGAAGATAATCTCTAGTTAAACAATCTGGAAAATATATTGCTATGTATTTTTCAACTGTCGAGGTGTCTTTAGAAAGAAACTTTCATGTACTGTATACATTTAAGGAACACTGAAGTTCTCAAACCCTGGCCAATCCATAATCTAGAATCTCCCCCAAAAAGATATGTGATTGCAGAAAATTTGTCAAAAACATAGAAGTACACTTAGACACAGAAATCTAGCAATATGTAAATAGAGCTCCTAATGGAGAACACAAGAAACTAGAAAGTCACAACTAGTAACCCACAAGAAATAAAAAATTGTGCAATGTTAGCATATTATACATCCTATATTCTTCCTTGCTCCCCATGTTGTGACACCTAAACTTACTTCAGAATATTAAAATGTAATTACACTGTACAAATTTGATTAGAAAACTTTCCCTCCCTTGTAATTCATAGCTACTTTGTTAATATTGACATTAAGGTGCAATTTAAATTCTACAGAGAAAATTACTGCAGAACCAACACAGAAAGGTCAAGACTCCCTTTGAAAGAATTGATACTGCCATTTGTTCATTCTTATGTTCTTGATTACAAATTACTAAACCCTTCTGCTATTTGAACACTTCTAGATTTTCATCAGTACTTTGATGAATGCACAATACAATAATGCAGAAGAGTGATGTCACTTTATGCATATCACAGCATGGATGAAACACAATACAGAGAAACCATTCAAAAGCTGTAAGACAGCATGTTATGTTTCACTCTTATGTTGTAATCAATACTTACTGTAAATTGTTGCCTAGCCTTAACAAAATTAAAACACAACAAAGTGTTCTGTGAAGAGTAGACTTTATGCTGGTAAAATAGGAAGACATTCTCAGCCAAATTGAGAGTTCATTTACACTGATCTAGAGAATTATTTCAGAAATATATAAATAAGATCACAGTCTATTTGATTGTCAGGAATATTTGAGGTCTCTTCTCAGTCAGGATTTGGAAATTAGATAACTTTAACAACATTTCACACGTCAGAGGCTTAATTCGGAAGGAAATTTATTGAATGAAATCTCTGTAAGGATCAGAGCTTTTTCCCCCCGATTGAATGAAAGAAAAAGAGTATGAACAGGTGTTAATGAGTAAGCAAACCAGAAGTAAACTTATCTAGATAATGAGTATCCATAGGAGACCATGAAATAAATTCCTTAAATTAAAAAAAAACAACCTTTATATAAACATTTGTACTGTGGTTTGATCCTTGCTTAAACTTTAATTTAAACTTTAATTTTTTTATGCTTTTTTTCTTGCCAGTAAGGATTTCTGGCTTTTTTCAAAATCTGGTTCACACATTTATATTCAATATTTGCATTGACTATTTCATCAGCTTCTCCCGAGATAATGAAACTATTCATCCAAATAAAATTACATTGATAGAATGCTAAAATTGTGACAGACACTCACAAAAGAGAGGAAATTTATGGTTAAGAATTAACTGTCATCCATTGGGTAGGATACAATGATCATGGTGTACTATTGGTTCTATGAAATCCTCATATATAGATGTTCTTGCTTCTGTAGGTTTGTTATCATGTTGGTGTTCCTTTCATGTGGTTTATGTTGTAGGAATGCCTTTTTTAAAACCCAGTTAAACCAGAATAATTAGAGGGATTGCGTGCAAGACAAGAGGAGAAGTTGCACCACTTTACATTGTGGTGATACCTGGAATGCTCTGTTTTGGTGATCCAACTTGAAAAAGCTATTTATATAAAAAAGGGAGAAAATAATCAAAAGAGAACAATAAAATTAAGAGGAAGTTGAGAAAAATTCTGTCTGCAGCATTATTCAACTCATAATTATGTAAAAATGGGAGAAGTTTCTAGAACCCAGAAAAGGAGCTAAATCTTCTGTGACTACTTTTCTCCTCTAAAAGTCAAGACCTGTCCTACTTTAACTGTTGTCCCTTGCTTGGTAGAAAGACAAGATTGCATCTTTAGATAGTGCTGCAGTTTAATCCTCCTTGCTTTCTGTCACCAGATACTTGCTTGAAACTTTGCCTTTGGCTCAGCAGAAATTGTTTATTATTGTAGTGGGAGCTCTAATCATGGAGCAGAACCACATAAAGACAACCTCTGCCCTGAAGAGTTTGCAGTCCAAGTAGAAGTGATCTTTGTTGTTTGAAGTTGAGAGGAATGGTCTCTGAGTAATCCACCTTAGTCTCTCTGCAGTAGCAGCAGTTCCCGAAATGAGCGTTGTGGACGCCATTTTGTTATTTGCACCGTGTAGCTGTGCAAACATCCAACTGAAAGACTTGAATCCAGAAGTTCTTTATGTGTGGACAGCAGCCTTATCAACAGAACATCCTCTCTCCTTGAGCTGGCAGGAGCCTGTGTTAGTCACTTCTGAGATGGGAAAATGCAGTGGTTAAGCCCATTAAGGTAGGGCCCATTTCTCTTTTTGTTCCCCCATTGTAAGTCATGGTCTTTGGGCTGCCCTGATATCATCACACAGACCCTTCCTAAATCCTGGCCTCATTCACCTTACAATGAATTCCTGTCTGATTTGTGATAAGAGGCACAAAGTATTCACTTTTATGCAGAGTATCTGTTTCAATCTATAGCAGTGAATCTATTAATGGAGTTATGAACTGAAAAAAGAGTTCGAGAAATGTGCTCACAAATAGGACAGCACTTTCTTTTATATGACTTCGCCAGTGTTTTTATCAGAAGGCCAAAAAGCCTGTTATGTCATATGATGTCATCTACCGAAAGCCTAATAAATGTAATGACACTTAGAAACCCTTTCTAAGGAACATGTAGGAAAGCAAAGATAATTTTTCCAGTGCCAGAAAGAACTTTTGCATCAGTAACTGCAATTCAAAAGAGTCATGTCTGTCGTTGACCGTGCTCAAAAGGCCTCACTGGAGTGAGTTGCTGCATTGCACAGACCAAGAAGCCTCATACAATTGGAGAGACTTTGATTTTGCTAGGTAGCTGCAGTTAATATGGTGAAGATATGTGGGGAAATCAAGGCAAATTCAAAGCCATTTCACTCTTCAGCAACACAGTTAAGCAAAGGAGTGAGGAGACAGCAACAAATCAGGAAAACACACTGGTGGAGCATCTGAAAAACACTGTTCTTCATGTTGATTTAAGGACTAAGGGTTGTGATACACATTTCTTGGCTTTTGTGAAATATGCAGGGGAGAGTGCAATTTTTGCAGACATTCTGTTCTCTCTCCCTTTTCCCATACACAAGACAGAACAAGGAATGTTCAGTGTGCAACATAGCTACATGCAAAACAAAAATATCTGGGTAATTATATGGCAGGCTTTAGCACTGGTGGCTCCGTTGATGGCAGGCCACAAAGCAGATTTGAGTGCCTTGGTACAAAAAGTTGCTCCATCTGCTGTGTGAACTTTCTGCATGGTTCACAGAGAACAACTGGCATGTAAGCTCTGTGTCCAGAGCTACGTGCAATTTTGCAGTAGGTCTTGTCTACCGTGAACTACACAAGGAGTCCACCACTTTGTTTGCAAAACTGTGTGTGCAGATACAGGTCCAGTCATGGCATATTTTTGTTCCATATTGTTGAAGCTTGTTGGCTTTTTGAGAGGAGAAACATTGAGACAATTTTTTGAATTGATACAGGAACTGCATGCCAATGGACTGCAAAAAGAGCAATTTTGTTGATTTACTATGTGACCAGAATCATATTTGGGAAAATGAATAAACTGAATATGAGTGTTCAAGGAAAGAACACCCACATCCTTCAGCTAAGTGATTGAATCATAGGAGTCATGGAGAAAACAGTTTTCTGGAAGAATAATCTATTGAAGATAAATTATTAATCATTCCCACAGTTTTGCTGAAATTATTCAACTTTCCAAACAGGTGATGGCGAGCATCTCTGCCAAATGGAGGAACAGTTTGCATCTTGTTCCCTCTAACTTCAAAATGACAAAGTATGAATAGCCACAGAACTCCTTTCAGTGCAATCCTGATGCCATGGGTTAGTCAGCATCTGAAATCTAACAGGTCACCAAAATTTCCTGTGATCTGTTCTTGCAAGGAACATATGCCAACTTCTCTCCGAGAGTTCTGATTCACTCTCAAAAATGAATATCCTATGCTCTCAATATGGGCCTTAAAACTGATAGTGCTATTCATGAGCACATATTTGCGTGAAGTTGAACTCAGCACATTTATGTCCATCACGTAACAATGTCAATCTGCTGTTAATGTCACATCAGAGATTCGATGTGCAATTTCTACCATGCCTTCAGCTTTTGATAGCCTGTTACAAAATGCAAGTTGATCTGTTACATTAGCAAGCATTAAATAACTAATTTAATGTGTAAATTCCTTGGTTTCTATGTTGCTTCATTGTTGTCTGGAATCACGGGAAACAGCAAGTCTCAAAATGGGGTCATACAGGCAAAAGGTTTGGGAACCCTTG
Organism: Pelusios castaneus; assembly: GCA_007922175.1. NCBI lineage: Eukaryota > Metazoa > Chordata > Testudines > Pelomedusidae > Pelusios > Pelusios castaneus. The sequence continues at coordinate 14,160,840 of ML685791.1, forward strand.
TGCTAGATAGCTCTCATCTCTCAAATGGTGTAACTGGGGGTGCAGAAACATGTGTTTTTACCCATAAAAGTTGTTTCAGCATTTTAGATATACCAGATTGGAATGTTTGTCTCTGTTAGTTCACTAGTTAATTTGCTTCTGGATGTGTAGTTAATTGGATATTTCACTTATTAGAAGCATTCAGTGTATATGTTTTTATTACATTTCTCCTGTTCTTTGAGTCTTCTGAATTCTTTCTCTGAGGAAATCAGCAGAGAAAAGGTGGAACTACAAATCCTAAGTGTCCAAATACTTGGTGGACATCACTGCTGTTCCTCTTACAACTTAACTGGAGCTTGGAATGACCAAACAGTCAAGAGTGGTTTATCTGAGATTCTATTCAGTCAGTTCTGCTGATTGGACTTTGTAGGCTGGTCGGCGCCGGTCCAGGGCGTTACCGATCGTTTCCCCGGCCAAACTAGGCCGCACCTGTCCACAACAAGAGTCAGTGACCCTGGCCCCCAGGCGGGGCAGGGCAAATACAAGAGTCTGCCGGCCCCAGCCCCCCGGTGGGGCAGGGCAAGTACAAAAGTTGGTAGCCCCCCGGCCCCTTGGCAGGGTGGGGCAGGTGCAAGCGTCCATAGCTCCAGCCCCCAGGCGGGGCGGGGCAGACGCAAGAGTCGGCAGCCCCTGACCCCAGGGGTGGGGCAGGGCAAGTACACTGCCCAAACCCCTCAGCGGTGCTGGCAGGGGTCAAGCACTCCGGGTGGTTGGGAAGAAGGGGTGAAGGAGAGGGACACAGGCCCACCCGTCTCCACTGGTCCCAGCCCAGGGCCCTTCCAGTGACTAAAGGGTCAGTCACTGGGTCAGCAGGGATCCAGCCACAACACACTGACTCCAGCTGGCTCTGCCACCTGCTATGTGGCAGCCAGCTGCCCCTAGGCTACTTCCTCCCACCCTGGACCCAGGTACCAGAGGGACTCATCAGGGTCCTCTGGGTCGATCACTTGGGGAGCCCCACCAAGGCCCTCTGTGTCCATGGGCAGCAGGTCCAGGAGCTCCTCTGGTTCCTTGGCAGAGGGCAGCTCCTCCAGATCGTAGGATCCTCTGACTGCTGGCTGCTCTTCCCAGGGGCAGGGGTCCTCAGCTGAGGGTAGCTCCTCTAGGTTGCAGGGCCCCAGCTGTTCATCAGGGTCCTCGGCAGGGGGTGGTGATGGGTCTGGGTCCCAGTGTGCCCTGGGACGCCTCTCCCAGACCCCGGATTCAGGGATCCCCTCCCAGTCGCTGGGCCCAGGCAGGCTGGGCAGGCCATTGGGCAGTCCAGCTGGGGAGGGTGGGGGCCACCCCCTGGCATGAGCCCAGCCATGCCCAGCTCGCAGCCTTGGGGAGGCACATCCTTCCCTGTGGCAGCTCAGCCTTTATCCTTCCTCTTCCTGTCCTGGCCCCGCCCCTCTGCTTCTGGGGCCTGAGCCCTGCAGTTCCCGGGTCTGGCAAGGCAGGGCGTTCAGTTCCCTTCCTCGGGCCCAGTCTCAGAGGAAGGCCACAGTTCTTTCATACAGGCTTATATAGGTACTGAGCATTTTTCCAGTCTTGCATCAAACTACTGAGGGAGGTATTATGGGTAACATGAAATAATGTACCACTAGTAAATTTGGCACCTTAGCTTAATAGATCTTAGGTTATAAGTATTATATAACCTGCAACCACATATAAACATTCAGTTTAATGTTAACTCAGAGAATAGGAGACTGATTCCCAGCTGATATAAATTGATGCAGCTCCACTTATTTGAATGGGGCTGAGAATATAGCCCTAGAAATCCAGCTGCTTTAATATAGTCGTACAATTCTGGTTATCTGTGCTGTTTTATCTGGGAAGACCATTACATAAACTAATGATTTTTCTGAGCTGAAAATAGGTACTCTTTGCACTATGTCATTTTATATTATCCTGAAGCAACTATTTTTCAACACTTAAGCATGCCATGTCATCACATTTGACATTTAAAGCAGTAGAGCAACATTTTCTATGGTCAAAGTCACTATTACTTACGCAGTTGGTTTCTCTGTTGATGGTGATATGGCGCGTCATCACAGTCCAAATTGGGCATATTTCTTTCAAGTGATGTTGAGATAAATGTGAGTAATAACGAGAGAACATCAATTCCTTCCTTCCCTACTGTATGCTAGATACCTTAAAAAGCCCTAGGGCCACAACGTAAACTGTCAGAAGTCTCATGAAAGACAGAAAGACATCTCAAACTTGTTTAGAGTATTAGAAGGGGTCATCATGACTTCTATGAATATTAAAAAGCAGGCATTTTAGCTCAATTGGTCTTGATTTTTCATATGTGGTAAAACGGGGGGATGGCATTAGTGTCACCTTCAAAGAGCTTCCGTGTTTATGATCAAGAGCAGAAGAAAAGGATTTATAGTTGCTGTTAATACACTTTGAGTTTTTATCCATTATCTTTACAGTAAATGCTTCAGGGAAAGGGAAAGAAGCTTTTTCCTGACAAAAAGTCTGCTTAAATTAAGGCTCAGAAGCCATTTCATTAGAAACTGAAACAAATATCCTGGGAACTCAGAAACCTGATTGGCTTGTGGCTTTCCTTCCATGTTCTAATGTATTCTAATGAATGATACTCACTGATATGAAATGCTGGTTTCTGAAAACAGTTGGTGTGGGTTTGGTAGTCTGGAACTATGTTTTGAGAACTGGATCTAAACCATAAGTGCATGTGAATAATTCCAAGTCGGCTTAGTCCTCTTGCTATAAACTGAACCAGTTTATCTAGAAGTAGCTAATTAGAGAGACTAATAAAAGCTTCTCAGGTGTTTTACAAAGTGAGAGAGAGAATAGATACTAACACTATTCCAGTGAATTGAGACTATGTAAAGGGATTCAGCAACTTGCTCTATGTTCCCTCCGTGGTGATGTGGTTGCTGCATCTATCCTGCTCTGTTCTGCTTCTTCCCATTCACCACAATACTAATGCTCATCAGGTATAAGGCTCTTCCCTACACAGCACACAGTGTTCAGCTCCAGGGCAGGATTCTGCTTCTCAGTCTCTTGAAGAGCCACGGTCCTACACCTAAGCACTCTGGGGACAGAGGGGGGCACCTTCAGTCACCCCACAGCAGCATGACACCTTGGATCTCCTAAGATCCTCCTCCAACTGACTAAAGAACTGTCCCCTGACCAAAAGTTCTATTATGTGGTCACAAAGGATTGTGGGATTTGTATATCGTTTGGTCATTTTGTGAGCATTAAGAAGTCAAGAATCACTGCACTGGAGGTCAGAATTATATACACTAGTCAGAGAAAGAAAAGAGAAGCATTTTTAGCATGCATTAGTGAAACAGAGGTGGGGAAGGAATCTGTCCTCTAACAGACCTTGGAAACAAAAAGATGGTGCTTTTGCATATTTTATTTTTCTAAGGAAATGAGAATTTTTTCCATGCATTGGTGATTCTACAGACATGTAATTAAATAAAATTGCGTAATGCTAAATAAATTTTGCACATAGCTCAACCTTCCACATACCCTTTGAAAATGCTAAATTAAAAATGATTATAGCTCCACACAATGTATAATTACCTATTATTTACAGAATAAAGAGTGAACAGTGAAAGTACAAGGTCATGCCATAACATGCACTAAATATAGAGCCAGAGAAGAATGCACCACTGTTTTTATTAAGCCTCCTCTTTTGTCATTTGGGAGCAGTGGGAAAATACTTCTAAAATAAAATTTTAGTAGGCATTGTAGTCTGAACTGGATTTCAGTGGAGGAGCATAGCCTAACAATTTAAGTCTGACTCCATATTTTAAATGCAAATAAATCTGTGTTCTTGATGTCAGCTAATCATAGTAGAATCCTGTAAAGCAAAACTGTTGACTGTGCTGTTTGCTATTTCATTCAAAAAACACACACAATAGCTAGAACTGATATATGGAAATTCATTTAATAACCAGAAGAGATATTTATACTATGTTTGGCATTTATGCTGGGATAAGAATTTTAATCCTGATTTTTTTAAAAAAAAGTATATGCAACTAACTGCATGTACAGTTACAGAAAATCATAACAATAATTGGTTGTTTTCACATGCAAATAGCCAGTAAGATGCACATGGGCAAATGTGAAAAAAAATGTAGTGGAAATTCTGTGCTTTAATTAGTTGGATGTGGAATTTAAACAATCAGCACCTCTATAGTTTGCTCCTATAGACCAAATACATCCCAGTGCTGAGCAACTGTACATGGCTTCACTCGAGACAAAGTTGACTCTAACTGAAGTCTTAGTAATAAAGTTTCAAAGGGTCACTAAAGTGATGTGGAGAGCCTTCTGTTGGCCCCCTGCATGGAGGGATTACACTCACTCCTGTGCAGAGAGGCTGTAGGCCTCTGAAGCCATCTAAACTCTATTTTAATGGTTTGAGTGAAATGTAGGTCTGGTAAAAGCCATCACAATGCTGGTATGTTCATTCTTAAAGAAAATTATAGAAATGTTGGGCTATAAGGGTGTGTCTACACTTACAGATTAAGACGATTTAAGCCTGCTTAAGCCTGCTTAAATCGACTTAATTTCATCTGCGTCTACACTACATTTTCTGTAAATTGACTTAAGCAGCAGCTTAAGTCGACTTAAGGAAAATTAAAGTCGACTTTATAAAACCTAGTATAAAGTTGACTTTACTGGCTAAGTCGACTTTATTAAGTTGATTTAGCCAGTGTAGACACAGATTAGCCCTAAATTGACTTTAAATTGACTTAAAGACCTCCAGGGCTCCCCCACTGCCCTCCCTGCTAGGGTGGCTGGCACAGGCAGAGCCTGGTGTGCCCCCACACAGGGCAGGACAGAGCCCTGCCCACCCTGCTCCTGCTCCTGTACCCTGCCCCTGCCCCTGTCCTGCTCAGCCCTCATTGTACCCAGGTACAATGGGGCAAATGCTGAGCCCCCTGGCACTTGGCAAGGGGTGCCCACCCTGCCATCGTGGACCAGTCCCAGGTCCACCTAGCCCCTACAAGTCAGTTTAGGTGTCCAGTGTGGACGCTTTAAGTTGATTTGGCAAGGTCCCCTTTAAGTCGACTTAATTTTTGAGTGTGGACATGCTAAATCGACTTAACAAAGTTGACTTAAAGTCGACTTATTCGGCCAAGTATAGACATAGCCTAAGGGACCTTGAGACGTTACTAAGTCCAGCTCCCTATGCTGAGGCAGGACCAAGTCATTTTACTTATTTAATTATACTCAGAGTCTTAAGCCAGGCAAATTGTCAAACTGGTTTATCATTCTGAATCTGACAACTATTCTGTTTATGTAAGAATAAATTACATTGTTTATGCTCAGTATTGTGGGCACAAGTCACAAGTTTCAAATGAAGAAGTTTCCATTTGGTTAATTGGCATAAATAAATCTTTAGTTTCTTGTGTTGTTTATTATTTATTCTGATGTTGCCCAATAAAAGAGCATAGCAGTTGCCATGCTACTGTTTTTTTCCTGTTCTGTTCTGTGGAATACTGTGAAAATATAGTTGCAGGATAGAGAAATACTAGAGGAACATAGAAATGATGGGAAATACTAAAGGAATTGAATATACTACTGTGGCAAATACAGAGACCACAGGAATCTCAGATACGACTGTACAATAACTGTTAGCAGATGCTTACTTTTTACAAAGATCATTGTAAATTGCTTTGAACTTTACATTGTCTCATCGTTGTCTCAGCTATCTTCTAAATCAAAAATAGAGATGAATTTGAGGCAACAGAAATCATATAGGGTGCCCTTTAAATTTGGAATTATCCTCATTTCTTTGACCTCTAATTGTCTATCGTATGTGTATTAAAGTGATATGTATAAGTAGCCTAGGCTATGTCTACACTGGGGAATTTAGGTCGACTTAAATAAGTCGACTTTAATAAGTCGACTTTGTCGACCTTATTAAGTCGACTTAGAGAGTCCACACAAGACTCCTAAGTTGACAAAGTGGGCCTTACTAACTCAACTTAGAGAGTCTACACTAGACTCTCTAAGTCGACTAGTTTGGTCCAGGGAGAGCCAGCCCCACACAGGGCTGGATCTCCCCGGGGCAGCAAGCTCCTAAGCGGTCTGGGGGAGAAGGGAGCATGGAGCTCCCTTCTGCCCCAGACCACTTGGCTCCCTTCTGCTCGGGACTTCTAAGGTCCTGGGCAGAAGGGAACCCTTCTAGCCGGGACCACTCCGGCCCCGGGGAGAACTTCCCCAGGACCCGAGTGGTCCCGGCCACGAGGAAGAGCGGGAGACCTGCGCTCTAGCTGCTGGCTGCTGAGCAGCTGGAGCGGGGATCCCGGGGAGAAGGGACCATGGGGCTCCCTTCTCTCCAGAATCACTCAGGTCCCAGCAAGAAGGGACCGCGGGGCTCCCTTCTCATGGGGACCACTCAGGTCCCGGCGAGAAGGAAGCCCCGTGGTCTGGTCCTGGCGAGAAGGAGGGACCATGGGGCTTCCTTCTTCTTGGGACCTGAGTGGTCCCGGCAAGAAGGAAGCCCCGTGCTTTCTTCTCCCCGGGACCTCTGCTCCAGCTGCCGGCTGCCGAGCAGCTGGAGTGCGGGTCTTGGGGAGAAGGGATCCCCATGCTCCCTCCTGGCCGCGACCACTCGGTTTGGCTAGGAGGGAGCCCGGGGCTTTGTTTTGAGAACAACAAATTTAGAAACATGAATGTTTCATTTTGCTATACACAAATGCACTTTGCTATATTTGCAAAAGGAATGCCTTAGAGGCAAGATGATTCTTCATGAATCAGCCCCATTTATTAAAAGAACGCCCACAAGGTGTTAATAATTATTTAAGGTACAGCCTACTATTTCCCTAAAAAGGCAATAAATTACGTATTTATATTAATGAAGTAAGTGCAACAGAAGCCTATGGCTATTTCACAGATTCAGATGGAAGCTGTTTGGTACTGACCATAGGTTTTCAACTAGGTGAGCAGTAATATACAGCAGTTCAGAGGATAGGAGAGAAAGGTATATAGGTGATAATTATATACATTCTTCCACTGTGGTTTCTCTTTGACTTTGGTTGTGTGCTCTTGATTAGGACCAATTAGTGCCTCCCTGATTGCCTGGGCACTGCATTTGTGAACATACTTGATAAATCTGTTTGCCAAATCCTAGTAAGTCTCACACACTCTAAAGGGGTACAGACAGTATTACTGGGTTGGGGGAAAATCCTTTTAGTCTTGGTTCTGGTAAAGAGTCAAGGATAATTGGCAATAAAACAGCTGCAGGCGAAGACAAGTGCGAGGTAAAGAAGCAGCAGGAGGCTGAATGAGGAGAACTGGGCTACAATGGCAACAACTGAGGAGTGTTGTATCTATGTTGCTCCCTGGATATTAGAAAGACAAGGTGGATGAGGTAATACATTTTATTTATTTATTTATCTTCTGTTGTAGAGAGAGAGATTTTTGGGTTGTATTAGCAGGAGTATTGTAAGTAAGACACAAGAAGTAATTCTTCCACTCTACTCCTCCCTGATTAGGCCTTAGCTGGAGTATCGGGTCCAGTTCTGGGTGCCTCATTTAAGAAAAAATGTGGAGAAATTGGAGAAAGTCCAGAGAAGAGCAACACAAATGATTAAAGGTCTGGAACACTTGACTTATGAAGGAAGATTGAAAGAGCTGGGTTTGTTTAATCTGGAAAAGAGGAGACTGAGAGGGAACATGATAAGTTTTCAAGAACTAAAAGGTTATGATGAGGAGGAGGGGAAAAAATGTTCTCTTTAACAGATGATGATAGGACAAGAAGCAATGGGCTTAAATTATGGCAAGGGAGGCTTAGGATAGACATTAGGAAAAAATTCCTAACTGTCAAGGTGATTAACCACTGGAATAAGTTGCCTCGGCAGGTTGTGGAATCTCCATCATTGGAAGTTTTTAAGAACAGGTTAGACAAGCACCTGGTCAGGGATGGTTTAAGAGGTCCTTGGTCCTGCCATGAGTGCAGGGGACTGGACTTGATGACCTCTCATGTTCCCTTCCAGTTTCTATGGCTATGTCTACACTTACTAAAATTAGTTCGAATTAATTAATTCAAACTAACTAATTCAAACTAATTTTAGTTAGTTCGAATTAACTTAATTTGAACTAGAAAAAATTAGTTCGAACTAAGCAAGTGGCATTCATGGCACTTGCTTAGTTCAAATTAGCGATTTACATTGCTTTCAATGGGCAGGTTAGTTCGAAGTAAGCAATTAGTACGAACTCACATGGCCACATTGGTTAATTCGAACTAACTAGTTCAAATTAACCCTTAGTTCGAATAGGCTATTCAAACTTATTAGTTTGAATTAAGGAAGCCCTTAATTTGAACTAATTAAAGCCTAGTGTAACAGGGCTTTAGTTAGTTCGAATTAAGCTTCCTTAATTCAAACTAACTTGCCAGTGTAGATATAGCCTATGATTCTATGTTTTTGGGCTTACACAGAGCTCTTTCTCACAAACAGATGCTGCTCCAGTAAAAGATATTACTTCACCCACTGTGTTTCTATAAGAAGAAAGGAGGCAATAATGAGGGAGGCCATTTGGTGTGGAGGTGTAAAAAGAGAGAGGTAGGCAGAAGTAATAAATGGTACTATGAAACCAAACAGTTTGTTCTTTGCTATTATGTGTCCATGTACATACCACACTGGCACATAGAAGGCAATTATACCATCAGGCACTTTCACTTAGTTTCCTAATATAAACTTTGCACTCTGTAGCTTATAGTATCAACAGAACCTTTTGAAAAGATTATTAAAGGATAAACATAATTCAGTATGTAATTTATAGAGGAATGCAGATAAGAAGTATGTTGTAATAGAGGAAAATACAGAGAAAGAATAGGCAAGCAGAAGTTGGATATTGCTGGATATTATCTATTGTATTATTGTTCTCATTATTACTTTTGTTAATGTTACCATATCAATTAGTGACTGAAAACCAAGGCTTAGAGCCAGGTTACTAGACAAAATAGTGCAGTGTTTGGGACAGCTTCTTCCTTTGTTGATTATTAAAGTGTTGCTATGAATGAAAATAGTGATAATAAGAAGAAATGCGGACCATGCTGTGAACAATTTCCTGCCGCTCCATGAGCGTTCTACTTAAATAACCCCTTGCAGCTGTAATTATGTACTTTGATAGAAAAAGTTTGAATACAGACTTTATGAGCTTAGCTGTAATGACCTTCTGAAGAGCAGAGTTCATACGAAAAAAAATTCAGATGCTTTATTTAGTATTGCAAACTGCAAAGATTTCCAACTACTCTTGGTAAAAATAAGAATACAAGAAAATAGCGTTGGAAGGGCTGTTTGACATTCAGTCTTAGCACAAATATTGGTATCTTCCATGGATACAGTTTTGTGATGAAGCTGTAAACTTACAGTTTTGTGATGAAGCTTACCCTCATCATGTACATTTTGCTGTCTCTTTTCTTTTATTTATGGTGAAAAGTGCCAATTTGATAGCTAATGAGAGTGAAGTCCTCTAATTGTAAAATGAATGAGTAGAAGTAAAGTTAGCTGTAATTTTATGCAGAGTCTCAGGATGTGTGATCAGTCATACTTTTTCATTGCCTTCTTAGACAGATGTTGGTATTCCCTGGGTCAATAATAATGCCTCTTGAAAAAGCAGAGCTAAGGAAGGCATCGCATTGGGATCACACCCAGCCATAGTACTGCCAATCTATCATCATTTGGATAGTATGGGAAGGTCCTGCTGGCTCTTGAAACTGTGACTGCAGATTATACCTCATAGTCCTTGAAATTCCCTAACCATGTTATATGGAAATGATTGTGCTTATGAGTGTTTCAGCTTTAATCCAATAGCACCGAATAGGAAAGAAAGATGTAGAAAAAAGAGAGAAGGGGAAAGACCTTGGGATGGATGAGGAGAAGGAGAAAAGAATTAAATCATGGACTAGATATAGAAAAGAGAGTACAGGAGTGAAAATAAGTTTTCCATAAGACAGGAAAATAATTGTGCTAGCCATAGTGTGTTTTAAGGGATTTATTCATGTGTCTTTCCAGGCAAACTTAAGATATTAAGAGACTTCTTAGTAATTCATGAGTGGGATTAAATCACGTTAGGACTGTAAATCAGTAAGTTAGCAAAAATTTAGGGTGACACTTTGTTCTTATTTACCTTAGAATTCTGTTTGTCAGTCACCATCTGACTGAATTTTGTATTCCCAAAGGGCTACAAACATACATAGTATTTCACTTCACTAGCCCAGAGTACACTGCCCTTAGTTATTTTCACTTTCAACAGGAAAATCCACATTACCACAGAGTAGGGATATAATAATAGTTAATAATAAAAAAACTAAAAGCTCAGAAAAGCCAACTGACCTCCCACACAGTTATCAATGAATTGATAACATACAGCAATTTTTGGCATATGACCTTTTTTTTTTGTTGCCTGAATTACCTTTCATTAAATAGTCCTAATCTGACAATAAGCTATGTACTGTATTAGTAATAACTAATAAATAAGTGCTTTCCATCTTCAAAGTCTATCAGAGACTTTTCAGAACCCATCAGTGTGTATTCTCATACTACCCCAGTATTCTCATACTACCCCTGTGACAAAAGTAAGTATTATTAACCCTTTTTTCCAGAGGGATTCAAAGAAGCTGAAATAACTATCCCAGCATAAGGTAGAATAGAATTTAGGTGGACATAGCTCCCAAATCTGTGCTCATGCTTATATCATGCCCCTCTCTTACCAACCATCTGTTATTTTCCTATGGGTACATCTGCACAGCAGTTGTGTGGTAGATCCTTGGCTCAGGTAGATGTGCACAGGCTAGGTCTGACTGGGCTAGCCCTACCATCTAAAATAGCAGTGTAAGGGCTGATTGGTTGGCTTTTTTTTTCTTCTCCCCTCACACTCAGCTGCTGGAGGTGGAGTAGGGATGTTTTTTGCCCTGGGCAGCAAAATGTCTAAGACTGTTTTTGGCAAAGCGGATTTGTGTCATAAAACATCAGTCTGCATGACATTTTCTGCATAGGATTTATTTTCTGCTTATATTGTGCCTTTTTAACTTTTGCTGTTTCCTTTTTTTTCCAGGTTACTGCCATCTTTACCTCTACTGAAAGGACAGCTGCTGGCTAGAGACATATGGTTCCTATAAAACTGATGTCCTTTTATCAGGCTGTCTGCCAAAGACAGACAATTGTAATTACCCTGTCCCCAAGAGAAAGTCTCATGTTCCAGGAGGCTGTCTGGGTATCAAATGCTAAGGATCCACCCAACCTTAATTTACTGGAGGAAGACAATCTGCCCTGTGTTATATTGTTCACAGAATATGTTACCTTGCAAGCAAGAGTAATCTATTCAAAATGCTAACAAGCATTATATTTGGTGCAGATTTTTCATCTACCTTTCAAACATCCAAACGTTGTGGCCCATTTTTCAAGCTTGAGTACCTAAAGTTAGGCTCCCTAAACCATAGTTGGACACTTAGGTGCCCTATTTGTGAGGAGTACTGAGACCCCAAAACTCCCCTGGGTACTCTCGACCATGGAAAAATAGGCCACTTATTCAGATACTTAACTTTAGGCACCCAAATCTGAAAGAGAGTAGATTTGAAGATGATTCTAATTGCCTGAAACAACTGTATGGTTATTACTTTCACAACACCACATAGACTTTCTCAAAGGAAAGATGACTATTTGCATAATAAGACTGTCAATAATATATAAACTGTGTGGACTCAGTACAAAGCAATGTCTCACACAAAATGATTGGTTACTCATTGCTATGTTTCAGTGACATTATCATCTTACCTAAAATACTGTATAGGAGGAAGGAGCTGCCCCTTTTAATGCATGTCAGTTGTCAGATAGATCTATTGTCTTCTTTCTATATCAATTTCAATTTTTAAAAGATGTATGAAATCATCTTCAGAAGTAAGATGCCCATTTAATTTGCATGTTATATAGGAAACTGTTTAGATAGCATCCACTTCATACAATTCTGCTCTTCAGTATTTGTACCGGTAAGTTAGGTCAAGGGGATTGGCAGAGTCTGGCTGATCTTAAGAGACTTTATATACCTGAGGGGGAGGGAGGGAGGAAAGGAAATGGGACATTAAATCTTCATGCCTTAACTGTTAAATGCAGATGCGTTATCTCTTGATATCTTGTTATCACTCGAGGGGTCAAAGCATTGAATCATGCAGTTGAATTCCTCCTATGACCAAAAAATAGTAGTAATTGCCTGGCAAGAAACAACCAGAGAAAAGAAAGCCGTCTTGGCTGCTGCTGCTACTTCCACCACCTGTCCAATGAGTAGCAGCTGAAGTCTTAACCTGTTCCAGAAATTGTGAACTCAAGATCACAATTCACATAACAGAGACACTTTCTCAGTCAAAGAGTCTGATATTACAATTACGTTTCTCAATCCACCAGCACTACCTCAGTCTTACCTGGATTCAGCCTCACCAAACACTAGAGAAGTCATTGTATTGCACTAGCTAAGTTAAAGGTAATGGAAACGTAACACTGGGCTCTATCAACAGAAGGCACCATTGCCCAGACCTTCTTATTGATCCTGTAAATAGTCCCATATCCACATTTAATAGCACTGTGGAATAATACATGGGACTGTTGAAAAATTTTTTGGCTTTTCCTGGTAATTTCATATATTAGGAACTGTTTCAACTTAAAAATAATAAAATTGATACAGAAAGTATAAGGTTAAAGGCAATGCAATATAAGAAGAACATAATGGTATGCAACTACATTTGAAAATGGGTGATTGAAAACTTTCTGTTGAAACATGGAAAAATTGAATTTTTGACAAATTAAATTGTTTTGACTAAAATGTTTCCCTTAAAAAATAATCTAATATTTTGGATGTGGAGGGTTGGTGTTTTGTTTTGTTTTTTCTTTTCAGCAGTTTCAGCCAATTTCAAGGAAAAAAAATTCCAATCAGTTCCATTTGAAAAACATGTCTATTTTTCTTTCCTCCTTTTATTATGGACAGTGGACTGTGATGATTGGTAGTATTTTTCTGTACAATTTATTAATTTTGTTTTGAGATTAGGACCATTCTATATGTATTCTTATCTGGTTGCATACTCGATTTTGAATGTGCAACTTGCTGATCTCTCTATTGTCCATTTGCCTCCATGTTGGACTGAAATTCGAAAGGTTAGCAAAGGACTAACGAAGGAAGGTCACTGATTTAAGTGCTTGAATACTGAAATGTAATAGCTCTAGAAAAGGGACTGGCTTGGGACTGAGATAGTGCTGGTGGATTGAGAAACGTAATTGTAATATCAGACCCTTTGACTGAGAAAGTGTGTCTGTTATGTGAATTGTGAACTTGAGTTCACAATTTCTGGAACAGGTTAAGGTTCCCAACCAGCAGAGCTGGTTTAGTCAGGGGAGATGTCATCTAGCACAAAAGTCACCTGGTAGGACTCTGTGGTCATCTGTTTAGGCTGACCAGTGAGTCAACTGACAAAAGGGACTGGACAAGGGAAGATGCTGCTCTATTTGCTTTGTCTCTTCAGCCATTTTTTTTACTAGTATAAGATGGGAGAAGTTGCTGCAGGAGTCTACTGAAGTGAGACCCTGCTTACCTGAACACACTTGCTTCCCCAAAGACTCCTAAGGAAAGGAGGAGCTAGAGTAAGGGAAAACGTATGTAGGGTTTATTATTTTTATGTGAAGCTGGGTATTCCTTGTGTGTCTGAGTAAAGAGCTAAAGAGTTGTAGAACTCTGGGCAGTGCCTATATGTGTTATATGATACCAGTAAAACCCCGATTCTCTAAAGAATCGCAAATTGAAAAATGGTAATCACCGCT